>CM060832.1:66720000-67262500 GCA_030762175.1 Metallyticus violacea | reverse complement strand
CTGCTTAGAAATTTTTGGGAAACTAATCCATTTGGTTTTCTTTTAGGCACCTTTGGTGTCACATACCACCACGGTGCACGTATAATTCAATAAATAATGTTACATGTCGAAGACTGTTTGATTCGTGTATACTCCATGAAATGGTGTCCCAACAACTGCCATCCCAGATAACGCGATAATGCAACGCATTACGATTAGCGCACATTTCTTTGTTTCGGAAAATTAGCTGTAAATAACGACTTTCAAAGAGATTTCACATAAAACCAAAGGTAGTGTTCCACAGATATAGGTATACAATTACGCTTTGAAGTGCAGCGGCATGTTAGCTCAGATGGTTAGAGCGCCGGATTATAAAAGCGATTGTAATGGGATCGCATCCTCACGTCTTGTAGATTTTTTCGGCTGCAGTTAAAAGAGATTTGCCACTATTACAGTGATTTACTTGCCCGCTTAGTAGCACACAATCCCCTATCAATTGATGTTTAAGAAAAGGAGGCAAGCGAAAAGCACGCGAGTGTAGGCCGCCATCAGGCCATGGCTCGCCGCAGCAAACCCCTGGGTCCACCGGTTTTTAGGATTTAGCCGTGGTTAGTTTAAGGTTAGTCTACGTGTATATACATTTATTGCGAATTTCAAAAAGGTGTAGTAAAAAGTGAAAAAATCAGTTTTGTAATAAGAATGAATGAATAGTGTTTAATGCCCGTTTTTGCTACAGAGGCACCACAGGCGAAGGACACTGATGATACATGAAATGAAATTATATATTGGGAAAGGATTTATTTTTTAATAAATCCTCGACCAGGCCTGAGTTTAGGTGCCTTGCCGGCATTTGCCATTTATGAGTACTGTGGAAAACCTGGAAAAAACCTCAGTCAGGGAGAAGGGTCCTGGCGGGATTCGAACCCCAGACCTCCCGCTCACGAATCCGCGCTTTAACGACTTCGGGCATCCGTGGCGGTAGTTTTGTAATAAGGAACGAAATATTACAGTTGCGGAGGACAACGCATAGGTTACGTTACGTTTATCAAAAAAATAATGTATGCAATATTTACACTGTTACAAACGAATTCATCTTTCATTTTGATTGCGGCTCCAGTCCTCTTCAATGCCGTCTGGGACTGAAAAGTTCTGCTCTCTCCGCTGTCGCTCGGTTTCCTCGAGCTATATGGTGAGTTCTCTTATCAGTTGCAGTGGGGAGGACATAAATAGGAGATATCTGCATCTGGTAGGCGTCGATAAGATAACGAATGCTCTCAACAGATATATTGCAAATATAACAGTTGGTAAACTCGATTATATATTATCCTTCCTACATTTTGTAACAACCAGAAAGCTCCATAAAGTCAATTTTTAATCTTTTGCCTTCATTGTACACAAAAGTTTATAGTTGTTATTTCCTGGTGGGTTGAAGAGAGTAGGGTTCTTCTTCTCTGCACAGACCTGCTTTTTATAGGACCTCAGCCTCTTCTCTTTTGAAAACATTCTACCCTAACCTTACACATGTCACCTGGTTAGCCCATGCCTTTCACCGGATCTCAAAAACCGAAAGGAATAACTTTCTGCAAGTCAGTTATCTGATCTCCGATATGAAGAAAACTTTCCGTAAATCCCCATCCAGCATTGCATTCTTCAAGAAAAAAATACCTGAAACTACTCTTCCTGCTTAATCTACTTTTAACACGCTGGGACACCTGGATAGAAGCAACTCTATATTGTGCAGAATATTGGTATGACATTCAAGCGAGATCTTGTTTACATTAAGACAAATTTTTCATCCTTGCCTCAATAATAGCGAAGCTAGAATGCAAGGAAACCCTTTGTCGGATCAAGTGTCAGTGGTGCAAGAAGCTGAAGTGAAAATTAGTGCTGATATGTGAGAATTTGGGAACAAAGTAAGATGCAAATAGGAGAGCGTAATGGAAAAAATCCCGGATGTGTTGTAATGGTCCTTGTGATAAATATTTTACTGAGGGAAGGTGTTCCAGAAGAAGTGCGCACGAATAACATAACAAAATGTAAGTCTACTCCTATAACATTTGGGTAAGTGCATAAGTCATTTAAACCTTTAAAGTATTTTAACAGACAAAAGACATAGCCCAAATGCTGAACATTTGGAGAAAATCTTGGCATTATATAATGCTAAAATTATGAAAACAAATAATATGTAATGTTTATAGTATTTACAGTTATACTCATAAAAATGTAAAAATACTTACTTTCCTGCATAATTAAAATAATAGCATCCAATTTAATAAAAACTGGAATACTTTCTTCCTTAAAATTAAAAAGAGAACTTAATTAAACATTTTATAACCTATTTTAGGTGCCCTAAATATCAATTTTTCATGTCTGAAATTCCGAAGTGTAGTTATTATCTCGTGCAGCACGAGAATGAGAAAGCTAAGCCAAGTTTGTGTCTCACTGTTTTCAAAGAACTGTTTCACTACTTTACGACACTGTGGTTCTAACATAAAGAAAGATTTCAATGACGGATACAGTTGCAGTATTTTTTCCAGAGTTGGAAGTGATGACAACCACCTGACATTACATAACCCAGTGTTGCTTAAACTCTTTCTCAGCAAAATCGCAGAATCTTTCAGGTTTTAAACACGCACCGTATACATGTGAAAAAACCCAACTATTTTCGTCACAAGCACTTCAATATCTATAGGCATGGAATTCAACGCTGTTTTTGCACAATAATTAATGATATGCGCATTGCAGCCAAGACTCATTATGTTTCTATTCAACTCAGACTTCATTTTGATTATGACATTATCTTTACCTTTTCTCAATAACCATCCGAAGTTTGTGCTAGTGTTGTTTGCTTACAGTTGTGAAAACTTTTCCCCCAAGACTATCAATTTCTTTTAACACTTTTACAGATATTATATCTGAAGTTTCTCCTAGTATTTCAGTGAAAGTAATACATTTTTTCTTATATGGAGTTTCTAAGTCATAAGCTTGATGATAACGCACTAAAAGATGGAGTATTTTAACAATTATGATAAGATGTATCGCAAGACACAGTTACAAATTTACATATTTAAGATCGTTTTTGAGTTTTATCAAGAGCCCAAGAAACAAAAACATGGGTAATGATGGATACATATTTTGTTCTTGCACAGCTAAATTGTTTCTTGCAAAATTTTATCTGCAATGTTGACATATAATCCATTCTACGGCAACTATGGTTTGAAATATAGTGTGATATGTGTATGTTCCTTCATAAACAGCTGGGTTGTATTCATTTTTAGACGGACCTAGTTTAGACAAGTAATTTGTTACACTTCCCGAGTGAGATTTACTTCTTGTCTTTTTTTTCCTTCCCCCCTCCCGTTTGTAGATGACCAGTTATTGATGGCTCCCCACCACTACCTATTGAAATTTTGAACTCCACACGGTAATTTTCACTGATGCTTCATTATTATTAACATTAACTTGTATATTAATACTTAACGTTAGAAACAGGTCGATCATGCTGCTGCAGTTCCGAACGGCAGCGAAGAAAGCCAGATTCCTCAGTCCCGAACGGCAGCGGAAGAACTTCCAGGAAAATTATGCCAGTTATGCAAAGTACTGGGATTACTGTCACGGGTTGCATGCTGGATTTAACACGAACATACATATAGAACAAATGCATCACACACTCAAATATGTCTATCTTCATGGAGAACATGTTCAACGTCTAGAAAAAGCAGTGTTGGCTTTAATATCATCTGTTAAATACAAGCTGTTCGACAGGCTCATTGTGCTTACGAAAGGAAAACTGACCAGTAAAATGGACATTCGTCGTAGGTACAAAGCAAGCTTGAAAACAAGCATGGGCATCATTGTTATGGAAGATTGTAGTTGAAAGATCCCATCCTTATCGAAAGTGGTCGAGATATATTTTGTGCAAAGTATGAGAATGTGCACTGAAAATGCAAATTAAATCTGCAGTGAATGTAATACTTGTATGCACAGATACTCTTGGGATGTATTAATTCCATTAGTAAATGGAATAAGTGTAAATACATGCACAGCATATGTCAATTTCAGGTCCGCTATGAAAACCCTAATAGTCATTAATATCCTGAAGATAATGCCTTTATAATAGACACTGAAGATGTTTCTGTTGAAAAGGAGGAAATCTAGTCAAAGTGAACAAACAAGAAAGTCCCAAATGTTCTGCACCCCTATCAGAACACACACACATACACACACAAAAAAAATCGATTGAAAGTTTTGGATATGACTAAGGGAATTACCACAAGAGAACTTGAAATTGTTAAGAAATATACAACATACTTAAAGACAACATTCGCCTCAGTTTGCAATCAAAATGAACAAGTACCCATGCCCAAAACTAAATAAATGTCCTAAAAGACGAAACGTTTTCTACAGAGAAGTCCTTTTGCTACAAAAAAAAAAAAAAAAAAAAAGAAAAGAAAAGAAAAGAAAGAAAGAAAGAAAGAAAGAAAGTAAGGTAGGTAGGTAGGTAGGTAGGTAGGTAGGTAGGTAGGTAGGTAGGTAGGTAGGTAGGTAGGTAGGTAGGTAGGTAGGTAGGTAGGTAGGTAGGTAGGTAGGTAGGTAGGTAGGTAGGTAGGTAGGTAGGTAGGTAGGTAGGTAGGTAGGTATTGGAAAACAAAAACAAAACATCTCATTGCATTTCTCTTGCAAAACCTGATGCGATGGAAACCAATATCTTCGTGCTTTCTTAGCTGCAAGGTGGAAAAGAAATCATTGCCACCTCATATTAGGAAATATCTCACTTATACATTTCAGAATACAAGCAAAAGCATATGTTTTTTCCCGTATCATTATTTCGTTTACGTGTTACATTGCCCCAATAAATTTTCCCGTTTCATTTCGCTGTATACTGAATATTAACACATACCCTACAAATTTTAATTTTAGGCATATGCTTACTTGTTTATCTGTGTGGGACTTAAATTGAACTCACTGTGAATATTATGGCCAATTGCGAGCAGTTAACATCGGCGCGGCCATTGTTGGGATTCCAATAAAATTCCGCATGCCGGATTGGGCCGGGCGATTACAATGACATACAGAGGAATGCTCGAGAAACAAGTGCTAGTAAGAAAAAAAAAAGACATTTTATTCCGAGCATGGTATAAAATTTGCTAACTGATCTAGTAGAAAATGGAGAAATGTGAATGGAAAGTTATTTCAAATATATATAAACAGTGTGATGTTTTATTTTATTTGCATTCTTGGAATAACCATAATGAAGATTTGCCATATTTAGGCTTGGATAATGTGCCCTTAAGGGAAAATTTTGATACTGAGAACAGATATCTAAGTGTCAAGAAAAGAAATTGTAGCCTTGATTCATGATGAATTAGACAATTATTAAAATATTTATTTGTTTACCGAGCAGTAATGTATCCATCCAAAAGGTTTTTTTTAAATATAAATTAATCTAGTATGAAGAGAAATCTCAGTTTAATGTGAGTACCACCATTGAGTAAGTGAGTGAAAGCCATTGTAACAGTGAAAACAAATATTAAATTATCATTTGAAGCAGTCAGTGAAAAACTTTCCTCAAGCCCTGAAATCCTGAAGAAGATACACTCTTTAGAAAAGTACCATACCACTTTGACGAACTCATTAGTATAACTTTAAATAAGGTAAAGTCACAAAGCATTATATTATGATTATTGTAATTTAGATTTCAGGGTTTATTTTGTTCTCAAAATCTTTTTTAATGATCATAAACATTCTTAATTATGATTAAATTGTGACTTAATTCTTAGGTGGATGAGGCTTCAATGAACTACCATTATCATCATTATTATTTAGCAAATTGTTATTTTTTTTTTTTTTTTTTTTTTTTTTTTTTTTTTTTTGTATTTCATTTCAATTTTGAAGATATTCCTATTCTCTGCATGGATATATCCTACATCAGTTTTAAAAAACAATTGCTCCCCAAAACACTGAAAAAATATCATTACTTTACTTTACAAACATTTAAAAGTTATCATTTGATGAAACATACAATTTGGCCCTGGCTGTGTAGCATACAACTGTACCAAAATCATATGATACAGAGTTGAGATGTACTGACATTCAGGCTGTCAATGCTCTATCCTTCCAGTAATTTCTGCTTTAAAGAATGGCAATAGGATGCAAGTAATAGTGAGCAAAGTGTATTTGGAGAAACTGACCCAGAAACAGAAAGGTTGATTCCTGATGGAATTGCAAATTTTATTAATACTTTGAAAGAAATGAAGTTGCATCATCTTTGAAATTAAGATATAGATTTCATTTATGACTACATATAAAAATTTCCCTATTGGATATTTCAGTTTACAAATATTGTAAATGTTTTAAATGTGTATAAATGTATCCAAAGCTCATGATTTGAAAAATGACTAGCCTATAGTGCATCTTTTCTACACTATCATGTAAAATACTGCATTCTAGAGACTGATAAAATCTGAATAACTGTTTTTTTGGATAGCTTTTCTGAACATGGTAAAAACCATATTGTGATTAAAATGTACCTATATGGATTTGACTGCAAAAGACAGATGTTACTAAATATGGTATGTGCATATTTTCCATGCATGGACATATCTTTATTCCCATTTAATAAAATTTTTGGCATGTTCAAAAAGATAATTAGAACCATTCCTTAAAGAATATGTTGAGATTATGGCCAACAGCAGCAAAATGTATAAGTTGTGGAAATTGATTTTTCTTCAAGAAGACTTTTATCCATAAATAAAAGAAATTAGTATATTCTCTTTCAAAAGTTATACAATTCAGATATTCAGTTACATAAGTGCAGCATATTTCAACATTAGCTATCTAAGACACATTCTTTCTGTTTCTTAAAAAACACTCCTCACCTTATAATTGAGATTATTGTATGATTCAGTTCAACTACACACTCTTTTTGCTCCCCTTGCTTGTTTATAATATGTAGAACCAGTTTTACGAACCCTTTGTCTGCTTCATCAGCTAACCGAGTTGACAGTTACCTTATGATGTGGACAAAGAGTTCATGTAACTGGTACTACATATTATAAACAAGTAAGTGGAGCAAAAAGGGTATGTAGTTCTACCTAATCATATAATTGTCTCAATTATATGATAAGCTTCACTGTACAAGTTCCAATTAACAATTCTGGTTACTCCTTACCTTCTTAAAAGCCTAAGAAATAAGTAATATGTTTCTAAAAGTTATAGATTTTTAAAAAGCTTTAAAGTATGAGACATTGCATTTTTATCAGAACATCTTAAAATAGTAATTGGGAAATAAAGCAAACTACAATTATAAGTGATTTTGTAATTTATATCTTATTACATTTATTGAACTTAAGTGGTATCTATAATTATAATAAATATAATTAAGGAAAACACTTAAATTCTAAAGCTTTCATAAAATAGCCCTTTCATTTCAGCACAAAAAGTTATTGGATCAATTTTTTTAATATTTTAAAATCATTAATGAGACATTGTAGTTCTATTTCCACATGGCTGTATATTTTATTTACAGTACAAGACATTCATTTAAAATATTAATTTATTTTTCAGATATTAATATTTTATCCTTTTGAAAAGTTGAAAACACAGTGTTCTTTTCAGTTCTAACTGGTTCAGTTGCAAAATATTAGATATGTACAATATTTAAATAATCTAATGTGACAAATCAAGTATATAAAGCAGATATATTGCTACTCATCAACTTAAAATTCTTGCAAAGTTGGTTACTGTTTCTTTTAAAAGAGACAATTACACACTAAATATTAATATTCTAATATGAACCAAGCTGAATAATACCTGTTGAGCTGTTGTTACCATTAAATCAAATGAGCAAACTAAGTTCATGAGAATCTTTTTATAAATCACAGACTTTCACATCCATTATATTACATCCATTACAAATTGTAATAAATCTGTACTATTTCAATAAAATGGAAGTAACATAATTCTTCAGAATTAAAAATTCAACAAATTTTGCTGAAAATTAATGTCTCCTTCTGTGATTTCTGGAATAATATTGATTATCATCATCATCGTACAGAAGGGCTAATTTGCGAACAGCTGTCTTTGCTCTGTCTGTAAGGTATGAATCAATTTGACCTAGAATATTCACAAACTGTATCATTCTTTCAAAAGCCTTGTTTACATGTTCAGCTCTTTCAAGTTCAGTCCTTTCCTTAGGAATCAGGCTTATTCCAGATTTTGGCAGCAGGGGAGAGCTTGAAGCACTGGGTTGAGCTAATGGAGAGGCAGGATGCTTTACTTCACGAGGATAAAGGGTCTTTGTGTAGTTTTCATTGTTTAGTTCATATCCAACATAATTTACAGGAAATTCAGGTTTTTTCTGAAGAAAAGCATTAGATCCATTAAATGGTATATGATGATTGGTTATATCAGAGTGTTCATTTATGATCTCTAGTGTGTTCTGATTTTGGTGAGTAGTTATGAAATTAGGTTGCAAATTATAAGTTGAGTTTATATTATATGGTATTTGGGATTTATTATGGTCCAGTTGCTCTTTGTCAAGTGCCAGTGAAACAACATAATTGCTTGAAAATCTTATTTCTCTGTCAAGGTCAGAAGATCCAAGATTTACATTTGGAACAATTTGTGTCACTTGCATCATTGGAGAAATGTGCATATTTATATGCTCCTGGCTATCAGTAGAATTTGTTATGCCACCAAAAGTATCCAAGTCATGCAACTTTAGTGTGCTATTTCCTAAAGACTTAGAATTATCATAATTAAAATATGTTATATTGCCAATATTCAAATTAGCTGCACCAAGAGCTTCTCTTTTAAAGATGGGTAATTTGTTCATCAGTTTAACATTTCTGCTGTCTGCAAGCAGGCAAAGAACATTGTTTCCTTTGTTTTGATGTTGTATCACCATGGAATTTATAAAGTCCAGATAATGCTGCAACAAAAGACTACATTAGTTTTAACTTATATTTCATAAATGAAAAATGTTTATATTTTTATTCTGAAAAGCCATAACCAAGAACCTAAATTGCTATCACTCTGCAGAAAAGTATTATTAAGTTCAAAAATGGAAAAAAAATGGAAGAATAAAAAAAGTAAATAAACAAAAAATAATTAAAGATGTTGAAAGAATGAAATAGGTACCATGATATATCTTTGATCTTCACAAAATTTAATGTATAGCATTTTTCCTAACTTCCATGTACACTAGCATTATGTTTTTGGGAGAACAAATATATTTCTTTATAAATAGATCTGAGTGCTGAGATAAGACATTTGTTCATTTATGGAGGTAAAACAAAATATATCTCTTTTTGGTTGCAGCTGTCCTAAATTCAACCAGATTATAGCTGTATTATATAAATCAAAACAGTCTCAACCCTCCTATTAGAATATTTTTTAGGATTTTTGATTGTGAAACTTTAAAAATATTTTTTATACTGTATCTATGAGGGCATATGAATTTATAATACTTGCTTTGAGTTCATTTCAAAATGCATGTTACTTTGTTTCTATTTTTTAATGTATTTAATGAAATAAAGAGTATAAAATAATATTTTTAATGAAATAAAGCTAGTTTTACATGTCCAAATATTTATTTTCCATTCTGACATGAAAAATAAGTCTAATGAACTTTGACACTGCCAAGGATGAAAACATAAGCACTCACCTTCAGCAGAAAAGTTCATTAGGAAGCACAAATTTTCACCTAGCAGTTTATGAACTTGCTACTTAAGAAAACATAAACTACAAGTCAATCACACTGCCACCAGAGCAGAATACACATTTCCACAGCTCAATGAATTATCTGGCAGCTGAATTTTAGCCTGGCTTATGATGAGAACAAAATGTTTTCGAAATCAGTTCTATATATTATGACAAGTAAATGAGCAATAAGAGTGTGTAGTTCAACTAAATTATACAATAATATCAATTATATGATTGGTTTTACTGAGCAAGTTCAAATTTACATTTTCATTTAGAAGTCTATTAAAAATAAACTGAAAAAAATTGTTTTCTTTGGTGTGAGTTTTGATGCATTAAATAAAAGGTATCAAAAATACGTTCTCTTAACTTTTAGATGTTTGAAGAGAAACTTGGTATTTGTAATTAAATTCTTGATTTTTATTAAGATCTAGATGAGAGTGAAAATTAAATGTCCAAACAAATTTCGTTCCATTTTCCAAATCATGGCTTGATATTATCCAAAATTTCAAGTTATACCACTGTTAATACTCATACAAATTTTGGGACAAATAACTTCTATCCTAATTTACTAAAATCAAACCTTTGTGCCCACACTGTTCACAATGTATGTAAATCTGACATGAAGCTAATAATTAAGGTATTTAATTTTATTCAAATTCAGCCAAGAAAGTTAAGCAATTGTTGGTTTTGTTGAAGTTGAATTATTATGGCAACTAGTTAAAACATGTGCCAGCAAGTTGGTTATTTATAAAGTAAACTATTCAGAGATAATTAATATGTAATATTTTAAATAAAATTGTTAATTAGAACATTGCACAGTGAAGCTAATCATATATTAAGATCATTGTATGATTGAGTCAAACTAATACTGTTTTGTTCCACTTACTAGTTAAAATATGTACGACTGGTTTCGCGAACCCTTCAATCGTATTGTCAGTCCATTGTCGATACTAATGAGTTGATCATATGAACAAAGGGTTCGTGAAACCAGTTCTCATATTTCAAACAAGTAAGTAGAGCAAAAGACTGTTAGTTTGACTCAATCATATAATGATCTTAATATGTGATATCTTTTTTTTTAAATGTAAATTGTATTCCTGTTTCATTCAGAACCACTTGTTTGGATTCTCATAATCGTACAAGAAAAAATTCTTGTAAAGGATTTTTTTAAGTTTTGCATTACATCTTTTTTTTTTTTTGATTAATTTATTTATGGACGCTCTTTAAGCTCAGGTCATCAGCGTCCCATTCAACTCAGGGCGTGAAACGGCCGACAAATTTTGCTCAGAGGCCTCTCTTTCAGGCTTGAGGTTCTTTTTCGTGCCGTAAATGTACGACACGGGACCCATGGCTTTACTTCCCTTCCGAAGGAAGCCATACTTAGGAGTTTTACGCCCGAAAAAATCCATCGGTCCTGACCGGGTTCGAACCCGCGATCTTGGGTTTAGGAGGCAAGTATTCACATTAAATTTTGTTGAAATTCCAAAAAATAACTTAGTTTATTTTTGTCCTTAAATCTGAAAGCATTCTTTCCTCCAAATTTTCAAATTTCTCTTGGTTTTTTTATGTATTTCTGATCACAATCCACACATTTGATTTCATAAATTCCTGATTTATGTTCTATTGGTATATTAATTATGAAGAAGTATAGAACTCAGTACTCCAGTTTGTACTCTGCACTGAATTTATTTTAAGACTTCAAAAATTATATAAGGAATCAAGTTTTGTGTCAAATAAGAGGAATCACAGATTATATGAGCAAAAATTTGGATTTGAAACAATTGCGCCCAATATTATGTCAAGAAGAAAATTTCTATAATTTCATTTTTTACTATGTATCCATTTATCTCATTATGCCTAAAATGTATTTATATAATGGCTCTCCCCACGTATTCAGTTTATTGTTTATTAGTTTGCACAGAATATTTGTTTTAAACAGATTGATACATCAGCAGTAGCTAGCAGCTCACTTTTAGACCAATAATCATGAAATTAAACTAGAGATTAGGCATACTTGGGAAAAGATTTTTATCTTAAAAAATAAGAAAAACTTGATGAACTTTGATTTCCGACCCATGGACTATCTCAGCAAGTTTCTATTAGAACCATCATAAATCGCCACAAAAGCATCTTGGGATCCAGTCACTAGTTCGTGTGATGGGTCAACAGCTAATGATGGAAGCAATGTTATTTAGTATATTATTCATTTTTTCAAGCTGTTCACACTAACTCCATTTACTTGCATAAAACTAGGAGATGATAGGATCTACATAACATATTTGTTGCGTGACTCCCCCTTCCTGAGCAGGACAATGCACTTAACCTTACCTTTCAACAGTGTCATATCTTATTGAATGGCATGTTAAAATCATATCTTATTGAGGTGCAAGGTACTCTAATGGAAGAAAACATTAGCATCACTGCTGCCATTGTGAGCTTGGAAAACACTTTCATAAATACTGAAAAAATTTCATTGGGTGCTACCTACATATTGACAATTGAAAAGTTGCACTTAAAACGTGTTTGTACATTGTGGGTTCCAATACTGATAATTACCAACAAAAGAACTTTGTGTACAGGTTTGCATGCAGTTGAAGATGATATTATACAAATTCAAAGATGCGAGTTTCTTTCAAGATAATTCCTGCTGATGAAACTTGGCTACATTATTTCGATTCTGAAAGCAAACAGTAAAGCTCATGAAAATCTCCATCAACACTATCACCAAAGAAAGCAAAAGTGATTTCTTTTGCTGGGAAAATTATTATCTCATTTTTCGATATAAAGGAATGTTTACCATCATATCATATCTGCACAAACTATTGTAATTGGGCAATATTGCAGAGGTGTCCCGAAAACTCTGTAAAAGGCTGCATTTCCATACAACAAGCTAGATACTGTAACATGATAATGCATGGCCACACATTAAAAATGTTTTTGCCAAATACCCCACAAAAATCAATGTTAAGTGTGTCCCTCACCCTCCCTACAGTCCAGATATAGTGATTCTGAAGGACCCAACAAATAATGGCCTCCAGCATGTCTGTGAAGACTGGCAGAAATGATGCAACAGTTGCATTGAATCCAAAGGTATGAGAAAGATAATCAAAATTATCAGGATGAATAAGCATATGTGATAAAAAAATTATGATCATTCTTTATTCAACAGCCCTTTCCCATATTAATGAAATAATGAGCAATCAAACAGATAAATTTTACACTTACATATTAATAAAATAATAAAATAACAATAATATAATATAATTAGTTTAATGATAAATTTTGTAACCAAGCAGTAAAAATATATTTAGCAAGAGCATTCTTATATGGAATAATTACATTTATCAATGAGAAATTCTTTTAAATTTTATAAAAATTACTTTTGCATACTATTTATTTTATGTAATTGGGCAATTTATTGAAGAATTCTGGTTCTGTATCGGTTGGTTTACTCTTGTATAATTGTAAACTCTGTCTATTGATATGGAAGTTAGTTTTAGTTCTAGGGTTAAGAGCATGAAGTTTTTATTTAACAAATACTTTTGATCTCTATTTTTTAAATATGTGATAGCTGCAAATAATTTATAAAAAGAAAATGTTATTAAAATCTTCTGTATTCTATAAACTTTGCTACAGGAATCAGTATGTTTGAGTTTACCAATATATCTAACAGCCTTGTTTTGCAGCATGAATAATCTGTTCAAATATTTTTTTGCACAGCATGTGGTTACTGGAAACCTTTATACCATATTAAATATAAGCCCAGATATCCAGATAAATGCAGATACATAAGTCAATAAAAGATAATATTTTATTAAATATAAAATTTAATTTTGTGTTGGAACACATACAGTGAAGCAACTAATATATTCTTAATTATCTAGTGAGTCAATTTGATACTCTTATATGCTCCATTTACTCCGCTTACAGTAATTACATATTTTAATTATTTTAAGTGGAGCACAAGAGTATCAAATCAACTTACTAGATAATTAAGAATATAATATTTTATGTTTTAGTATCATTAATTTAAATATCCTTACAGCACGAACGACCCTGAAGTAATTTTATTGCATATTTTATCTAAAAGCTTATCCCATATAAAATAATTATCAATAGTGACTATAAGAAAATTTGTTGAATTTATCTCATTAATCTGTTCATTTCCTCTCCACAGGTTAAATTTTGTGCTTTTTTTTTTTTCTAGGGCATTTGAAACCTCATAAAGTTTATCCTAAACTTAGGTATTCACTTTTTATACTAAACTCTACTTACTTAGATAAAAATATTATGCATTTTAGGTGAATCTCTCCCATCTACAGTTGCTCACTGAACCGCTGTTACTCGAAACACATAAATGAAGTTTAGTGTAAAAAATGAATACCTAAGTTTAGGATATGTTACCACTCCATTGTCTACAGCTTCGTAAGTACAATACTCATAAAGTTTATTTACTTTTGTATGAGGGTTGTCAGCTATGACATATTACATAATTATTATTTAATAATAAGACTAGAATCACGCAATAATTGATCATTTTCTTTTGTATTCAATATTGATGAATCATCTACATACACTATTAGTTTGCCATCAGTGAAGTTTGGAATATCATTTAAGTATATAATGAAAAATAGTGGACCTAATACCAACTGCTTTGGTACACCATATTTTATATTTAAACTGTGTGAGCTACAATATTTTTCCATTATTCCTTATATTTAAATTAATGTAACGTGTTCAGATCTGTTGGTGAGGTAGGATTCTATAAGGTCAAGTGAATTACCTCTGATTCCATATAACTTTATAAATAGTATTCTAAAATTAATCTTAAAGTTAGGAAAAAATAAGTTCAATGTTCATTATTGTATCATGCAATTCTGATTGTAAAAGTTCAACTAGAACAAAGAATGAAGGGTCAATTCTTTGGGTGCAATGTGCTGCAAACATTAAATAAATCAAGCAAATCATTTCCAGGAGAACATAAAGCATGCCAAAATGAATTTTAACATGCATATTAAATTATATCATTATCTCCGTTACTGGTTTGATTTTAGTATTCATAATATTTTGTCAATAATGAATGCTGTTACATTAGAAAATACACCCCATTTTGAAAATATTTTAACATGAATAATATCGCTGGTTTATAAGAATATCTACATTTGACAAAATGTATTCAGAGGTAACTGAAGTTATTTTCTGGTAAGAAGACTGAATCAAAATTACTTTTATGTATACTTCATATATAATTAAAATTATAGTGAATTTTAGAAAGTGATTTTATCAGACAAAATTTGCAAGTATGGCACCATCAAGTGAGAAATATAGGTGAAACTTTGTTATATGAAAAGGGGTTCTATAGTAATTATTATTAATTTTAATGCCAAATATATGAATTATTAGTAAATATAATTATATATATTCCCCTTGCTAATAATCAATAAAGGGCATTTTTTTCCCTAAGAAACTGTCGATGAAGGCATTAACTATTTTCCATCTAGCAACTTGTTGCATAAGACCTTGTCAACATATGCACATAAACATTTTTGATTTTCTAAACTTCATTTTCAAGTACCTTTGAAGTTCATAAAAAAGTCGTACTAATTCATTAAAGGATATACTTATTACAGCATCATTTTTCTTATACATTGTTTTAATAGGGAACTGTAAGGGTCCAGAATTTTCTAAGTTCTGCAAGGGAAAAGCTATAACTTCAAATGGCAAAAGGCACTCAAATAAAATGTTAAGAACTTCTTTGAAATGAATTCATTAAGAATACAGTTCTAGAACATTTTGCTGCAAAAGGCATTCTATCAATGGTGCATTGACATAAGTTTTAACAAACAAAACCGGTCTTCTTAAAATGTAAATTGGAACTTGCACAGTGAAGCTAATCATATTATTTGATATCATTGTATGATTCAGTTGAACTATACACTCTTAAATCTTCACTTATTTTTCATAAATCTATGGAACCAGTTTCGAGAACATTTAGTTCCCATCTTCAGCCAGGTTAGAGTTTAACTGTCAGATCATTTCTTGAGCTGTGGGAATGTGTATTCTGCTCTGGTGGCAGTGTGATAAACTTGCAGTTTATGGCTTCATCTCCGGCAATGTTGAAGTTCATTATGCTGTCTTTGTATTTGTAGATGTAGATTTTGTCCCAGGTTACTAGTTCCATAGGTCCTTGTACTAATTTTAATAATTTTGCTTTATTTATTATGTCATGATTTTGTGTCCAAAAATGAAATGCTACTGCTAATTTCTCTATTTGCTTGTACTTTATGTTCTTGAAATGTTCCTTTAACCGTGTACCTATGTTTCTCTTTGTTTTTCCAATATAGATTTTTTCACATTCTGCACAATTTATTTTGTAAATACCTGATTTTTCCTCTTGTGGAATACTGTCATTAACATTATCTATCAGTGAGTTTTTAACATTAAATCTATTAATCGGTGCCAACCTGATATTAAAATCTTTAAGAACATTCTGAAATTTTTTTGTAACCCATGGTTGATGTGTGAAAACTTTTTAAAAATTAGTTTATCTGTTATTGCTGAAAGTGTTGTGGTTTCTTTGATATATTTTTGTCTCTTGAATTTCTGCACCTTTTTGTATACTAGTTCTTTTTTAAAATCATTTTTAACTGCTGTTTCTTCTATTTGTTTGTATTCATTAAACTATTCTTCTTTGTAATTTGTAGGTTAACTAGGCGGTTTGTTAAAGTGTTAATTACTGCATGTTTGTGCGCTATGGGGTTAAAACTGTCAGCTTTGATGTGATTATCTGTGTGTGTATTCCTTCTGTATATTTCAAATTTAAGATTTTCTTGACATTTCATTATTTTAATATCTAAGAATGGAACATGTTATCTGTTTCTATTTCGCATGTAAATGATATGTTTATATCTTGTATATTCAAAAGTTTTAAGGCCTAGTTAACCTACAAATTAGTAAAGAAGAATATTTTAATGAATACAAACAAATAGAAAAAATAGCAGTTAAAAATGGTTTTAAAAAGAACTAGAACACAAAAGCTGCAGAAATTCAAGAGACAAAAACATATCTAAGATTCATATCTAAACCACATATCTAAACCACAACACTTTCAGCAAGAAAAGATAAACTAATTTTTAAAAAGTTCATATATCGTCTATGGGCTATAAAAATTTCACAATATTCTTAAAGATTTTAATATCAGGTTGGCACCAATTTAATAGATTTAATGTTAAAAACTTAACTGATAGATAATGTTAATGGCAGTATTCCACAAGAGGAAAAATCAGGTATTTACAAAATAAATTGTGCAGAATGTGAAAAAATCTACTTTGGAAAAATAAAGAGAAACATAGGTATACAGTTAAAGGAACATTTCAGGAACATAAAGTACAAGCAAATAGAGAAACTAGCATAGCACATCATTTTTGGACACAAAATCATGACATAATAAATAAAGTAAAATTATTAAAATCAGTACAAGGACTTACGGAAGTAACAACCGGGGAAAAAATCTACATCTACAAATACAAAGACAGCATAATGAACTTCAACATTGCCGGAGATAAAAACACAAACTACAAGTTTATCACACTGCCACCAGAGCAGAATACACATTCCCATAGCTCAAGGAATGATATGACAGTTGAACTTTAGCCTGCCTGAAGATGCGAAGTAAATGTTCTCGAAACCAGTTCCATACATTTATGAAAAGTAAGTGAAGCTTTAAGAGTTCAACTGAATCATACAATTATATCAATTTAAACCAGTCTTGCTCATCTATTAGAGCAAAAGTAACAATATGTAACTTTTACCAAAAAATATGTACATGAATCTTAAACAAAAATTAAAATAACAATAGTTTGATTAAAGAAAATGATAAAAGGCAACTCAAGAGAGTTGATTGCCATAGTTACTAGGGGCAGAGGTCAAATATTCATGGAAGAAAATTCAAAGATAAAAAGTTTTTTTTTTATCTTATACCTTTTTGATGTATACATTACATATATTTAGTCATTTTAATCTAATAGAAAATATGGACTAATCCTGCTAGCATCATCAAATTCAGGAGATTGCAATAGTAAATATGGACGGTATACAATGTGAATAATTGTAATTGCAGTTACTGAAAATTATGATTAAAGAAAAGGGGACAAAATATGAATATGGAATCTAAACACATTTGTTATGAAATATTTTTTTCTTTGTTATTAGAGAGTTATATCTTACCTCTAGAAACATAAAACTTATGATAGTATGAGACAAATGCCAAATATACATCTTTAACAGAACTTTCTTCACTGAAACTCTAAAATGTTCTCCACTCACAAGGCCAATATTTGCACTGTTTCTTAAGTAGGTTAAAGAAAAACTGTGTCTGCAAAGAAACATGCTGCATCAGGAGAATCTTAGGTTGTGCAATGGTCAGCAAATACAGAGCTAATGGACACAAAATGTAATGCTGCAAGCATTCCTTGAAGTTTTTCTTTTCTTTATTTTTGTTTTAATGGAACAAACTTATTTAATTAGTTAATTATTTTACTCTTTTCATTAATTCATTCAATTGGAAGATTTGCATTGCACGTGTTTTAGCGCTTCTTAATGTCAGCAAGAAATATAATTTCAGTCTTTTGGTTCGGTCAACTTATCGAGGTGTCAAAGAGCTTAAGATGATTGCAGCTATAGGATTTCAAAACCAGTTTGCAACATTGTAGCGAAATCTTTAGGTTCCTCCATGATATGCAAAAGCGAATGCTACATATATTGTTCCGCCACATCGAAATACCTGATTATGATTGGTCTTGGAGTCTTGTTTCTACAATAGTTTCTCCTGTGTTGAACATAATTCTTCGACTTAAGCTTATGTTTATACATTGGTATATTTTAGAAAGAAGCATACAAATCAACAAATTTATTCATATATGCTTAAAATTAATTTCGTTTTCCCCATTACATTTTTATACTTTTTTTCTTTGATGTATGCCACATTAAGTAATGCTAATTAATTCCCTTGCTCATAATTTCATTAATCCTTTCATTCATAGATAGGCGATCATTCCATCTTCAAATGTTTTCTATTTTTAACTCTTTTTCGTCTGTGTTAAACCATTTCCTTTTACCTTTCCGTCAATATATTTTTTACTTCATCTATAGGCACTTATTCTCTCTGTTAATCCATTATGATTGTCGTTCTCTTTGTTCCTGTATATTGCACTTCTTCACTGTTTTTAGAGACTGGTTTATATTGCCTTCAATCGTTTCGGTCACCTTTGCGTTTTACCTTCCTGCAATTACCTTTTCATTTTTTTTCTTTGATATATAGTTCTTCTGCAACTTTACAACTGCTCATTATTGCATTAATAGCATAATTATTAAGTTTTAAGGCAAAAGAAATTGTATACCTATTCTGAATTGTTTTAATATTTAGCTTCTGTATACATTTTTGCATTTATTTCTTTTTGGAGGTAACTCATCCCCTTTTCATTGATACATCTGTCATTTCACTGCATCATGGAGTAAATAATAGTTTTCATCCATATTGGAATGTCCCATATCATTTCTGTGGTCAGACAGACGCAATAATTAAAATTACATATTAATTCACCATATTTGCTTTCATGCAGGTGGTTCTTGTGTAGTCGTTTCTACCTTTTATACTTTACTTCCCGTCTACTTGCAATTTCTTTCTCTCTTTACACCTCTATTTTCTCTTTTCCTTTCTTTCTTTTATTTTAATGTTTATGTAAATCTGTTTATCAAAGTATACAAGTATAAAATGGTATACTTCAGGTGCATTTAAAAGCGATGTCAATATCAGTGTTCGAATGCGGAACTTGTTGGGAAAAAATTGAGTAAAAGTTTATTTCTTTCTCAGTTTAATCTCTTCCTTTTCTTTCTCTTTCTTTCGGTTATTTTCATTTCTTTCTTTCTTTCTTTCTTTCTTTCTTTCATTCATTTTTTTGTTTTATATTATATACATTATCTTTTATATCCAGCAGCACATTTCTTTAATTTACTTTGTAAATATTCTTCTTTACTACTTGCGTTTTCCTCTTCAGTTCGTTATTTCAAGTATTCATCTCCAAATGTGCAATATTTCTTTTCACACTTCAATTTTCAATTTATTTTTTATCTGTGCTTGTTGAATATCCAAATGTTTTGTCAAAACAATGTATATTTAAAACATTTTTATTAAAAAATAGTGCGAAAGCTTTGTTTTGTGAAAATAAAGACATCTTTAACGCAATAAACAAGGGCTATGGTTTTATAACTAAATATTTAATAAAAAATGTTCAGAATTCCTTTTTAATGCAAAAATCTGAATGTATTTTCTAAAATGTCAAAAGTATTACGATTCAAGTAAAATAAAGTTTTGAATAAATGTTAAACTGTAACTATAGGAAGCATTAAAATGCTGTTTGTTTACATTTAGCTTGCTTTTCATTTTTATTACTTGTTTGTAGCTCCCAGTTCCAATACCTAAGAATTAAATTTTTGAAGAATTTCCGCCAAAAGAAGATTTATTGTAAAACTCTGTGTGTGTATAAAATATAATTATTTTAGCTTTGATTACATTGTTCTTTTGTGAACCGAACATTACCTATAGGTTATCTGTAGTCATGTTATGATATGATATGAAATGACATGAATTAATGATGGCCCAAATGAGCTCAGAGTTCTTGGCCCTTAAAGCTATCTAGCATTCACCTTCTGAGGATAAGGAAAATCTCAAAAAAATGTCTCACCAAGCAGTTTGACCTGACCGGGATTCGAACTCAGAACCCCCGAATTCGTAGTCGCAAACATTACCACTAGATCACGGAGGCGGTTTGTGAAATTTCTTTGTACATCTACAGAAGCAAGAGAAGCATGAATGAAATAAAGTGTTCTTCGATTCTTCGTCTCCAAATTTATCAGGATTACACTTCTTCCTCAGTCAAATATCCACTATTAAACACAGCGTTATAGGCTTAAACTTTTTATTATTTTTAAAAATTATTTTATTTATTATTTTTTTTAACTTTAACGAATATGCAGTTTAAACGATTCTCCACATTTTCACAATAATAATAGTATCAACTAATTTAAAATTTGGTATTTTTAAATAAGTTTTGCAGTATCGACAAACAGCATTACCTCGTGGCGTTGCACTCAATTAGGCCAAACCAAACATTTAAACAAATTAAAAAGCTTGCATCTTAGCATTCTCAAGTAGCTCAGTACTGTATGTCCCCGTTCCGGTGATCTGCATTACCGACCTTTCTGGGGTAGTTGTGGGCAATTCCGCAACATGTAGCTTCCTTGTGGAACATGGTAGATAATCCCGCGACATGTTGTAGGCTGCTTCCTTACCGATCTTCAGAGGTATGCAATCCCGCGGCAAAGATAACCAGAAAAGGGATATTATTTTTGAACATACAATTATCAATGGTGACATTTTGCTTCCTTACCGACCCTCAGAGATGTGCAAAGATCGTACATGAAGGGTATTATTTTATTGATTTTAAAAAATAATAATTAAAATTTGTGGGGCATGCATAATTTCAGCGGAGAGTATACAGAAATGGTGAAGTACTGAGACTTATTTGATTGATTTTATATATATAATTACCCAAAATGGTGAAATTCTTAGTGGGAACTAAAAATGTGAGGGGGCAAACATTGCTGTGCGATTATAAAATACATTAACGATGGAATAAACAAATGTAAAAATAATTCTTACAATAGTTAACATTAAATAATAACGTTCTTGATGATGATAATAATAACAACAATAACAACAACAACAACAACAACAATAATAATAATAATAATAATAATAATAATAATAATAATAATAATAATAATAATGGTTACGATGCAAGCAAAATGCTAAATTGTGAAAATATTTTTTAATTTCCTTTATAAACAACATTTTTGGGTAGATGGTGGTAAAAAATATGTGTTAACTGTGCAAAAATAAGCCGTACAAAAGATGGTAAAAACATGAAATAGCATTTACAATATACCTCAAACGAACTGACGCTAAGGTGATTCTAGCACTAAGCAAAATAAAGGTGTGTATTCAATAAAGAGAATCAGGGGAAAGTCACATGACTGGTACAAACAACAGCGCAGGCGTATACCCTCTGGTATACCCTCGAAGGCGTATACCAGACAAGTTAATACCTGCTCAAGATGTCGGACGCCACGGTGGTGGGTAAGGATAGACCTGTCTGAACATATAGGGTAAGTTACTGTTGGAAATAAGATACATCGCATAACTATGTCAAGGTAGAAATATATACAAGGTAGAATACACGGTCGTGAAGTACTGAATATTAGTCCAACAACATGTTGATAGATAAAATGCACCTATTTGCAAAAACGTATCGTATACAATGTTTAACTTTACAAAAAGAATGTATATTTTAAACAAAGAATATTATCACTTCGCGATGGACTTTTAATAAACAAAAAACGAGAAACAAAAGTCTGTCTAACTTGGGAGAAAAAAGTTATGTTACAAAAGGATTTAATGTTGCAAAAGCTGTTATGTTGCAAAAAATTGTATATAGAAAAGAAGTTGTTATGTTGCAAAAGGATTGTTATATTACAATAAAAGGAATTTTTGCTCCGTCGTTGACTTTTTACTTGCAACAACGAATATTAGAAACCAAAAAACTATTTAACTTTGTAAAATAAGTTATATTATACGAAAAAAATCATTTTTTAGTACACCGCAGAGTACATATTACTACTGTTATGCTGCAAGTAAAAAATAATTTCCCCTGGCATGTTCTATTTACTAATTTTTTCCCCTTTTTACTCTAATAAATTTTAGAGTAATCGGCAATGACCTTTTAGAAGTCTCTTTCACTACGGGCCATGTATTTTTACTCTCGTACATTTGAAATGATTTCCTTATAACTTTAAATTGTATGGGCTAAGTGACATAATTGGTTGCCTCTTTACCTACTAATGGCATTTAGAATGGTTCGTTATTGGTGTTTATAACATTCACCTTTCACAATGGGACAGATATTTCTACTCACACACATTTGAAAGGCATTCCTTTTATCATTAAGTTGGAATTAAATGAAACTCAAGGGGGCGGGGCTAAAGTGTGCCGGTGTATGCCTAATAGCGAAATCCAAGCTTGTGACATCACCAAGAAGTGAAAGGTCTTCCAGTATAAAAGCAGCAAACGCGAATGACATGCAGCGGACGAGGAAGGATCAAGGGTTGAAGATTGAAGGTTGGCAGGAGAGAAGAAGAAGACGGACCTTCAAGAGCAGCTGTAGCCTTCACAGAAAAAGAAACCGACAAACTACCAGGGGACCAGCGAACGGCACCAGGGCAGCAAAGGAAGCGCCCGAGAAGAGCCGCCTCGGCTGGGTTCCCCCTCCACCAGCTTCAAAGCCCGCTGCAGTGCAGCAGCCTTGCGGGCTGACGGCCTCCCAGGGGCAAATTCTACAGCGGACCAATCAGAAGCCAGAGGCACGCTAACTGCCTCCTTAGCCTGTCTACCACTGCAAACAGCAACAGTCTCATCTAGAATCAGCTCCTACACCAGCGACAGGGTCAGACAAACCCTACAGGGCAAGTCTGGCACAAACATCGCTCAAACAGCGAATTACTACAACTGTGGATGACGTTGTCATCCCACTGGCCCAGCAGCAACCAATAGAAGGAGTTTCACGGCTCCCTGTTTCGAGATCCTCTACAGAAGCGGACCTGGCAGAGATCTTCAGCATCACTCACAACCTGACGACAAATGCAGCCGACAAACACCTCGAAACCGTGCCTAAAGCAGTGAATAGTGCTACTAAAGTCGGCACTCATACAGCCGTAGTGTTCAGTGCAGAAAATAGTGCAATAAAATCTAAAATCATGGCGCAAGCCATCAGTGCTATCAGTGATTATACAACAGTGCCTTCAACACATACAAAAAACCCAAAAGTGTTATCTAACAACTCCAAAAAAATGTTAAGACAGTGTTACATTAAGTGTAAACATCAACCCAAGTAACAAAGGTGCCATCCCCAAAAACAGTGACAAAAGTGAACACAGTAACAAATGTGCAAGTGACTCTAGTTTTAAGTACAACCATGAACAACACAGTAATTACCTAGATAAAGAATTAACTGTCTCTGCTCACTACATGCATGTTGAAAAACAATTACTAGACTTACAGAAAGAACAGATCAACTACAGAACCATCTTACAAACTTTACAACCTGGTGACTCTTAGTGGATAGCAGTGGCCCAAAGCCTTGAAAACTGCATCAGGGAAATTACCACAAAAAGAAAAGAACTCCACTTAGCTAATTAGGGCCGGACCACCCCCACCAAAAAGCGAAAATCCAACTCCTCTAGTGAAAAAGATCATGACAAACAAAAAACAAAAATTACACATAACACAAAAACTTCCACCATACCTCTCTCAAACAGGTACGACTCACTTTCCAGCGAGGAAGATACTGACGAACGCACTTCAAGGTCCCAAACTCAAGCAAAAAGGCAACTGGTGTTCCAGAAGCCCTCTTTTCCTAAGACACAACGTACCACTCCAACACCAACCAAAAAATTCCTTGCCTCCAATCAACAAGGCACTCGAGCTAGCGCTCAGCAGCACAACCCAACACAAAACACAAGAGGACCACTCTCACAAAAACCCCCACGCATCATAATTCCAGACAACAATGATCTGAAAGTACTAAATTCAATTCTACAAAAAACCTGTCCCAGCAAGAACTCACTATACAGAACACCCCACATGGGCTGAATCTGTTACTGCAAGATTTAAAAACCTTCAAGGACATCTTAGCAGAATTATAAAAAAACAGGACTGCAATACTACTCATTCGTTCCCAAAGGCGAACAACCACTCAGATTTGTAATCAGAGGCATGCCCATGGGCGTGGAAATCGAAGAAATCTCAGAAGCCATCAAGGCAAAAGATTATCCCCGCCTGCACTGCAGGCAGATGGAGGACAGGGGCAAGCCCCTCCCACTTTATCAGGTAACACTCGAGAGAGCAGACAAATCATAACTGTTCACACAAGAACGTACACTCATGAATGTAATCAACAAGGTGGAACACCAGAAATCCCAAAACCATATCGCTCAGTGCTATAACTGCCAACAAATAGGACACACATACAAAATGTGCACATTAACACCTCGCTGCGTTCTGTGCAGCGGACTACACCTCATCCAGGACTGCCCAAACAAAACAATGCCGAACTTCACACCCATCTGTGCAAACTGCACCATGGAACATCCAGCAAGCTACAGAGGATGCATCACATTCCAGAACGAGAGAGACAGAAGAGAACTTCTAACCCTAACCAGGAGAATCAACACAGCAAAGCAAAGCCTGCCCACCCCATCTCTCATCACCCACAACGCCCCCGTACAACCAGGAATATCATTTGCGGCCGCCTCAGACGGAGCACCGAATGTGCAGTCTTCTCAGTCTTCTGATTCTTCTTCCATGAAGGAAATAATCTCTCTTCTAAAAGAATTCAACTTTAGCAAAATACTTACCAACCTAAAATCAACCATTACCAAATTCAAGGAAGCTAAAGGATTAGCTGACAAACTAACAGTGATCTTTGAGTTTCTCGAAAACATTTTCTAAATGGCTGCACAACACAGCACCATCGGTCACAAAATTACCGCCCTAGTGTGGAATTCAAACGGCACACTCCACAGCCCGTATGAAGTGACATCTTTCCTTAACAGACAAAAAATCGACATCGCCTGCATCACAGAGACAAAAATCACACAGGAAATTACAACTCAAAGGCTACAATATCGTCAGGACTGACAGACCAGGCCAACAACCAGGAGGAGGTACTGCAATTCTCATTAAAAACAACATAGCCGTCAACACAACGGTAACACTCCCACAACTCGAGGCGCTAGAGTCCACAGCTGCCCAAATACAAGCAAATTCCCAGCTAATCACGGTCGTGGCAGCATATCGCCCTCCGGCCTCCAGTCAAACGGGAATGGTCAGAGATATGGACAAACTATTCAACACTTTCACAAAACTGATAGTCGCAGGGGACTTAAATGCCAAACACACAACCTGGAACGCTCGCACCTGCAATGGTGCAGGTCAACATCTATTGGACTACTTACTGATACAACAAGACATCGAAATCAGAACTGCAAAGGAACACTCATTCTGGCATCATAATCCTTCTATCCCACCTGACACTCTGGATCTAGTGCTAGTTAAGGGAATCTTCATCCCTCCCACCTTACAGGTACATTACAGTCTGGGCTCGGACCACTTCCCCATCAAATTTTACATTGGCAGCAAAGTGACCCTTGCACACACGGCGAGGAAGCAAGCTCCCATTACCCACTGGAAGATGTACAGAACGCTAATGCAACAAATGGCCAAGCCCAGAAAAAGGTACCTCACTAAACAGGATCTTGAGTCAGGAGTGCTACACTTCACTGCATCACTAAAATCAGCCAAGAGAAAAGCCACCACCTTCTCTCCACTCCACTCCCCATCCACCGGCCTCTCAGACGTGGAGCGGCTAGCAGCTATCAGGAGAAGCTACCTTCGACTGTGGAGGAGCACCAGACTTCCAGTATACAGAACTTTGGCACAATGGATCAGACCAGTCATCAAAAAACAAATCCACCTTGACCGACACATCCAATTTGAACAAAGAATTCTTACAGTAACGCACAAAGACGCCTCAATTTGGGAACTACTGAGGTCCTTCAGGTCTTCCAACGAAGAGGGCGTCAGAGCGGAGGCATTAAATACACCACGAGGGAAAATCTTTGAACCTAAAGTCAAAGCCAACATCTTTGCTGAACTCCTGCACCGAAAATCCATCACAAGACGCAGCGCACGAAGCACTCATAAACAACTGGGCACAACAATGGAAAAACCAACAGCCTTCACAATCCCTACCAATGGTAACACCCCTGCAACTCTACAATACAATAAAACCCTAAAAAAACAAAAAAGCATCAGGACCAGATGGCATCAGGAATGAAGATTTAAAAAACTTACCGAGAAGAGCACTGGTCCATCTAACAAAAATCGTGAACTCCTGCCTTCAACTCCACTACTTCCCACAGGCGTGGAAAGAAGCCAAAATCATCATGCTACCAAAACCGGGAAAAAAGTCGCCAACAACCAGAGAGCTACAGACCAATCAGCTTGCTCCCCTGCATGGGGAAAGTATTGGAAAAAATACTACACAGGCAACTACAAGCACTAACGACAGAGACCGATGCAGTACCAAATCACCAATTTGGATTCAAAAGAGGACACTCCACTGAATTGCAAATACTAAAACTATCAGACGACATCAGCACCGAGCACAACAACAACAACAGCAGCAGCACCTTAGCCGTATTTCTCGATGTAGAGGCAGCATTCGATAAGTGTTGGCACAACGGGCTACTCTACAAAATATTCCATCAACTTCGGACTATGCGACCACACCTACCCATACTAGCCAGCTATCTAAACGGACGCCGATTCTATGTGTAGGTAGACTAAGAAAAATCAGAAACCCTCAGCATAAACGCCGGGGTACCACAGGGCGCTGTACTAGCACCCTACTTGTACACCCTCTACACCAGAGACATGCCGACAGATCACAGGTGCAAAACATTATTATACGCAGATGACACTGCCATTTACAACCACAACAAACATCCGTTATACAATCAACTTGAACTTCAACGCTACGTAGACAAATACATGCACTGGGCAAATGCCTGGAAAATCTCAACAAACGCAGCCAAAAGCCAGTTAATTTACTTCACAAAAACTCGCAACACTGCACCAATAAAGCTAAAAATTGAAAACAAACAATTACAATGCCAACCCACAGTCAAATATCTTGGCACAACACTTGACCGCCGACTGAACTGGGACCAGCACATCAAGACCTCCATACAAAAAGCCAAACAACGCATTTACACATGCTCAAGTATATTCAGAAGCAAACAAATATCAACCAAAACAAAACTTATACTCTTTAAGGCATTTATACAACAATTTCTACTCTATGCCTGCACTGCCTGGGCCCACAGCTGTAAAACTACTCTCCTATCCCTCAAGCACAACAAAATATCAGCCTAAGGAAGATATTACGTGTCCCCATTCTTACCTCAAATGCAACAATTCACGCAGAACTGAATATTCCAACCTTCATGGAAACACTCACAAGTCGTTGCACCAGAACGTGGGAAAATCCACAAATAAAACAGAGGGGACAGCGGGAGCCACAGCACCGAAAACATAAAAGAATACGAACTTACTGAAAAAAAAACCTCTACAAATTCTCACATTTCCTCATACTTGTATAAATTGTAAGTAGTAATTCAAGCATAACGAAAGAAAACTTTGTACATAGCAATAAGATAAGTTAAGTTAAAATCATTGCAAAATCACTTAAACATAAATTCTAATATATATAAAGAAGCCATGCAACACTCAAATAAAACTGTTCTCATGATTGTATCACCGATCGATCATGCATGGGTTTTACTTCTCTTGATATATGTAAAAAACTTTGAAATTGTGTAACAAAATGTAAACTGTATCCTGTAAGGCTACACATTGTAAAGCCAGAATGAATTTTCTAAGCAATAAATAAACTTGAAACTTGAAACTTGAAACATTTTACCAGCGCATCTCGTGACTTTATAGCACATCAATCAATACCACTTCTTTTCGGTTAATTCCTTAACGGGCCAGCAACGGTACCAGCATGTATCCCATCGACCACTCTTCTTCCATTTTCACCGGTATGTCTTCTAACAACAACATGCTCTCTATTTCAGCAACATCCTTCCATCAAAGCCAAGCCGGTCCTGGTGATGTAGTGGTAACCATACTTTCCACCTAAACCCAAGATCGCGGGTTCAATCCAGGCCAGGATAGATGGATTTTTCCGGCGTAAAAATCGTAAGTATGGCTTCATTCGGATGGGAAGTAAAGCCGTGGGTCCCATATATAGATATACAGATTGAAAAAGAACTTCAAGACTGAAAGAACAGATCTCTGAGCAAAATTTATCAACCGTTTCACGTCCTGAATTGAATGGGACGCTGATGACCTGAGATATTTAAGAGAATCCGTAAATAAACCAAATGAACAACAACAAATTAACGCCAACATGTTTTCCATCCACACAGACAACTTTCATTTTCACCGGCATGTCTTCCATTGACAACAATATACCCTCCATGGACACCATCATGCCTTCCATTAATACCAACATGGCTTCCGATGACACCGCTAGGGGTGGCGACGATGATGAGACACAATTAAGTGCAGATCTAACCTTGCAATTTAGTTTTGAAATCACCGATCATAGGTAGAGAACGATAAATAAATTTTATTCTGGGTATTCCGAAACGGACATCTTAATGAGTTCAATGTCCAAAGATGCACATTCGACCCTATGGATATAGCTTAAAACTAGAATTAACTACTAGTGTGGTTCGTTTTGCATATTAAATAATTTTGACAGTATTACTATGTAATTTTAGGCTTATATATACATACATATATATAATATTAATGAAAAATAAAAATAAAGAAACACTATTAACAATGTAACAAATTAACACTAATAATAAAAGTAGATAAAGATAAAACACTGAGAGAGAGTCACACTTGAAATTGCTATATTTCCAACTACTGCGAGTTCTTCAATGGCAAGAAGCTAGACAAGTCAAAGTACCTCCATATACACATTTGCCTCTTGAAGGGTGAAAATTGTGCCTATCACTTTTCATTCCCATTGCAGTTTTATTCAGATTTCCTTGCGCATTCATCAGCAACACTTTCAAGATTCACTCCCTTGAGACGTGTTCGTTCCAGTGTAGATATCATAGATGCTGCAATCAAGGTGTCGTGCATGTAGGGGCTGTTATTGCCAAAAATGACAGTATAAACCTGAAGGGTTTTTCTCCCCCCTATTGGTTCCGATTCATTGGTGGGTCCTGAGGGAAGATTCGGTGGTTTGCAAAGTTCCCCAATGTAATAAATCCTAAAATGGTATATTCAATGTATAAAATGCGTAATACATCTTTTTCTCTTTTATTTGTTTGTTTTTGTTGTTGTTTTATTCAATTGTATTTCTTTCATTTCTAATATAACTTAATCGTCTTGATTCAGTAATGATACAGCACATATTGTTGCTTCTTCCTCTGTACTAACCTCACAGAAACACTCAATTAACTTTGTTCTTGCCTGGCAGGAACGCAATAATGCTGTCTGGAACGGAAATACCTGCATTTAAAACAACTATAATAGTTTTTTTCATTGCTTCTTACTGAATTAATTGATTATCTGCTATAAATGTTGTTGGGAAAATTACTCTGAACTGTTATAGGGCGTTATAATGCCTGCAGGTGGCTGCCTTTGAAGCTACCGCAAAGAAGTTGACACGGTGACAGGTTCATAGGTTCTGCCGACAATCAGGTTTGTGAATAACCATGAGTGTCGCCTGAACAGGTGTCAAAGTAATTTCTTCGGGTCTCTCTCTTTTGTTTCCGACGTCCATAAGATTGAAAATATTGCTAAAACTGGAGAATCTCATTATAAAGGTGAGAAACATATCCTTCCTATTGTCAAGCATATTATCAAAGTTATGTTGGGTGAAAAAGAAGCGAAGCAGTTAGATTTAATTTCCATGGCTAACGATACAGAGCTTAACGGTATCAATGAAGTGACTAGTGACGTAGAAAAAAGTTGATCATGAGAATAAAAGGCAGCAGAATTTTTGCATTACAAATTTATGAATCAACGGACATGGTTAATTGACCTCATCTCATTTCCTTCATTAGGTATGAATATCAGAGTACAGTAAATGAAGTTATTTTCTTTGAAATCTTATCTGCATGTACAACAGCAGAATGTATTTTCTAAGTTTTTAATTTATGTATGATTAAGCATAGCATTGATTAGAACAAAAATGTGTTGGACTAATTTCGATGGCCGAGCCTTGAGTGGATGGCACAGTGACTTTTTGAGCGTGTTCGAAATGTGTTACCAGATGTGATTTGGGTACACTGTTTTATTCACCTGAGAGCATTGGCTGCTAATTGTAAGATCATCTGGAGTGATATAAAACAGTTTTCGACACTGAAATTAAAGTGATAAACCTTATAAAAGCTCGCACATTAAATGTAAGATATTTTTCTGTGCTTTGCGGCGAAATTGGTAGTGAACATAAACAGCTTCTGCTTCACAAGAAGTGCGCTGGCTTCAAGGGGTAAAGTCCTTGAAGATTTTTCCATCTTAGGCAAGAAGTTGTTCTATTTTTTATGATTGTTACTTAAAGAATGAGTGTGTGACTTTGTTTTTAGATGACAATTGGTTGACCACATTAGATTATATGACCGACATATTTTCATAATTAATTAATTAATTAATTAATTAAAGTTATCAAGGCATCACTGTCTTTCAATTTTATGATATAGTTAAGGCATTCCACAAAAAGATCAATCCTATGGTTCGAGTATGTCAAAAGTAATAAGCTTTCTGCCTTCCAAACCTTAGACTCTTTATTAAGTGAGAATAGTCTTTGCTTACTCTGTGAAAATTTGTGATTCTGTAGTATTCCATCTCTCTGCTCTAATAATGAGATTTAAAGTTACTTTCCATTGAGACCCATTCCTATATTTCGAAAGCTCAAACTTGCTGTCTGTGAAAATAAAAGAAGATTTGTTTAATATTATCTGTGATTCTGGCAGTATTAACTACATTTTTACATTCAGATATAACAACTTCATTAAAGAGTGAATACTCTGAGCTTTCGGAAGGAGCAATAAAGTTGCTCATGCCATTAGCCACTTCATATCAGTGGGAAAAGGAAGTTTCCTATTTGCTTCAAGTGAAAAGCAAGCACAGAAATAGACTTAACGCACGGTCTAATTTACGATTCAAGTTAACTGCACTTGAACCCAACATACATAAATTTATGCAGAAATAGCAGGCCCAACCATTACTCAGTTCGGTAAGTGCAAAATATTTCAATAAAATTTCATTTCAGCATGTACTCAATCAGAGTAATTTCGTTCTTTTAATAACACTATGTATATCACGAATACAGGATTTACCTTTTCATCAGCGATTACAGTGTCTATTTTATCTTAACGGTCGCGTGAAGTTTAAAACCTTCAAGGCGGACTCCGGACTTGAAAAGGTTTAAGAACCATTGTTATAGAAGATAGTTGTTACTCTTTAAATAATCAGGAACACAGACACATAAAGGTGTGGAAATTAGCGAATTGTCTTGTGATGTGTGTAAATTTAACGTATCACAATGTGATTTCAATTAGTTTGTAACTATGTACTCATTAAAAATTATTGATGGAATTTATATAACAAATTAAATTTTCCTGGCGGCATGCTGTAAACAAACATCCTCGAAATTCTCCAATCAGATTAGTTGTTTGTATATATCCAAGCTTTGGGAGACTTTGTTTTCATCATTAGAAAGCTCAGAAATGTACAAACAACTAACCTGGTGAAACCTCAAGTAACAATAATAAACACCAAAGGTATATGTAACTAGATCCAGATAAGGGAGGACCGGAAAAAGGCACGGTAGCTCAGATAGAAGTAATCGGTACAGTCAGCCGAAGACTCATGGTTTGAATCCCAGCCATGAATTCGAATTTTCCTGTCTGACTCTGATTCCAAATAATAAACCGTTCATTGTGTCAGAAAACATATTTTAGCAATCCTTGATTGTAAACTGATTGTACACTGTTATGCAACAAACTTTAAAATAATGTTGGCAATAGATCTGTTTAGAATCTTCATTAGTGCTCGCAACTTTATACTTAAAAACCTTAGGTATAATGAATGGCGCATTCTAAAAACGTTTTACGATCATTAAATCAAACTTGGGAACAAAATAGGCGTTGCATATTTTGGATTAAATTTTTGAAAAGCCGAGTTTATGCGTCTAAAATGTTGTATGCACCCATTTCTGTCAGCAATGACCGTGTCATTGCGCTAAAGGCTGGACAAAGAAATAAAATTTCGATAGCACTAGTCAGTGCATAAATATGTATTCACATAGTGTACACTTATATCTATTTCAGTTCTATGGGAACTCTTAGAGCCGTTTTATGTAACAAATATGCTCACAGCTATATCGAAATCATACAGAGGAAATATTTGAAATGGCCTTCGAGAAAATTATATTTTTAATATACAACTCTTATTTTGTAATAAAAAGATTTTCCCTTGCTCAAAATTACTAACTGGAACAATTTTAATGAATTTTATATATTTTATATATTTTTGACACTGGGGGTGTCAAAAATATATACACACAGTAGATATCTATTTAATATATTTCAAAATTGGCCCGAAAAACAACAATAATGTGTTTTGTAAACAGATGTGACTTACATACATTATGATAGCCTTGCTACGTGACAGGTAAATCAACAATGAACAAAGGAATCCAAGATTATCGTAAATCAACAATGAACAAATGAAGCCAAGATTATCGCATGATGTTCTGTAAACAGATGTGACTCACATTACGTTGTTACAACAAAATGGAGCCAAAATTATCGTTTGAACAGCGGAAAGCAACTTTGAAGGGGTATTGGAAAACCGAGAATATTGTTGAAGTTCAAAGGCAATGGAGACGCTGTACAGAACAGAACCGCTAACGCGAGTAACAATTGCACGCATTCGAGACAAATTTGATACTCGTGGTACCGTATGCGAAGTTCACAAGGGCAGATCTGAGAGACCTCGCACAGCAACAAGCCCCGTGTCCTCGGCTATGGTTTTGGAACGTTTTGAGCACTCACCCCAGAAATCTACAAAGCAATGTGCACTTGAGGCTGGGATTAGTAGAACCATCGGCATTCATCACTGCAATTTCTGAATTCCAAAAGAAATTTGAACATATGCCGGTAAATGTTGGTGCATGCGAGATACACAATTTGGGAATATTTTTAGAGAAGACCCGACAAAGGAGGTTAATGGCCATAATGAAGAGGGGGGAGATGGAGAGGGGATGTGAACAAAGGGAAGGGGGCTCAAGAGTAAGGGTTTCATTCATGTCTATGTATTTGTATTTAAATTATTCATAGAAAACGTAAATATTTCGAAGTATTTGTATATTTGTATGTATGCATGTAGATTTGTGTGTATGTATATATATGTATATGTATATACACGTATGTATGAATGAATGAGTATTGTCCTTTTGATTGCTATAAGGACGACATTAGCATGTAAGGCCGTAAGGCCCGTGCGACATTGTATGTATTTGAGTGTATCCTAAAATCGTACAATAAAACGTCCATTACTACTCCTTATTAAAACAGCAACGCTGAAAAATTGAAAGTTTTCATCCCAAGATTTTTGCATGCATTAAATGAAGATGACCCTGATCGGAGAATGCAGTACTGTAACACTTTCGCAAACGTTGCTCAATCAGTAGTTTAACGTACTCGGAAGTGTGTCGACGCCGATGGTGGGCATTTTGAGCAACTGTTGTAACTGTAAAAGTCTGAGATGATTAGTGCTCATCATTTTCTGTTTGTGTGAATTCAGTTTTGGTATGTTAACATAGTTTTTTATTTGCTTGAAGTGTGTATACAATTTTTTGGCACCATCTGTATTATATTACTAGAGTCGTGCAAGCACGAATCAGCGGCCTGAGTGTAAGGAAAACTGTCGCGAGGTCGCGCACAATGCTGCATGGTGTAAGTTAACAAACGAACATCGGACTCGGGAGCTCGAACATGAGATTCGATATTCTACTGTCTTTCTTAACCACTTCAGGTTAATAAGTCAGTTTAAATCCATCACAATTACAAAATAGCTTAAACTGTTAATTTAGAAAATAAATCTGCAATAAGTCAGAAATAAATTGAAAGTGAAATGTGATTTTTACGTGATATTACGAAATATAAAGTTAATTAATGACAACTTTATTTTTGCATTGTTTTACATTAATATTATATAATAAAGAAGTTATTAGGAGTCAACTTATTTCAGAAGTTGATATACTTCAGCAAAGTTTTTGTTGTTAATGTTGAAGTGTAGTTTTCATAATATTACGACAAATTCCACCACAAATACGTTATAAAATGTTTTTGGATAAATGATTTTGCAATTTTGGCCAAAAGCGTTCTGGTAAGGTTTGTTTGTTTGTTTTGGTTATTGGTTTTTTTCCGGGATATAATGAACATAAAGCTAACACACTACATACTTAGTTAACGAAGAAGAGATTTGTGCCACCCCGTTTGCTGTACTAAAGAGTGAAGTGTGTAAAAGGGTCTAAGTGCCAATTTTTGCCAAATAGAATAACAGTTTCAGGTTCCAAGTGTCATAAGAAAGCTATAGGATACTAGTGGCGATCCTGCAGGAATAATTTCAAATCTCTGTCAAACAGGTCAAGTAGCATAGCCTGATTTTTAATTTCTTCACTTTTATTTTTTGCGTATTCATATTTGGAATTGCAATGAAGTGCTTCTTACTTCAAGTTATATTAGTTATATTTACCCTAAAATGAGCAACAATGAACTACTATAAATATAAGATGTAAAAAGAGTGGGGGGAATTGGGGAAGGACTCACAAAATCGTAGGAACTCAGGACAACCGTATTAAAAAAAATGACTAATTTTTTGTCCCGAAGAATATAAAAAAGAGACGTCTATGGTTAGTTCTTAAGGTAAAATTTATATTGTAAGCTTGCAGTTGTAGCACTTTCTCATGTTCTCACTTCTAGATTTAGATATATAGATTCCACATTGAATTATTTCAATTTACTTGCAAGTGAAAATGGCAAGTAAATAAATTTCGTTAATGCCAGTATGAATATTTAAAAAAAATGCTGGCCTATTTGACAATGACATTGAGTAGCAAATGTTTGCTGAAACTAAGAATATCATGGAGTACAGAGAAGACATGACACATATACTAATAGCAACAAAACACCAAAATTAAGAAGCAGATCACATATTAGAGGTAATTGTAATGCTTCTCCAGGAAACTGAAATATTTTCAGTACTAGTTCCATGATTGGTGAAAAAAGAGTCAAGCGAATATGCCTCTCTCCTTACACACACACACACACACACACACACACACACACACACATACACACACACAAATACACAAATCTAAATCAGATGAAATTACAATAAAAGAGAGAAACGAGAGGGAAGACGCCCATGGAAACTAGAAAAATAATTCACTTCATCAATTCTACTCAGAGAAAATTACTATCGGAAAGAAAAGAGTGCAAAAATATATTTCTTCTTATTTAAGTATTGAGAAGTTTCATTCCGCTTTAGTTGTAAAATACAGTACAAAAGACATCATTGTACTTATATAGAGACAGTATTTTAATCAGATTTTCAAATAATATTTCAATCTTTCTTTATCCCTATCTCCCCGTGCTCAAAGTGGGATTTGTATAATATTGAGATGAAAAAGGCCAAAATTCTCTCTCAAAAGATGGTGAAGCTGAAGTTGGTCTACAGATGATGCAAGTGACTGCAAAGATGTCAGTAGAAGATTCTTCTTGCGTCATTTCTTATGACCTACAAAAGCAGTTTTACATCGCAGCGCTTAACACATACCCAAATGCATTACAGGTCTCAGCTGTGCTAACTTTGGTATACATGTTAAAGATGAAGAAACACTGCTTTTATCTTTGGGATGCAACCAATGGAAAGCGAGGATGCAAAGAAATCGGCTCCATTTCACTACATAATCAACCAACTAAAAACTGCTAATTATAATTGATATTATGGTCCGAAAACTGCAGTGGTCATAACAAAAATCAAGGTATTTTAGCTGCCTACATTCCCCTCATTGCAAAAGATTGCTTCCTTAAAATAGTACACGTTCCTCAGAATGCATGCGACCGGTATTCCTGTGTCATAGAGAAGGTAATGAGAATGAAGAAGCCTGTAGCTCCTCGTGATTATTTCAAAAGAAGACTAAACAGAGAAACAAACTGGTCGTATTTTTAACTGAGTGTAGCCAAAAATAAATGGAACAGCAGTCATCTCGTCATATCTCAAGCTGTGATGCTGAAAGTTAATAATCATGCATTTGAATAAGGTCTGATTGAAATAAAAAAAACTTCAGTGATTTGGGAAGCACTAACAGCCTTAAGATCTCTAAAATAGGTGTCAACAAGAAGTTCTTTAGAAACCTGGATATTGAACTGTCTTACCTCTGATCAAAAAAAAAAAAAAAAAAAATCTCGGTCAGGATCAAAGATTAAAAGAGTTTGAGAACATACTCCCCTCTTAAATCTCCAGAATCAAATGTTAAAAATCCTCTACACAAAATGGACAAAGAAGTTCAATTAACAACTCCTAAGATAGGATCTTTCAATGAGAAACATTACACGAAGGTTTAGATTTAAAAATCCACGTGTGTCAATATTATTTCCAAATAAAGGAACAACGAAATCTTGGAAAGAGTGAAGGAAAAAGTTAAAAGGGTATCTACTGTTGCAATTGACAGAACCTGAGGCGACTCTTTCTAAGAACGGGCGAATGTCATAAGCGGAGTTGAAAAAAATAACCTTCTGATGTAGTAATGTGATGGTTTCTATAGAACATTCTATAGACTTTCAGATACGGAACAACCTGATAGCAGACCATGAAAATACATTCTTTAGATAATGTAAATAGAAAGCATAATTAGAATGTCTTTTGTCCTGAAAAGATGTGGAAGTAAAGTCAAACCAAAATTCCAAAGTAGGGAAACTAATATATGTATGATAAATATGTGCATAAGGTGCCATCTGTAATATATATTTGTCTGTCGTAGTGGAGGTGAAAAATTCTTCCGTAAGAAGAATAATAATAACCAGAAAGCATTATGATCTAGGTTTGCATTTGTAGTAAAGAACTGAACGCATTGCTTTTTGTAGAAGGAACAGAAATGTAGATGCATATACAGTGATCTAACAATAAGGATTATGCAACTTAGTATAAAAAAATTGCATTTTCCAGGATGATAATGGGATAGGAAACTAAGTAGTTCTGCTTAATAGCTATTGATAATTTTTATGCTTTCATCCTAAAAATAAAAAAAAAAAAAAAAACTACTTTTACACCTTGGGTTACAACTTTTCTGAAAGGCTACAGAATATTCATGTTCACATAATCAAGAAACAGCCCACAATGGGAACTAATGCAAGATTATTGCCTATACTGTGATAGAGAAAAATTATTATTATTATTATTATTATTATTATTATTATTATTATTATTAAGTTGTTGTTCTAAAAGATTTCACCGAATAACGTCAAGAGTATAATTCTTTTACACCGAGACTATTATAAACAACATAGATTTTATTCAGAGTGTTTAATAATAAAAAGGTATGCTTTATGCTGGTTAAAAACTTTCCGGTTATAATTAATGAACAAAAGGATAGCATTCGTATACAATTTGTATGACATTTAGTTATAAAATATACCAATATTTTCTCACATTAACTTTTAATAAGGAATAAGAATAAATGTTTGAAGTTTTAGCCTAATATACTTAGATTGCATAACACCGAAAATTATTAAATACAAATCCTATGTTTTGTGAAAAGATTAGGCTGTGGAATAAATACTTACAATAACACTGTACATAAAAGTATGCACACCTTAAGTTACTGAAATACATAAATAAGGAAATAGTCACTTACATTCGCTATTGCTCACCCACCAAAACAAGAATGAGAGAGAGCTGTAACTTTATGGAATGGATTTGACACATTTAAGTGACATTTGTATAAATTGGGAGATTTTTGCAGTTACCTAAGTTCGCCAAAATTACGCGTGAAATTTATGCAAAATACGACAAAGCAAGATGAAAAAAATATAAAAGTACTGCGAATCCATATACAATATACTATGATATACATTGTTCATTTAAATATGCGGGGTGGCGCAAAAGTAACTACACACTTAGTGAATTTCAGTTAACATATGCTTTCGCTTCTTTGTATGTTATGCTCAAAACGTTTTCTTTCTTCATTTGTTTTTAACTGTGTGTTTGTTTTTAGGTTAGTAATACTGTCAGAGGAAAGAGCAGGAAACAGGTAATGAATTGTCAATAACAGTTGAAAATGTTAACAAAAGAGGAAAGAATTTTTACTGTAAAAATCGGATATCAACGAGGTTTAAGTGCAGTACTGAGGGAATGGAGAGAATATTTCGAGTTATATCTACCTGTAGGCTGTTTTTGAAATGTATTTCACAAATTTGAAATTGAAGGTTCTGTTATGAATGCATATCATAATGGGCGACCTAGTACAGCACAGATTGAGAAAAATGAACTCAATATCTGCCTGGCTGTCACCACTAGCCACTAGTCCAAGAAAGTCCACAAGACGATTTGCGGTAGAATTTCCAGCAATGTCACGTCGGTAAATCCAAAGGATATTGCATAAGCAGAAGTTGAAAGTGTACATTCCACGTCTAATACGTGGTTTATTGGAAGATGATTCAGACAGGCCGCTACAATTTTATGAGTTATGGTCGATCAATATAGACATGACCCCAATTTCTTTCACAACATTGTGTGGTCGGATGAGATGGATCTTTAAGTCATCGGGACATGTAAACCGACATAATTGTACTTATTGGTACACAGAAAATCATCATGTTGTTTTTGAACAAGGCTATATCAACCCGGCGCAAATGTGTGGGGTGCAATAGCGGCACGTTATTGACGGAAATCTCGATGGTAACAAATACTTTGCTCTACTTCAAGAGATTACACCAGGAATCATCATGCATTTGGACAACGTTGATCAATTCTACTTCCAGTACGTTGTAGCTCCTGTGCATTATATTACATTTTTTAGGACTTACGCTGATAACAGTTTCAATAGAAAAGGGCTTGGACGTCATGCAGCAATTGAATTCCCACCACGATATCCTGATCTTACCTCAATGGATTTCTTCCTTTAGAGTAGGGTTTAAAGACGCATTATATAGAAGGAAACCACAAATTGTTGAAGAACGGTCTGTTTACATTGAGCATGCCTTCCACAATCTGGACAATAGCATTCAGTTGTGTTTGCATGTGTATCAAAGTGTTCCAGGTAGACTCCAACGATGCATTAATGCAGAAGGGAAATAACTCGAATATAAGTCCTATAAGTGAAGTCCTTTGCTAACTGAAATTTAGTAAGTTTGTAGTTACTTTGTCGCCAGCCTGTATAATGACGACTTCATAATTTTCTTACATTAAACTATTAAATACATTACAAAAGCAAAATATGTTTCATTTACAAAAATAAGAGCAACTAGAATAAACAGAATTTTGTACGCGTACATTGTAATATGTGTAGCTAGCAAGTATATTATCTACTGGCGCAAGCATTGAAGTCTCCAACCCGCGCAATAATAATATTCTTCGCCATTTAATAATTTCAACATTTTTCCAGATATATTTTAAATGCACATACGACCAAGGATAAAAGGAAATTCCTTGTCGAAAATCTGGCATTCTTCTGCACTCTTGCAAGAGAAGTTAATTACGTCATGGTTTTGACAACAGGTCCACAACTAGCAAAGAGATTTTCTCTCTCTGTCTCTCTCTTTTATTTTTGCGCTCACGTGACCGTTAGGTACTACAGACAGGAAGTGAGCGGCCCATACGGTGTATCAGTTCAGTCGAAGTGCGGGCTCTTGGCATAACGGGTTGGCGTGGAGAGGTGTGTTTAGTGAAAGTGACACGATCAGTACTGCGTAGTGCCAACAAGTTCTGCAGTCTGTTGTTGGTCGTTGGTTTTTTCTTTCACTGCGCCTTATTACGAAATTCTCTCTTTGCCTTTGTAACAAATAACATATGGTGACATCTGTAACATTTGACGAAACCCCCCCACCTTTTTACGAAACGTCAGTGGTGATTCAAAGGCTCCTGTTCCAAATTCTACGTGCTTTTTGTTGCGGTGAATAGAAAAGCTATCTACTCCAGCAATACAAGACCCTTAAGTAAATAAACATAGGTCCACAACTGAAGTTTGTGGAATGTGAATGCTCTCTGTTTCGTTGTATCTTACATATTTTTCCTTCACGCAGAGACAACAGAAGGACGCAGGAACAGCTAAAATTGGTGCTTGTACATGGCAATGCCCAAAGCGACTTAGTTCGGAAAGGAACTGCGGGTGCCCCAGAAGCAGTGCTGCTAATTTCAGGACGGAAAATGAATCAGACTCATACCTTGCCGCGAAAGGCGACAGTGCGTATTGCCGTAAGCCGCCCTGTTAGCTTATATGATAACCTGCAACGAGTTGGGGAGTCGTCTGTACCTAATGGCAGCAGTATGGGTTCAGCCTCCATGACGAATCTATTTCAACAGCAGCAGCTAACTGAAACAAAGACGCCTTCCATGGCAAATTGTTTGAGTACCACAGTGCCGCAGAATATTGCCGGTACAAACATCGCTGGGAGGCATACGCCAACCAGGAATTCCCTTAGACACAGTCGCATGATCGTCATGAATCGCTCTAGTAAAGGTATATAATCATTCATTTTATTGCAGGTTGTGGTGGGGAAATATTACTTTATGCATGATCCAGTTTTATAGTGGCAGCAGAGTCAAAGCAAAGTTGGTATTTAAAACCTCCTTGAGAAGTTCATAAGCATTCATTCTATGAACTACCTGAAGATTAACTCATGTACAGCTTATATTGACCAAGAACCAAGTATAGTCTCATTACGTTGATTAACTTAATTTTTTTAGAAACAATATAAAGCACAACTATACAAAATGTATTATTTCGTATCAACAGTCGACGTAATAGCGTCTTCTTCTTTTTTCTTTTTAGTTCTAAGATGCATGGATATGTGCTCCGTTCAGTATTTCACTGCAATTTAAGGTTTTACTTTTATTTTATATTTTGAGTACATCGCACGCTCCTATGCATATTTCTAATATTACTTATTTATTCATTTCTGTTGAGAGGCTTGGTTATCTTTCGCATATTGTCGTTTTGACCTATAACCTTATGGGCAATAATAGAATTCTCCACAAAAGAAGAATAGGGTTTTCCTATATTTCTTTCAGACTGCAGGATTTTTAGCTCTTTTCCCAAAGCAAAGAATGTATGAGAAACCTATATTACACCCACAAAAGTACACTTTCAATAACCATGAATTTTGAGAAATTGCAAACATATGAAAATTATTGCTTTATTATTATTTAACTTATCGGTTAACTTTTACTTATATACATATTGTCTGGAAATTTAATTTTAGAAGCTCATACACGGTAAGTTTTATTCCGACTTGTACCAATTCTCTAATAAATAGCCCCGTAATATCTAGGCTTAGTTTCGGTTTGGGATAAGTTGCCTAAATGTGCATCTCTATCTCTATTTTTTAAGTTTTCCATTCCCCGAAGAGATTATTACTAATTAATTTTGGACACCAATAGCCTTTCTGAAAAGTACTCGATTCCAGAAGTCAAGGGGAATATTTACACCTACCTTCATATATGCTGAAAGCTGAAGACATATAGATATACCAGTACTAAATTCATGCAATGCTCCAAAGGGCCGAGACACCTTAATATAATACAAAATGGTAACATTTAAAAATGGAATTTACTAAAATTTAATGTCTATTTATCATTTTTAGACGTAGATACTAATTTATTTACCACTCCAGAAATACATAACATATATTCGTAACTTTTTATTTCACAGAGAAGAACGGGTTTCTTACCAGAGCTTTTAAATTACACTCGAAACAACAGAACAGTTTGCAGAAAAAGTATTTCATTTTGCTGATATAAATGAGTCACAACATTTTCGAAACACTTTGCTGACTTTAAAAAATTGAAGGTAAAAAAAAATAAATAAATAAATAGCATGACGTAGTTTAGTTGGAAAATTATTCCTATAGTACTTTAGAATTCATCAATATTTCTGAATAACTCAATCATGCTTTGAATATCAGCAATTGCTTAAAGGTTTAAGTTGTCAACAAAGCCAAATTCATTTAATTTTGCAATGCCATACAAGTACAGTACTACAGCTCTTTGACTGCCATGCAACCCAAAATAAGCTCCTAAAAGTGGTGCATATGCAGATAGTTTACACATAATCGCTGTTAGTAAACAGAGGTTACTCTAAACTTTCACAAAATTATAGAAACAAGAAATATCTTAATATATAATCCCCAAGGACAGTGCATTAAATGAGACTTAAGGTCTATTACTGGAGTTACCTAATATTTGTCTTTTCAGGACTGCGAAAAACCTTACCCTTGTACTTAACCGAACATGTGCCTCAGGCACTCTGGGACTTGCATTCTAGAGGTCTTATCTTCAAACCCCTTATGGCCGGCCATACCTGACTTTGGGGTTTTTGGGGGTTTCCTTGGTCACTTAAGCGAATTCTGGATATTTATTTTCCATTAATTTTTCGCTTACACATTTCATATCATTTCATTCTATACCAGTTCTAGATGCAGGATAGAATACGCCAGGCGAGGTGGATTGGTGCGTGAGGCGTGGCGATGAATTTCCTGTTATCCCCTGATGTGTGACTGTTCTGCTTGGGGTCCCTTTGGGACGCCTTGAACGATACCGTCGTGGCTCCCGCAGGCCTGCCGGCAACTGGGGCTTAACCATCCAGGCAGGCGTCGACGAAATGGCCATCGCGAAAAAGGAATAGCGACTTAGATGCATCTCGCCTTATCCATAAAAGGATGGGTTATTTGTTACGCAGTGGTAGTGAAATACAAAACAAATTTAAATATATATATTTGGTCTTACTAATGCGAACAGAGTTTGTAATTTGCATTTCTTCTTCTTCTTCTTCTTCTTCTTCTTCTTCTTCTTCTTCTTGTTATTATAATTATTATTAATTTCCGTTGAAAGTAGGTAGGCTTTATCTATTATTATCATGAAAAATGGTACAATTGCTTTTCAAGTAAATTCGGCTACTATGCGTCTGTCATTAACACGTAGGATTTAGCCATATCTTACATATGCACCATGTTCTGGTCATGTAATAATAACAACAATATTATTATTTAATTATATACCTAAGTTTTTTAATTCTAAAATTGCAAGCACTAATGAAGATTCTATACAGATGTTGCCAACATAATTTTGAAGTTAAACAACAACAATAATAATAATAATAATAATAATAATTATAATAACAACAATAACAGTGTTGAATTCTATTTTAACAGTTGCACAGATATCTAGCTAGCGTCTTGATAATTTTGTGGAATTTACTTTAACCAAATAAATCGGTCTTTTACAGAAGTTAAAATGGGAGTTTGAGAAAAGTATGTTTCATGACTTTATATACGTCTTCAAACTCGCTTTTTAACTTCTGTAATATACAGATTCATTTGGTTAAGTTAGGTTTCACTAAGTTATAAAGAAAAATGGTGCAATTGCTTTTCGAGTAAATTTAGCTTTTATGCGTATTATTGTTATTATTATTGTTGTTGTAAATGCTGCTGCTGCTGTTGTTCATGAGGTGAGATCATCCCTCATCTCAACCCTTCCCGATGTGGAGAGATGCAAAAAGTGCCATCAGAGTGTTCGGGGTATTTCTCAGCTACTTTATTCCTATCCTACCATGTCCTAATCGGCAATCATATCTGGAACTCTATAGTAAAATTTATTTTTACGTGAGTATGATATTTACTGCATTACCTTTAACTCTGAGACCTGAAGTTTGGTTCCAAAACTAATATATAATTTAAATTAATGTCCTAAATAAAATACCATCAGAAAATACCCACACTTTTGTCTCGCAAAAGTAAATACCGCAATCTAAAATCAGATTCACATAACCCCAAACTCATTCTATGCTACAGAATACTTAAGAATGTTAGAATCCAGCAGTCACAGTGGGTCAAAATCCAAATTTTGGGAGACAAAATAAGTTTCATGCTGTATTCTCTAAATTGTTATGAAAAATGCACATATAAAGTATTTACTTTATGGTAAACAATGTTTAAGATATTTTCGCAATCTACTGCTATCTACACATACAAGAAATAATTGTCTACGACAGTAAGTTGAGTTGATTGCATGCAGTAGTTGTTAACGATGTGGAAGAATGGAGAAAATATGTCAGGTTGCATATATTTAGCCATTGTTACTCGATGATCCGATAACAGCTCTTCACTGACGGCCTTCTTGGTCTAGTGCTTAGCGTTGCTGACTGTTGCCCGCGAGAACCCGGGTTCGGTTCCCAGTGCCTGTTTAGAAATTTTTCTATTTTGGGTAGGTTTGGAACGGGGCTCCAGGCTAGTGAGGATAATTGGGGAGTTTCATGATAGAGAGGTGGCTTTTTTTCAAATTAAAAGTCGCGTGTTAGGCGACCAACGTGATGCTGGCATGCTGATCACATGTCCCCTGCAATGGTGCCCTCTATCATTAAGTAGTAAGATCGAGATAGAGGAAGCAGAAATCCCTGAGGTAGGCCATGGGCTGATCTCGGGTTGTAGCGATATAGAAGAAGAACAGCACTTTGCTGAACAATTATTTCTTTTTCTTGTGCATATTTTTGTTTTATTAGATATTACTGAGTCCGAAGATACCAAGAGCGTATGTTGTATATTTAATGAAATTTTTCTGGTACGTCTAAGTCTGTACCTTTTCATATCTCTGTTTCCTGCTTTTGGGCCTCCTTTGATAATTGCCCTATAGGTCTTACACGAAAATTAATTATATCTCATCATACATTAATATTTTATGCACACTAACTAGCATATAATACGATGTTTAAAAATAATTTAAGTATACTTTTGTTTTATTCTGTGTGCGATTTTGGAAAAATGTATTATTTATTGGAAATGGATAAGAAAGAGTACACAAAACTGTAGATAAAAGTCTGATTAACTTCATTTTTACTTGTAATTTGACAAGGCAGAACTGGATCCTTGAAAAACGGCGAATAGTAATGCCATTGTTCGATGTTTTGGTGCCACCAGATCTTCGTTAGTCAACATGCAGACACATATTTGATCGAACTTTATTTATTATTAATTACTTTCTGTATTCTACTTTCATTTAATTTCAATTTTTTACGCGATTTGCAAGAGACAAAATCGGATCGAGCAATGGAATGTAGACAGTTCATTTTATGGCATCTTCATAACATGCTGTTTTTGAGAGTGTGGTATTAGTCATTTCCATGGGACCAGCATCACAGGTCATCTTTACGCTGATGTGCCTGCATCATGGTCATCATGATCATCAATAGCTTCCGATGATGTCTATGTCGTTACAATAAAGTATTTTTTGTTAGATGGAGAGATATGATTTAATTTTCAACTAAATGGATCTGTTTCCTGATCAATTTGACAGTCTCCTTTTCAAATAATAATTTGAGAAGTCTGCAAACTCTTGTTGATGAAGGCCATACTTCTGCAAAAAACTTTTTCTTGTAATTGACATTGCCTCCACAAGCATTGAATATAATTGTGAAAGAACAACTAATATTACAAAAAGATCATTCAGAAATGTTTTGCTTGTACTATGTTCATTTGAACCATTACCCCCTTTTAAACGTAATATGAATTTCATGGTTGCCAGAAATATTTTTTGTACTACTATGATGAGATCAACAGCAAAGTCATAAAGGCCTGTGCAAAGGAAATTACTACCGCTCTTAGTCATTTGTGTAATGAATCTTTAGCATTGGTATATTTCCTGAGAGGCTAAAATATTCAATAGTGAGGCCTATGTACGAAAAGGGAGAAAAGATCAATGTCTCTAATTATAGACCTATAGCTATTTCACCTACATTTTCTAAGATGTTTGAGAAAGTAATGTACAGTAGGCTTACCATTATCTTGAAAGTAACAATATTCTATTTAGTGATCAGTTTGGCTTTAGAAAAGGAATTTCAACAGAAAATGCAATCTATATTATACTCACTAATGAAAATTTAACTGCATTTAATGAAAGAGCACACGTGGGAGGAATATTTTGTGACTTAGCAAAGGCTTTTGATTATGTCAAACATGAAATTCTGATTGATAAATTAGCTTTCTATAGAATAAAAAACCAATATTTAAAATTGTTTATATCCTACCTTGACAAAAGTAAACCAAAAGTAGTGATAAATTGTCCCTCCTAAAAATAAAAACAATGCATCAGAGTGGGGAACGTTTAACCATGGAGTGCCTCAAGGATCTGTTCTGGGCCCTCTTCTTTTTCTGATATATATATAAGTGATCTCTTCTTATCTGTCCAAGAGTAGAAAATGCTGTTATATTCACAGATGACACAAGCATATTGATAAATGGAAACAGCCTTAATGATTGTGTCATTAAATTAAATCTGGTTCTCAGTTCATTGAGTGTATGGTTCAAAGCAAGCAAATTGTCTCTAAATCTTGATAAAACAAATGTTATGAAATTCATTACTCACAGATCCCCAGATTCACAATTACAGATAGGATATTATAAGTGTACTTTAACAAACCAAATATATTAAATTCCTTGGTTTATTTAATTGATAACCATTTGAATTGGTAAGATCACATTGATCTTATTACACCTAAACTTAGCAGTGCATTCTATGTAATGCATGCATTAGTAATGTTAGAGTCAATTAAGACTTTAAAACTAGTTTATTATGCTTATTTCAACTCAACAATGAAGTGGTCTAATATTTTGGGGAAATTCAGTTAAAAGTGAATGTGTCTTCCTGTTACAGAAAAAAAGTCATATGAATAATCACTAGTACATTGGAGGCATTCATGCAGAAACCTCTTTAGGAAATTTGAAATTTTAACTCTTCCTCTCATGAACTTTTATATAAGAAATAAACATAAATTTGTTCAAAATAAAAATATACATTACAAGAATACTAGACAAAAAGCAAATCTACATCGCTCAATTTCAGCACTTTCATGCCATCAAAAAGGCATTTATTATGAGTGCATTTTAGTATACAATGCTTTTCCCTCTAGCCTAAAAGCCTTAATAAACAATGAAACTTCCTTTAAATCTGCTCTTAGAAAATATCTATGTAAAAAGGCCTATTATTCTGTAAAGGAATATATGAGCGACAATATTATACTGCACAACATATCAATGTATATGTAAACATGTATATAATAAAATTTGTATGATTAAGTGATTTGTCTGTTTTTGTTGTTTGGTTGAGTTGTTCTAGGTGTTCTTTTTTATTTTTATTTTTATTGTAATTATTTATGTAGATACAGACAAATTTTTGTAAATACAGATTGAAAGTTACAATGGTAATTGTATATGATAAGTTCAATGTTCATAGGTCTCTGTGGCTGCTCCATGAACTCACTGAATGCTCCGAGAACTAACTAACTAACTACTGTAAGGGGCTTAACTGTATAACATGCAATTTTATCATGGCAGATGTTTTTGTTGTTGTTGAATCATTTAGTGGAAAGCATTCCATTTTCTATTGGTGTAATAAGGTGGAAAACATTGTAGTTTCTTCTCTTATATTCTATTCCTACATTATTATACTGATTTTTTGTTTAATTGTTATTTACAAGAATGGTAGCATCTCTTAATCAGTTAGTGGCATAGGTTTTAATACAACTTTGGAGCTTAATGATTGTGTTTATATTTATTTTGCTAAAAAACAATAAATCAATACTGTGTGTATTTTCATAGCATTTTTCTGCCATAACTTAACAGATTCTAATTTTTTTGAAATGGTAATATTTGGCAAAGCTGAATTGCACAAAGAACTTTCAGTATCATTATATTTATATATCAGTTACGTATTTTAAATGACGACATATTTCCTCACAATAGGTATATTGGTGTAGTAATAAAGGCTTTCAAGCGAGTAAATAAACAGGTGGCATAAAAAATATGGATGTTTATTGGCTTCCTGTTACATATAGGATGTGATTATTTTGTGAAGAATGTTAATACTTTCATAAGAAATGTTGTCATTGTTGATTTGCTTTATTTATGGACGCTCTTTAATATCTCAGGTCATCAGCGCGCCATTCTATTCAGGGCGTGAAACCGCCGATAAATTTTGCTCAGAGGCCTCTTCTTTCAGGCTTGAGGTTCTTTATCGTGCCGTAAATGTATGACACGGGACCCACGGCTTTACTTCCCTTCCGAAGAAGCCATACTTAGGATTTTTATGCCCGAAAAAAATCCATCGATCCTTGCCGGGTTTGAACCCGCGATCTTGGGTTTAGAAGGCAAGTGTGGTTACCACTACACCACCAGGACCGATCCCACTTTGCTAGAAAAGAGCATTATATATATTCTTTAAAGTCTTCAACACTGTCCAATAATTTGTTATCAGAATATTTTGCAACTGTGTTAGAGATTGTGTAAGGATAAATCTATGGCGATCCAAAATTTCTATAATAATTTTACATATTTTATCATAATGACCAGGAAAGCTACTGAAGCAAAGTTTACCAAATTTTTGCAAGTTCCATTTTTTAACTGTGTTTTAAGTTGCGCAATAGCTGGGCTACGGTGCTCTCTCCAGGCTGCGGAAAAAGTTGTGGAATATATTGAGTTTGAAGTAATTTTTTCTTTGCAGTTCAGTTTTGAGTCATATACTACCTTATGGCAATTCCAATTCATTTTTTAGCCTTTATGTTCTTAGTTTTTTTTTTTTTTTATTGTGTAACAAGACCTCGTCCACAAATTTTCATGTCTGGTTCGCCATAGAGAGAGGTTCGTATTTTGTTAAAAATATATGTCCGCTACACGCCGTTAAGAAGCTATGTGTGCAAAAAGTGAGACCTCCAGTAAAACGTTTTACAGAAATTAAATTAAATTTTCCATGCATTTTTTGACAATTTAGTATAAACATTGTTTTTCCGCTATAAAAAATTTACAATTTCACTTAATTCAGTCATTCAGTTCCGCTTTGTTGATAACTGGAATAGTACACAATACTGTTATTATAATCCCAAAGAAAATAATCAAGGGATTTTAAAATTATGTGATCGCATTGGCCAGGCAACAGGCCTTGTTTTACGTACCGAGTATTCCCAGAATTCTGTGCTCGCTCATCAATGCAGACGAGCAACGAGCGTAGTTTTAAAATTGTTCTGTTTACCTTCAGAATTGAGCATTACTGTAACTGTAGTAATTAGTATAGTGTTCCATTTCATTGTTTTGTTAGGATAACTTTTTCTGAAACATTAGGCTGTACTTTCCACTCCTTAAATCTTTACTATTTGCTTGTGGTTTGTGAAGGTGCATTTACTGCTACAGCGTAAGCGTTAATTTCTAGCTCTTTCTCTTTCTTTCATTCCTTCTAGTACTGCTATTTATTTGTATTTTAGTTTAGTAGTAGTGAATATCAAAGCTAAAGTGGTTAGTTGTGTTGGTCGAAGAAGAGGGAGGGTGCGGGGGGAGTATCGCGACACAAGCTGGAGGGCGCTATGGGATTCCATGCAGAACAGCGTCCAGGAATTGGTAGAAAAATATCTGACAAGCCTCAGACAACTTAAAGTATATGACTTCACATCTCATAGCAATCCTCTTTCTTAAAATAAAACAATATCTATTCAAGATGGAGATAAAACAGAACCTACAGCAGAGGTTTGCAAACAGAACAGTGATTTGAACCTGTCAGTACCATGCTTTAATTTCTCTGTTTAAATCTTCTTTGTTAGCAAGGAAATACTCCACATCTCAAGATGGTTCCTTGGTGACTTGGAAAAGATAGTGCTTCAGATAAAACTATTAGATGATATGTGACTGTGGTGTTTGGGTTACGTGCTAGGCAAATTTGAGTACCATAAAGAATTTAGAATCATATTTCATCCACATGGATCATCACTCTCATTTGGGTTTCCTTCAAATTCAGACAAATCAATAGATAGCAACGACTGGTAAAATTTTCTGTTTTGTCTCACCCACTTCTGAGACTAGTAGAGCATGTAAATTGTTATCAAAGGAGGTATATCACACATCTATACTGCTGGAAAATTTCAAAAACCACCAACAGAATTGGCAGCTCTTGTAAAATGAGGCAAGTTTAAGTATAACTGATACTGTAAAATGTAATATCTTTGACCTTTATTGACAGCTCATTACATAAGAAAGATACACTTATTTGCAACATTTCTCCATAATTTAAGTAAAATTCAAAATGACACTTTTTAGAAAATAATGTTTTTACATGTTAGTTTTTGTATCATAAAAAGGGACAAAATAAATTTCAAGCATTATATTTATAGCTGAAAGAAATCACATTTTATGTACTTTAAAATAAGCTAGGAATTAATATTTTATTTTAAATCTATCAAAAGATATATTAAAACAAACTCTCTCCGTGAAACTTTAACATAATTTTCTGGTACTTTAAGATATCATATATTTGGTTCTTTTCAAGATATTAAAATAATATTGCAGTAAAGCATATTTCATACGAAGACGAATGTGTGTAAAAAAATTCAAGATAATCTGAGACATGTAAATCCTGGGATAAATGGCTTTATATATATGCGGGTGTAACAACAAGGTACGGCCAAATTTTCAGAACACATTCCTCACATGTAGAAGAAGAAAATATGTTATATAGACATGGCTTAATTTCCATGTTAGAACTCATGTTACATAATACATTAATCATGGGAAACACACAGGAACAGAACGTACCAGCATACCACATGAAACTCTTTCTTGTATTAAATGTACAAAATGCCCTCTTGATTAAGTTGTAATTCTTAGGTTTACCACCATGTTTTGTGTTTCATTTGAACGAAGGTAATGTTGACACGCGACTCACTTTATTGCCTTGCTACCACAAGTAGCATCAACTGTTTAGTGTTCATTACGAACTTGGTTTCCGGTACAGTGCAATGGAAATGTACACAAATGCGGAGTTGGCAGTTGCCCATTTGATATATGATTAGCATATCGTATTGACCATACCGGTCTACGTTTGTATCGGGAGAGATTTCCACAACGAAGGCGCCCCGACAGGAAGACGTTTGAAGCAATTGATCGTCGTCTTAGGGAGTATAGGACGTTTAAGTCTGCTACTCGCGACTGGGGGAGGAAATTCTTCATGCAGTTGATGACAACCCTAGTGTCAGCGTAAGATAATTAGCTGCAACAGGTAATGTTGACCACATGACTGTCTGGAGAGTGTTACACGAGAACCTGCTGTATTCGTCCTATTTACAGCGTGTACAGGCACTGTCAGGAGCTGATTTTCTTGCACGGATACTTTTCCGCGAATGGTAATTCAACACTTTCAACCTGATTTTAGTGCAAATGTGTTGTTCATGGATGAGACATCGTTTCAACGTGATCAGATTATAAATTTTCACAATCAGTACGTGTGGATGGTTGACGCGAATCCTCATGCAACTGTTAAATCACGTCAACAAAGATTTTCTGTCACTGTTTGGGCCGGCATTGGTGGCGATTGTTTGTTAGGGCCTCGTGTTTTTCCACCCAGGCTCAACGGCCAAACTCACCATGTTTTCGTAGAGAATACTCTACTTGTTGTGTTAGAAGATGTGCCTTTACCAATGTGACGAAACTATACTTCCTGTACAATGGAGTTTCTCCATATTTCAGTGTTAATTTCATTCCACTTCTAAATAAAATATTCCATTACAGATCGATAGGTAGAAGGGGGCTAATTCCCTGGTCTTCGCGCTCTCCGGACGTAAATCCACTAGACTTTTATTTGTGGGCGGGCATTTGAAAGTTCTTGTGTATCAAACCCCAGTACAAGATGCAGAGGGTCTTCTTCCTGCTGTCGGTCCTGGTGGTGTAGTGGTTACCATACTTGCCTCCTAAACCCAAGATCGCGGGTTCAAAGCCGGCCAGGACCGATGGATTTTTTTCGGGCGTAAAACTCCTAAGTATGGGTTCCTTCGGAAGGGAAGTAAAGCCGTGGGTCCCGTGTCGTACATTTACGGCACGAAAAAGAACCTCAAGCCTGAAAGAAAGGCTTCTGAGCAAAATTTGTCGGCCGTTTCACGCCCTGAGTTGAATGGGACGCTGATGACCTGAGATGTTAAAGAGCGTCCATAAAGAATTCAATCAATCAATTCTTCGTGCTCGCATTTTGGAAGGTTGCGAAACAATACATGATTTTCAAGTGATACATCAGCACATCCAGGATTCAATACGACGGCGGGTTGATGCATGCCGAAGGGCATTGTGAACATTTCATGCAAGAAAGAGTTTCATGTTGTATGCTGGTACGTTTCCATGATCTATGTACTATGAAGAGTTGCAGAAAATGTGTTTTAACACTGAAATAAGTGTTTCTGGATCCATGTTCGTATAAAATATTTTCTTCTTCTACGTGTGGGGAACGTTCCTGAAAGTTTGGCCCTTACTTAATGTTACATTCTGAATATATACGTGTTCATTTGATTCAGGGCCGGGGGATAGATTTTCAAGTGCGTAAGTTGTATAGCGACTGTCATTTCATTAAGGAAATATTCTTTTAAAAGTTTTTATTCAAATAATTTTTGGTTTTTGAAAGTTAAAATGGAATACCAATGATGTTAAAGTATTTAGTTACTGTTCGTTGGTATCTTGCACTTATTTGAAATGTTAATTAACCTTATCACATGTCGTTTTTTTCGGTGTACTTTTTTTTAAGGTACTGTTCCTTTACATACAACAGCGCAAGGCCTTTAGGGTCATGGAACACCTACAAATTGAGATCGCGGATTACTGTTAAATATTGCACATTTTAATGAGATAGTAAGTAAACAAGCCGGCCAGCCGAAGAGGATATGGTGCAGTTATTGGGTAACAACAATTTCAAAGCATCCATTCTTAAAGAAACATTTTGAACAGCATTAGTTGCCCTTAGAATACTATTTTGTTTCTTTGAGGGGACACAGTCAACATGGGCTCTTGTCTGTGGTAAGGCTGATGTATCTTCTTCATCTGATGACTGAAGTTGGTTTACAGAATCACCTCAGATTATATTTCAACAATTTCTTCTTCGCAAGAAAATTCAATATCACCTTCAAAGTCAGCGGCAGTTCGCGGCCTCTAAAATAAGTGGAACACATGAAGTTGTACAGTTAATTCACAATAAACCTCAAATTGTAAACTTGAGATAAAATCGTCATCTGTTTGTGTTATCTGTCATCTTTCAATTCACAATCACAACTAGCAATTCCTTTAATAATCGATAAGGATTTTCCAAACAAAAGGATAAAGTATTTCCATGAAAGATTGTATAATTCTGTTCATTTAAACTTTTTTCCTTAAAATATATTTGTGCTATAGATTCATGCATGGTGTCACAGAATTGAACTTGGTATTAAAATTTTACTTATACTTTCCGGTAAAGAGACCCATTCTTCCTGTTTTTTCAAATTACACAGAAAAACATTCATTTTAAAAGAGCGCTTGCCTCTATTTACAAATATAATTAAATTTAAGGGCTAAGCACTTTATCTAATTTACCTGGAAGAATATTCATATCAAGAAAACAGCTATTGCCTCGATTTAAAAATATATAATCTTACAACCCTATTAAATTAAATATTAAAATTATAAAATACTCCAATCCTAAACAATTAAATAAAGGTTATCACAAAATTAAATGAAACGAAAGTAAAATTGATACAATAAAACCTTGAGGATACCTTGGTCACTAATGCCTGAGGAGAGAACAACGAACCTAACAATTTGCAATTACTGGTCGAGGGATCTGATTCCCTTGCTCTAAAAGCAAGAAATACGAGCGTGAAAGCCAAAGCATAATATTTTGATATCACCGCGATTCTCGAAATGAGTCTCAACCAATAGAGAGAAGGGGCGTGAACACACGATTTCAACGTGGATCAAGTGGAGAAGGGAAGGGAAGAAAATCCGTTTGGCACAACATACACAAGGGTACTTGCAAATATGGCAAAGTTTGAGTGAATTTTACAGCGTATATTCAGCATTTTTAATTGTTTCACGCGATAATTTAAAAGAAATTACAATTTACTGGGTTGACGCACACGTTTGTCACACAGGTACTGAGAACACAATTTCACTACACGAAACAGTTATTACAACAAACTACATTTTCCATATCAGTCACTTCACAAAGAATTCAGAAACTCAGAAGCGCGTTGAGAACGGCAAATTGTCAATGACCTCTGCTTAAATCTTTGTTACTTCCTCTAACACCCCGGGATGAGTCCAGAAGCCTCGCGGGGCTGTCATATTGTTCTGAATGTGACAGCTAATAGTGAGATGGCGCCTTCTGCTTTTTTAAAAAATACTTTTTGGAGATATGTGGTAACATATTCATCGTGAATATTAAGTCCATGAAGACATGCCTAACCATGCTTCACTGTTTGGGCCCTGCAGGTAAGTACAGAAGACGTGAAATGTTCTCAATCTTCAAAATCAAAAAATTTAAAGGAAACCGTATGTAAAACACCTCTGTTCAAAGATACTAGCATATTCTTCTTTCAGTCTTCTTCTAACAAAACCACAAAATCTTGAACCAGTCACATTCATAGATTCCATTTTTTTCAATCCATAGTTTAAAAAAGTCTACTACTATATACAGTAACAGGGATTACGTAGAAGTAATGAAAGTAGCACAGACTGGATAACAGTACTTTTCATTACAGTGCCAAGTAGCTACTAATGATGATGTCTGTAGTAATAATCAATATGGGCACATTAATAAAGAAAGTAGATATGGTGGCACGCCACATCTGTTATCATCGGCGTGTTAATATAGCACGTTTCCATTTACCAGTGGTTACTCCTGCAGAGTACATGAAAGAACTTTGAAAGCAAGGCTGCTAAAGAAGTACTAATGAGTCCAAGTGTACCGCTGTTTGTTCATTAAACATGTCAGTGGCGTTCTTTAAACATTAGTTACAGTTAATAAACACTTCAACTCCTTTTTTATTCATTATGTAGCATTCAATTTTATGGTTCTATAATTTATCTGAATCATATAAATAAATAACACATTTAAAAGCAAAATAAATAAATAAATATAGACATTTCATTCATAAGAACAGTTGCTTTCTTCTCTGTCTCTTTTTCTATGCAATCAGATTTTTGACGTCTAGTTCATTAGATGAATTGTACATGCGCAATATGGAATCCAGCGTTTCATAATTTATTCTTCTGCATGAAATAGTTTATTATTGTTCGTCTTAAAAAATGTTCATAAATGTATATTGCTCCGAATGATTGCTAAAAGGCTGGCGAACCTACGCAAACTAGAAAATTCCTTAACGCATGGAAAGGGATAAAGGTTCAATTTTAATTTCCAATAGTTTCGGAGAGCTATATTATTCTGCAAATTTGTCACTTTCAATTACGATCTAGATTGAAAACTAAAGGGGTCTCCATTCTTTATCCAAGAACTTAGGCCTCCGTACCAGTATAGAATTCTTTCATAAGGTTTTCTAACCTTTTCTATTAAGTAAAGTAACTTGGTGCTATTTCAAAATAATTGCTGAATGTGGTATAAATCATTATTTTCAATTTGGTGTGCCAAAAGTTAATTTTTTTTAATAAATGCTTCAGAAAAAAAATTCCCTTGTAAACTGGCATTTAAATCGTCGAGATGCAGAAAAATCGACAGAAATGACAAATCACATATCCACACTTGGTCCTTTAGTTCTGGAATGAACTCTAGTGTTTTTTCCGTGCATTTCATTACGAACATTGAAAGCCCTTTCAGCTATCTGAGTCGCTTGAGTCAGATTCAGTATCCTTCGGAAACTTTGCAACTGCTTAAGGGTATTGGTTCAGATTATATTCACTGTCTTTATGGCCGTTTGCATAACATTCCCAAACAAACTGCCTCACAATGAACGATGCAGGAAATTGATAAGAAAGTGTTTATGGGAGATAAATTTTAATAGTCTTGCAACGAACCCTGCTGAGTTGCCAATCATGGAAGGAGCCCCTTCAGTTGATAAACGCAGCAGTTTACTCCATGATAAAGAGAAGTTTGTTGCAATTTTCACCATTGTTTCGAAAATATCTTTCCTTCTTTTAAAGCCCATGTCAAGCAGTTCTTCAAATATGATGAACTAAGAATTCACGTTGCAATTATTATTATTATTATTATTATTATTATTATTATTATTATTATTATTATTATTATTATTATTATTTTATTTATTTTAATACTTACTGTTCTTCCAAATATTTGACCATTTCATTTATTGCTAGAAACGTTCCGCGATATAAGATTATTGAGTTGAAGCTTACCAGTGCAGGATACATTTGTTCTGCAGAATTCTTTTAAAAATCCTCCTTTAGAGGTTTCCAGCATTCTACAATGTGTTTGGATATTTTATTACTCTCTGGCATAGATCGTTCAATCTACGAAAACTCAGGAACATCACTGTTGTAGTTTTTTCTTGAGATTTTCAAGGGTTTTCTCTCTAGCTTCTCCTCACAGTGCAGCATAGCCACGTCTTTCATGGGCAGAAGGTGAATTATTCTTTAGCATTACAACGTTAATTAAATAACATTGCTGAAGAACAAATGAGGAACAGACTTTCTATCATTCAATACCATAAATTACTTCACCCATAAATTTAAAGTCACACTCTTTCATTCACTCGTTTCATTTGTGGTATTTTTTATTTTCCAATATCATTTACTGCTACAGAGAGCTCGTACATGCAAATATAACTCACACACACACATATTAAATTAATACTTCATAGTTTCTATATTCACGACAATACCTTCGTCAAATATAAAACATATGCATGGCTATAAATACACTTTATATGCTGAATTAATTTATCCTTTTATTTTGTAACAATGGAGGGAAAATTAAAAGCAAGAGAGCTCTTTAAACTTCTGTTTTCAGATGCACCCCTACTCCTAATGATCCAATTTTCCTACTTTTCAGAAACTATATTTCTTATTTTATTTAAATTGTACATACCGAATTTTGTTAAAAAAAATGGTACCTCTAGTTTTAAAATTTGGGTTTCAGGTAAACCCTTTCTTAATAGTCCGATTTCGCTGATTTTCGGAAACTATTTTTATTAATTTATTTTAATTGCATACATTAGTTTCGTTGAGAAAAAACAAAAATTGCAGCCGGTAGGGCGATTTTTAAATTTTTACTTTAGTTCCACCCTCAATGGTTCAATTTTGCTGGTTAACGAACTGGGCGAATCGTTTGTTAATTGATGTTTATATGCCGAGTTTCAATGAGGAAAAAAAAATTGCGGCCGCTAGAGCGTTAAGAGATACAAACACATATTTTAATAGCATTTAACAAACGTTTTAACCACTGAAGCATCACAGGCGGTGATATTGATGACAAGAGATGAAATGATAAATTAGGAAAGGCTATTTTTTTTTAAGAAAGGAAGCATTCCAGACCTAAGTCTAGGGTACTTCCTCGGCATTTACCTTTTATGAGGACTGAGAAAAATCTGGAAAGAGCCTCTGTCAGGGAGGACGGCTCTGGTGGGAATGGAATCCCAGACCTCCCGAAAACGAGTCTTCGCCTTAACAACCTCGGCCACTCGTGGCAGATATCTTTTAAATTTAAATATTTTTTTTTTCATTGCCATTTTCGGTGCATAGTAGATAGGATCGATGGAGATTAGAAGAAATTTTTCAAATACCTTTTTATAAGCACCGCAATAGCTGAAATTGCTTCCTTTTCTTTCCTTCAAGCCAAGGGCAAAAATCATGTTGAAGTTGGTTGTACTACTACAGACTAACATCATCTGGCCCTGATGAGCTCTTTTATTTCTGTGGTGCATTCAGCTTTGTTAATTGTGTGTTAAGATGGATAAGTATGTTGTTACTGTAGTGAAATATGTTAGCAACGTCCTTTGTGACAATCAGTTCTGTTAATTCTACTAACCACGATATTAAAAACAATAACAGACTCCAAAATTTTCATAGACCTTGGATTACTAAGTACCCATGGCTTCAGTATGAAAGTAAGATTTATTGTTCCTTGTGTAAATCTATGTGTGATAAGATATTGCATCCAAATAAAACTACTACACACAAAGATCTTTAAAAATGCGTTCGTTAAAAGTTGCTTCTACAATGACCCGCCACTATAAGACCACTAAAGGACTCATGAGAAAGAAAGTTTGCATACGTTAAATTCCAGGTAATTTCTATGGAAAAGGGGTAAACATTTTGTCATCAATTAGTTATATCAAAACCAAACAAATGCGGGCCGCTGATATTTATTTGAAAAAACATTTACTTCGAAAATGTGCCTAGTTTGTCAAGATTTAGCGCTTGAAAAACATATCAACGAGACTTCTAATATTTCCAATAAATTACGTTCCCATGATGTTCCAGATCTGAAACCATGGCTTAATCAAACTAGATATAGATGAATATCACATGCTGGAGTTAGCGAAATAATAAGATTAATTAGCATGTTTGTCCAAAGAACTTAAATTCATCAGATAAAAGATATCCGTTTCTTCACATTACTATTAGACGAAACACGCGTTTTAGCCTACAAGATGTTTCCTAGGTGATGAGGTCACTTCTTGCATTACAGTGCCGCAATTAGCTTAGGAGCGCAATATGGCGTATTTTTAATTCACCATCCACTACCTACTTATTAGCAAGGCAGTTTACTGAAGTGAAGTGAAATAAAACAAGAATTAGAAAAGCTAAAGGCTATTTGAAAAATTTCGACAAGGCTGAAATTGCTTTTATTTTTTATTATTTCACCTTATTACAAATATTTGTATTATTTTTGGCAAGTAAAGGCACCAAGAATTATTTTTCGTTTTTGTGTTAGTGGTGTCAGCTTGAATAGTTTAAAACATCTTGAAATTGCTGGAAGGTAAGGATGCAATCACTGTCAATGATGCAAACAGATGGTAGACAACCCATTTAATACCTGAAGGGCATTGACCTCCTGCTCTAAGATAGACCCTGTAAGCTTTTTTTTTTTTTTTTTTTTTTTTTTCCCCTGTTGGGTTTGGCTATACCTACTCTTAATTCATATGCATCGCTTTGTTCTAAAATTATTTTTCCCCCTAACTCTATTTCTTACTATCCTGTCTATTGTACAGTGTATACCCATCACTTCTCTAAATCCCATAGTCTCGGATCCCACATCGTTATGCCGTAGGCCCATCCTGGTCATATGTCCTCCACAGCTGCATTTGAGCACCCTTGCTTTGTTAGCTACATCCTCCGTGCCGCTTTTTTACTCATTTCTTTATTCTTCTCTTTGTCTTTGAGACTGGTGCTCAGTATTCTTCTCGGCATTTTACGTTGGCATACCTGAATCACATCTTTGTTCTTTAGTGAATGGCCAAAGCTGGCCACAACAGAGAAGGAAAATGATACAGAACTTAAAAAATGAGTGCAGCATTTAATGGACACTAATTTACATATAAAGAATTTATACATTTGGCAATAGCAACAAAATCCATTAGAAAGTATTAGAATATTTATTCTGTTATTTCAAGCAGTAAAGCATTGCAATGATACTGAAAAATAGCTGTTTAAGCCTTATTGCATTTAAAATAAACTTGCTTTTTTATAAAATGCAATATTTTTCTGTAGTAATAGTTTTTTTTTTTTTTTTTTTTTTTTTTTTGAATAGTGTTTAACGCCCGTTTTTACTACTGAGGCACCACAGGCGGTGGACACTGATGATACATGAAATGAAATGATATATTGGGAAAGGATTTTTTTAAAGGAAGGAAGCGTTCCAGGCCTAAGTTTAGGTACCTCCCCGGCATTTGCCAGTTATGAAGACTGAGGAAAACCTGGAAAAACCCCAGTCAGGGAGGACGGTCCTGGCGGGATTCGAACCGCAGACCTCCCGCTCACGAGTCCATGCCTTAACGACCTCGGCCACCCGTGGCGGTAGTAATAATTTGAGTTTACATATAATGATCTATTATTAAAGTTGAAAAAATTGAAGGTGTTAAAATAAACAGGATCCTTTTATACTTTTTTATTTCCTTGAGGGATGAACAATATAGGAAATATGAAATTTGAAACGCACAATCTTTCTAATATGCAACAACTATCTAATCATTATAATCACTGAACTGCTTTTCCGTTTAGAAAGTAAAACTGCAGTCGTCTCTTATTCAATCCAAATCTATCTACAGTTTTTCATAAAATTCTTGGGAAGTTGTTTGGTTGCGTATGAGATCGGCGTGTGTATTCAGCCGCTCAGCAGTCATGGTAGCTTTTAAACAAGCTCTTTACTCTTCTTAGAGTACTGATAGAACGCTGTATGGATTATGGTACATGTTGTCACAGACAATGCCCGCAAATTGAAGGATAAAATGGATGTGAAACTTCAAGCTAGTTAGTTTTATTTTTCCACATAATTAACCATATCTTGGCTTCAAATTGTGTAAAGTTACGTCCATAAAACTTGTGTTTTGTTTTCTGTATTGAAGAAAATGTTCATGTTCATTCAGCTTTTGCATGTTCTGGGGATGAAGTTGGTTTTCGTTTTTTTTTTTTTTTTGAAAATGTTTTTTACAAGTGAATTTACCATGAAGTCCAAATAGGTATATATATATAGGTATATACACGAAATGCAGTTCTACTGAAGATAATGAAATATTTCTCGAGACACAGTCCATTTCTTTTCTTTCAATTTCTAGATCTTCTCAGATCTTTTAGATTTTTTTCAGCCTCGATTATAAGTTCCCATCAAAGTATCTGAATTTTCACGATGGTCTTTGAACAGCGATACTAAAACCTTCATATGATCTTGTGATGTTGTTACGTCTTTATTAAGTCGTGAAACATTTTTTTTTTTTTTGAGTAGTGTTTAACGCCCGTTTTTACTACAGAGGCACCACAGGCGGTAAGTCGTGAAACAAATTAATCATAGGTTCAAATATAATAAACTACTGTACATTTTGAAAATATGACGAAACAAAAATATGCACAAAATAGAAAAAATCTAATAATCAATATATTTTTGAAATGCCATACCACCTCTCCTAATTAAATTACGGAGGAGGAGAGCTGCAATTTTTTAGTACTTTAAGGGCTTTCTCCTGATGTGTAACACTATGGGGGTTATGAGGATGTTTGTTTTTCAGACATTAAGGTGGAAATTTTAATTTGGAATTCTGAAAGAAGTGCAACTTCGAAAAGTTTAAAAAATTCTAGAAAATTCATTCACAGTTAAAATAACTAAAACAAAAACGTTTCATCAAAATTCAGGATATTTTAAATATATATGCGGTAAAGGAAAACATAATATAATACTTTTAAATAAGAAACAAAATGAAATAAGGAAAATAACTTTCCACAACTTGGCATTTTATTGTTATATATATATATATATATATATATATATATATATATATGTATAATTCTTCATTGGTTTGCAAAGTGTCATTTTGAAATAGCGCAAATTTTGAGATAGCATCCGTTACACATCTGAATTCCTTCGATAAGAAAAGTATGGTGATAGTCAGCTGGATGAAGAAATGTTGCTTTCACTTGACCACGTTCTTCATTTTTCTTCATCATATAAGCTGGCTACCAGTTCTTGTCTTACACAACGGTGCTGTATCCATTCACTCTGCTAATTGGATTATGTCTGATGATCTTGTAATTATTACATGTGCATGACGAGTGTGTAACTGCAAAAAATATTTACAGCTATATTTAATTTGAGTAAACAGGCATGAAAGCATGCTATATACCAGGTGAGTCTGCTGCCCTTATTATTCTGGAAGATGTGCAATCTGTTAAGCAATACACGATGAGATGATCGATATTCCTATATTTGCCTTCTATTAAGTAAATCTTCCTTGCAACACAAAGCTCTGTGGACGGCCCACGCCGCAAGGACCATTCTGAAAACACGCAGTTTTAATAAGTCACTTATATGTCGATATTAAAAGGTCATGTCATGTGATTAGGTATAGTAGATACATTAAAAGATTAACAATAAAGATTCTAGGAATATAAATGATGTTGCAATGTGGAAATAATGGTGGTTTGCTTTCTAAGCACTAACATCTTGCCATTCCTGCTCTAGTTTACCGGTTAACTCAATGCAAGCATTATCAGGAATGCGGTTGTTGCCAGCTGCTTTGGTTGTTCGAGTTTTACCACAACAGCATTTTTTTCTCTTTTTATTGTTTTTATTAACAATTCTAGATAGTATACATTTCGGCAGGTAAAATAATACCTTTCAAAAGTGTATTTCCCTGGAGGCGTTGCATTAAAACAAGAAGCTGATTACTTATAATCAAAATTAAAATGTTCAAATGACAGTTTGACTTGTATTACAATGCAATGTTATACTTTGATTGTGGACTGTCTTCACTCCTGGCAGTGAATTGGTTTTGTCCCAATCGTTTGATATTTATTCTGCCGACGAATTCGTTAATATGCTCCTTATTTACGGAGAGTTTAGGGCCCACAGCCGTATTAGGAGAGCTATCCATATAGACGACAACCACGGCAAATGCTTTCCGGAGTGTTGAGTGACATTTCCGTACAACAAAGTCACTTGCAAGGATTTCTCTTGTTAGAACACACACCAGTAACATCCGTTGTCAATGAAGAGGTTGTATTGAATGCTATCCTGAATAATCCTCATCAAATCTGAACATCAGCCAGTATTTCGAGATGCGAATAAGTTTCATCCCTATCATTTACACCTACACCAAGAACTCCAAGGGAGATATTTCCAAATCCGGGTGAACTTCTGTGAATGAATGCAAGGCCAAATGGCAAATGATATGGGGTTCGTATCCAGAATCCTGTTTTCTGACGAATCACGATTCCATAATAATGGACAGCAAATAGCCTTAATGTGCATTATTAAAGTATTGATAACCCATGCTGGGTAAGAAGACAGTCCAAGTATAGTGGAAAGCCAATGTCTGGTTTGGAATCTTAGGTGACCACCTTATTGGATCATTTTTCTTTGAGGAGCAGCTATCTGTACTGATATTTTCTCCACAATGAACTCCCAATGCTGCTATAGGATATATCACTGGAGGAGCTAGTAGCGATGTGTTTTCTACATGATGGAGCTCCACCGCACAGGTAAATGGTGATCTGCAACCATCTAAATGCGGCACATCCTGTTAACCGGATAGGAAAACAAGGACCAGTTTCCTGGCCAGCCAAACCAGCTGATCTAACACATCTAGACATCCTCCTCTGAGAATATTTAAACCAAGTTTGTGCACAGAAGCCGGAAGCTCCTTAGAGCTTTCACCAACATATCACAAAGGGCTGTAGATCCATTACACCTGTCGTGTTACAATCGGTCAGAATTTCTGTTCAACAGCATGATCAGATGTGCATTAATCAAGCAGTTAATCAGTTTGAGCGCTTGTCGCGTTAGAAAACCCATGAAACCCATGCTTGGGCATTTTTATTTTCACTCACTAGCAATCCTGATTTAGTGTAACTCTGTTAATTAAAAAGCTTTCCAGACCCACAGTAACATCCAAACACTAAAACAAGTACGCGTAACAACAACAACAGTAATAATAATAATAATAATAATAATAATAATAATAATAATAATAATAATAATAATAATAATAATAATAATAATAATACATTTTCTTTGCTGGGTATCTCTGTACTAGATATAAAATTGTAACAGTGCTTTTTTTAAAGCTACCATGTTAAAATGCACTTTGTAATTTCCTTGTTTTAAATCTTATAACCCTTATTTCATACTTTATCAATTGTGCTTATGTCGCGTTGAAAATTTTTCCTATTTGCAGTTTACCACCAATAAAGAAACGCTAAAAATAATACTGAATTAAATACAAAATAAAAATGAAATACAAATCAAAAGCAATCAATTTAAAATTAAAAAAGCGTATTCATGATGTTTAACATAAATAATAGTTTAAATCATCAGTTATAATTAAAACTTATAAATTAAAACAAATCGTACAGTTGGTGGGAACGATCTTTTCAACAGTTATTCTGCTACTCAAGTGACCTCAGTTTTATTCAGGTACCTATAAGGTTGAGACAGAGAGCGCTTACACATTAAGGTATGTAGAAATGTTTGCGAAATTTTCCGTTGTGCAAACGCTTCGCTATCGGCAATTGCCTTCTTCGAGTGCATAATGAACAGTGCATAATAATATCTGCCGTAGTGTACAACCGAAGATAATGCATGTTTGCTTATCACAGGGACCGATGTTTTCATGTTTCACTGTATATAAAACTATAAAATAAGGAGCGGTTATCACGCAGAGTAAATTGTATGTACGAGGGCCCTTACTTACTTACTTTCTTTCTTTCTTTCTTTCTTTCTTTCTTTCTTTCTTTCTTTCTTTCTTTCTTTCTTTCTTTCTTTCTTTCTTTCTTTCTTTCTTTCTTCTTCCTTCAATCTCCAATTGGGCATAACAGAAAGACATAAGTGAATCACAAAATGGTTTTATTATCAGGAGTCAAATACAGTCACGTTACTTTTGCACATAGCCACCGTGTATTTTAAGACATTGGTCTAATCGATAGACGAGCTTTCCAATACCCTCTTCGTAGAAGGTTGCCGCTTGATGGTGTCATTTGAAAGCAAAAATAGATCTAGCACTATTTATTAGAAATGTTATTTAAACTTTCTGATGGTAAGGAAAGAAAAATTATGTAATGTAATAATGTAACATACTTTTCTCGGCTTCCATGGTTCTTTTAGCAACATATATTTTGTTCTTATCTGAAGTAACAGTATTCACAAAATTGCAGTAGCATATTGAGTGTCGTTGCTTACTGCAAGTAAGTCGTCCTACTGGTCTAGTGCCTGGAAATCCAAGATCGCGGGCTCAATCAGCCCAGGGTCGAAACATTTTTCTGGAGTAAAAATAGTAAGTATGGCTTCCTTCGGAAGGAAAGTAAAGCAGTGGGTCCCATGTCGTAGATTTACGGCACGTAAAATAACATCAAACCTGATGTTCGAAGGGGTGCAGCTGACCTGAGGTATTAAAGAACGTCCGTAAATAAACCAAATGAACAATTACTGCTTGTGATGTATAGGCTCCATCCATGAAAGGGTTGAAGCAGTCTCCAAGTCATGTATCACTTTGTCACTGAAGATGTGGCAGCTGTTATGTATGCTATCGGGAGATGTGAATGTGATGGCACTTTTTTGTTACTCTTAATTTTCAATTTTGTTCTGTCTTCTCTATGGTAGTGTTCTCAACTTAGCTCTTTTAAAGATACTTTTGATATCCATTGCAAAACAATATTAAGTAAAAAATATAGAACAGCATTACCCACACGGCTGGAGTGCATGCAATTAAAATGCTGAAACTAAGGCCATAAATTACCTTTGTCTACTCAATAATGCGAACTAACGTTAACAGAAACTTTTGTTTTGATTATTTTCAATTTCATCAGCATGAAAAAGGAATACCTTTAGGTTCAGTGGTAATTAATGCTCGGCTATCGTCAATCTTAAAAGTTGTAATGGTGAATAGTACATTTTTATGAAGTTTCCTTCATATTTATTAATTTTTCAGTCGCATATCAATGTTCATTGTAGCACCAAATTAATGCTAATGGAGGAGGGGGGCAGTAACCGACTCCATGGACTTCACAGTATTTCTGCAGCATAGATACATAAATTATATATTTTTGTAATCTTCATGGCTTAGGGATTGCATATAAAACCATTAGGCGTTACATAGTATTTAAGACTATTTAGAATTGGGCATTTATACTCAAAAATATTCCTTATCATTTTACAAAAGAAGCAGTGTTTTTAATCAGTAACTTATAAAATATATTAAAGTATTCTAAAATATGTATCATATAATTTATTTACTATGTATATGTAATGTAATAGTGCCCTTTAACTGAACATACTTGAGGAATGTTGTACATGAAAACATTCATTCAGATTCATGTTCTTTCGGTCCTTTCTTCTTGGGCACAGTACAGTTCTGCGCACAATTATACACAAAGATACATAAAACATTTATGCACTTTACATAAAGACCAACAGAATTTTCGGCGCGTATATTTATATTTATGATGCAAAGTTCTCGAGCCAGTTCCTTCAAATGGGTAATCTTTTCTTCAATCCCTCTTATGAAATGTTTAACCTACTGGCAATGGCGTGTACATAGTAGTGTCACTGGTGCTACCACTGGAATTTTATTATTATTATTATTATTATTATTATTATTATTATTATTATTATTATTATTATTATTATTATTAATACCATTATTATTTTATTTTTACCGGCAGAATTATTTACTTATTAAATTTTTCTCTAAGCAAACTATAGTGTTTACAAAACGCTGTTTTCAAGCAGAGTTAAAGAACTGCTCTTAACCCGATCAATGTATCAATCGAACCAACCATCTACACAAACAAGATGTATGCAATAGACTACGTTCGCTACCAGCGAATTCTTGGACCGGCTCCTTGGCTGGTTAGGAGCCGGGTGGTGGGGAGCACCTAGCCACTATGTAGCTTTATCTCCCATTACTCTGAGTGTCTACTGACTCATCTGTTTGGTATGTCAGAGGATTGATGGATAGGAGTGGGAAATAAGTGTTACCCCTGGCACTTACGTTGTCAACACTTGCTCTAGCAGAACTTGTGAATTCTACGGAATAGTACCTGTCTAATGAGCGTGCTCGCGCTTCACTGTACACTGCTCCACTCGCACTAGGTACAATAGCAATGAGACATCGCTGTTAATTTTTCATTGAATCTAATGAATACACATTGAGATCTGAGACTGTGTTTGTTTAGATAGTGCAGATATATCATTAATTTCATCATTGCATCGTTAGTTGAATGTAGTTTTCACTAGTTGTCAGTTTCATTAAATATAAAGTATAATTTGTATGAATGAGTGATTAAAAATCCCGACCCGAACAAAGATTCCAGAGCGTAGAGTTTGGACACACAACCACAAGCTGATAAGTTGTTTATGCTGCGGTATTTAATCTTTAATCTAACTATTTTTACCCAACTACGCAAGCAGGGTAATGTATTTGGGTGTTATCTTTGTGTGTCTGATGCAATATCTTCTTCCCTCCCTCCTAGTAGGGGCTGTCAATAGAGAGAATTCATTTCATTTGCGTACAAATCGTACAATACAATACTTATGTACATGTTAGTAGGATAGGAATATGAAATTTTATCATTTATACATGTTAAGTTCACTACAGGACGTTCCTTATGTTCCGGGCAGCGGATCGCGCGTTTGTGTGCTCCGCGCCCTGTCTATTACCTAGGGGGTAAATGAGGATACTCTGTGCTTCAATACCTATTGTTCTGTGAGGCAACGTGATTATTTAAATGAAACCATACCTCATCTGAGAAAATTGTTAAATGTGTGTCAACAGTACTGTCAACGATATTTTATACAATCCAGTTACAAAAATGTACTCTTTTTCATCGTCATGAGTGTAATTTATGAACTACAGTCGCTCTGTAGGATTTCAATTTTAAAAGTTTAGTATCTCTATGAATAGAGGTTTTTGAAACACCCATTTGTCATGCAACGCGTCTTAGAGACGTCTATGTATAGTGTCCGAATGATACACTAATTTCATTACTTTTTCCTCCGCTAGAACATTTCTTTTTCGCTTCTAAGGTTTAGCGTATAATAATCGCGATATCCTAAACTTATTATCTAACTGTTTCTCTACCTGGAACTGCAATACCAAGAAATTTCTCCTGAAATTGTCTACACATCTGTCAACATGATTCGATTTTTACGTATGTATCGTGTATAAAACTCTTTATTCAAGCATTTTAGTGGACTAATAAGAATATTCTAATGTAATTCATACACAACACAGATGTCTTTGAATAAACTTTCACTTTTGAGATGCATTATGGACAAACTCTAGTCTTTACAGCTCAAACAGCAGGCAGCAACTGACACAGTATACACATAGCTGATAAACGTAGCGGATCATTCACCGCTAGTGCATTACTGGAATAATACCGAGGTCACTGCATTGCAAGCAAACTAGCATATATACCATTTATGGCCCGGCTGTAAATGGAACGCATGCTATATTGCATTGCATATGATAAAATGTGAATGACTATTAATGCGTTGTTCACTTAACGCTTCCATCATGTTCATTTTTCAATTTCCTTTTACTCCTTCAAAAGTCAAACAACAATTAACAACCAACACGCGCTATTTTAATGTAGCCTACTGTTCTATTTTTCTTTTGATTCGTCAACAGCGACAACAGTCAACAGTTCGGGTTTTCCTATATTCTGAATATTTCCATTGTCAATGTCAACAATATAGCTGTAATAGATAGTTTTAATTACAAACTTGATTGTTGCAGAGTTAACTGTAATGTTAGTCTGTTAGTAACTAATTTTACGGTAGGTAGTTTTTCCCCTAACTTGAAATTCTTGTACATTAAATATAACAATAATTACGATTAAATTAAATACAAGTAGAAATACCCAAATCCATTTCCCTTTTCAGATGCTGTTGCTGAACGTAGTAGGGAAATTGTTTACAGAAATAAGAAAAAACATGATTACACTGTGAAGAAAACAGCTGAGCTTGATGAACCTTGACAAGACCTACCAAAGGACAGAATTGGAAAATCGGCTAAGATTTCTCATGGACCATATCAATCTCGTATTTCAAGCTACTCTGTAGCAAGTGGGAAAATTTTAGGAAGAGGTCGCTCAAATCTACATGGTTTGAAAGTTACAGATGGCTGGAGTACAGCATTGTGCTGGTTTTGCATGCCGTTGTTTCGCTCCTAATGACAGTTCACTTCCTGGGTTAACTTAAAATACAGTCACAATACCGGGATTTTCTTCATGACTTAAAGTTCACGAAATGTTCAAAGTGCACAAAAGAAATATCATGCATTAAGTATGATTGGCTAGGAAAATTGTATTGCAAGCAAACCAGTTGATGTACTGTTGGATGCTATGGAAGCTAAATTGACAGAAAAGGAGAAAAACCGTTAGGCAAATCATAAGTATATGTCACGGCTTGTTGATATTGTCCTTTTATTGGCTTAAAATGAAAACCCGCTTAGAGGTCATGACGAGATCAAGTAGAGTGACGAGAATTTTCTTTTTCTGGAAATCGTTAGTTTTCTGCAGAAGTACGATCCTTTTAGCTACATACAAAACGCTCTTAAGAACTGTACATACGCGTATCTCAGTACCAACATTCAAAACGATACCTTAGTGTCCATTAACACAGTAATGCTAAGAACTATTGGTGTTGAGATTGGGGGGGAAGGTTCTTTGCAGTTATTGGCGACGAAATATCTGATGTGAAACACCACCAGCAGCAACTGGCAATCGTGTTTCGCTACATACCTAAAGGAGATAAATTCCCTGTCAAAGATCCGTGTCACTAGATAGATTGAAGTCACCTGACGCAGAATGCACATTTAAAGCAATAAACATTATAATGACTGAAATTGGTGTCCTGTGGAGAGATGTTGTTTTTTGTGTGTTTCGATGGGGCGTCGGCAATAGCAGGTGAATTCGCCGGCGTACAACAAGATGTAAAGAAATCAATTCATCCATAATATATGCGCATTGTTATGCACACTGTTTGAACCTTGTCTTCGTATGAACCAGCTCAAGTCAGAGGTAAAATCCAATCATATTCGACTTCTTTGGAACAGTCCAGCTAATTTTCAACAATATTGAAGATAGTCAAAAAGGCATGCTGTCTACGAGGACATTATCAAACTAAACACTCTGAAATCCCTTTCAGACACTCTCTGGACATGCCATTCACAAGGGGTGACATGCTCATGCTCATGGGTGGGTGATATTGAAGAAGCCATTGAGGAGTGTACAGAGTCTAGCTCAAACTCACAATTTCAGGCTAAAGGTAAAAAGGCATTTTGCTCCAATAAAATCTTTCAACTTTAGTGCGTCTTTGCAAATCATACCTTCTATCCTTCAGCTTGTGGTAAAAGTGAACAAAGTTCTACAAAATCCTAAAAATAGATCTTTGCCAAGTAGTTGAAGATGTTGAAAGTCTGGCCCTTGCTTTGGTAGAAACAAAGAAGAATTTGAGGATATTTTACCAATGGGAAATATGTAACAATATATATAACAAACTGGATATATGTATATATGTAACAAACTGGAAAGGCCTAGTACAAGGTCTCAACTCTAGGTTTGGACCAAAAAAGAAAGAGAGAGAGAGAGAGAGAGAGAGAGAGAGAGAAATAAAGTCACCTCTGCCACAGGAAAACTAATGGTTCTTACAAGTGTGAAAGCAATGACTTTGAAGTTCTGTAAAAACATTTCAGTGTGAATTCTACAAACTAGAAGCAGAAATGAAGCTTTGGAAGACAGAGGGAGTCCGTCCTGGTGGTGTAAAGGTAAACATACTTGCCTCCTAAATCCAAGATTGCGGGTTCGATCCCGGCCAGGATCTATGGATTTTTTCGGGTGTAAAAATCATAAGTATGGTTTCCTTCGATAGGGAAGTAAAGCCGTGGGTCTCGTGTCGTACTTTTTACAACATAATAAGAACCTCAAGCTGAAAAAAAGAGGCCTCTGAGCAAAATTTGTCGGCTGCTTCACGCCCTGATTTGAATGGAGGCTGATGACCTGAGATGTTAAAAAAGCTTCCACAAATAAACCAAATTAAAAAACAAAAGCAGAGAGAGTTGGGTACACAAACTTTCCACCCAAAATTGGGGCAGGCAAACAATTGGATCGACTGGCTATCAAAGTTTCTGCGAGATTCAACCTACGAAAACGTCAGTGCAGTAGTTAATAAATTATCAACAATACCTGTAACGCTACATAATTGAAAGTACTTTTTCAAAGCTTAGTATCATAAAATTAGAGTTTAGATCTACAATGCATCAAGAATTCTTGGAAAACTTGATTGTCCTGTTTGTGGAGCAAAACTGGATGCCAGTATAAACATAAATGCTGTCATCGACGAATTCAGAAACATTGTTCCGTTTCATCGACGGACGGATACGTGTTAAATTACAGAATGTTATGTTAAGTAGATTTTCCTATATTTTTTTAATTTTATTTTTATTTTTTTATTTTCATTCTAGACTTGTAAAGTAAATAGTAAATTTAAGCTTGTGGTAGCTCTTCTTGAGTAGACTAATTATTCTAGAATGAAAGCATTTGTTTTTTATTAATATTTTATATTGTAATTTGGCAATAAATATATCCTAAAATTAAAAACCTATTTAATTCTAATAAATAAATTAACTAGATAGGCTTGTTGAATTATTTTTATGTAGACAAAACAGTTTTCTTGACATTTGTCAAGATGTTAATGAAGATAAAAAAGTTTGTCTATCTTATTTCTTATCTTTTTTCTCTTATTGAATGTTTTATAGAGATGATTATTTTTGAGAGAGAAGATGATAGTATTTGTATATGATTTACATATTTGCATTACACACTTTGAGTAAAGCCACCTCAAACATTTCAAACTAATTTTACTCTATCACACAACTGTTGTAAAACTTTAAAAACCTAAAGAAAAATCTGAGAGATTCTAAACGAAATAAGTCAGTGTTCTATGTTTTGCAGATATGTGAACTACAATAATTACAATAATTTAGCAATGTAAAGATTAAAAAAAAAAAAAAAACATTTCGATTGTTTAACTTATCTACAATTTTGTTTGCGTATGTTGCAAATAAATTTTGTTTAGATTTTTAGAGCAAACGGGTAGCGTGGGCAATCTGTGCACACCTCTGCCTACTGGTCATGTAATGTCATCCAAGTTGAAAAGAACCGCCATTGGCGGCGAGCATTCCTGGACGACAAGAATACACTTATCAAGAGCATCCACATCAAGTCATTTCATGTCAAATTGCGCAAAATGAAACATCTTGGAATTTATAATTCCATTTATTATTATTATTATTATTATTATTATTATTATTATTATTATTATTATTATTATTTTTCATCATCATCATCATCCAATAAACTAACACGTGTGCACTTTTTGCACTCAATCGTATGTTTTAGAAATATTGTATGCTAGAATTCGTAAAAAAAATATGTATTACGTATAATATATCTGAGTAGAACCAAATACTTTTTTTTTTTTTTAATTTCAGCTAAAAGCTTGAAAACATCTTCTTAGATGTTTATTAACAGAGATTAATATAACATTTAAAATATTTTCTATGAATAGTTTATAAAGTTAGATATCAATATGAGCTCGATGTATAAAAATATATATATAAAATAATAATAATAATAATAATAATAATAATAATAATAATAATAATAATAATAATAATAAAGCAATTATAAAGCTGCTAAGTGCTCTGGAGTGTTTTCAATAAATCCAGTAAAATAAAAATAAAACAATAGGATCTTTAATAGTTTAATTTATATTGAGTCCTTTGCAATACAAATATAGTTGAATGATGCTGGGCGTTCAGTGGGCGATTACGACTTGAGTGTCCCATGAAGTGCGACAACATGGCACAACATAGATGAAAATCACTGCTACGTATTCACATATTTTAAGGGTAGGTCCATAAGTTTCCAGCCTAACAATTGTCTAGGTATGATAATGACAAAATCTATATTTCACCTTTCAATATAGTTTATCCTTTATTGCAATACACTTCTCACATCTATGAATTAACATTTCAATTCCACTCCAAAAATAGTCAGAAGGCTTGTCTGCAAAATGGGCATAAACAACATTCATCACTTCTCCGACACACTTAAATTTCCCTCCTCGAACGATCTTCTTGAGTTTTAAGAAGAGGAAATTTCCATACATTAGTAGTAGTAGTAGTAGTAGTAGTAGTAGTAGTAGTAGTAGTAGTAGTAGTAGTAGTAGTAATATCAGTAGTAATAGTAGTAGTGGTAGTAGTAGTAGTAGTAGTAGTAGTAATAGTAGTAGTAGTAGTAGTAGTAGTAGTAGTAATAGTAGTAGTAGTGGTAGTAGTAGCAGTAGTAATAGTAGTAGTAGTAGTAGCAGTAGTAGTAGTAGTAGTAGTAGTAGTAGTAGTAATATCAGTAGTAATAGTAGTAGTGGTAGTAGTAGTAGTAATAGTAGTAGTAGTAGTAGTAATAGTAGTAGTAGTAGTAGCAGTAGTAGTAGTAGTAGTAGTAGTAATAGTAGTAGTAGTAGTAATATCAGTAGTAATAGTAGTAGTGGTAGTAGTAGTAGTAATAGTAGTAGTAGTAGTAGTAGTAGTAGTAGTAGTAGTAGTAGTAATAGTAGTAGTAGTAGTAGTAATAGTAGAGTAGTAGTAGTAGTAGCAGTAGTAGTAGTAGTAGTAGTAATAGTAGTAGTAGTAGTAGTAGTAATATCAATAGTAATAATAGTAGTGGTAGTAGTAGTAGTAGTAGTAATAGTAGTAGTAGTAGTAGTAATAGTAGTAGTAGTAGTAGTAATAGTAGTAGTAGTGGTAGTAGCAGTAGTAATAGTAGTAGTAGTAGTAGCAGTAGTAGTAGTAGTAGTAGTAGTAGTAGTAGTAGTAATAGTAGCAGTAGTAGTAGTAGTAGTAGCAGTAGTAGTAGTAGTAGTAGTAGTAGTAGTAGTAGTAGTAGTAGTAGCAGTAGTAGTAGTAAAGTAGTAGTAGTAGTAGTAGTAGTAGCAGTAGCAGTAGTAGTAGTAGTAGTAGTCGCAGTAGTAGTAGTAGTAGTAGTAGCAGTAGTAGTAGTAAAGTAGTAGTAGTAGTAGCAGTAGCAGTAGCAGTAGCAGCAGCAGCAGCAATAATAACAAAGTTTGTATATTAGAGGACCGGTGACCTAAACGGGAGGACAGGTGCAGTCCTAAGAACAAAGATTCTAAATTCCATCTCCGCAATCAAGTAATGTAACGAGGTTCGGATATAAGTCCAGGTCACTACACCGAACCGTTATTTCCAGAAACGCTTGCTAATGTAAACAACTTTATGATCAATAAACTGTGTAATTCAAAATATTATGCCGTGTAATTATTGTGACGTAAGTATCCTCTCTCAGTTCAGTTGAGTGGAACTAAACAAAACAGCGAAAATTGTCCTGGGATTCTGTTGTGCGAGCGGCCGAGACAATCAATAACGATAAACCGCTTCCAATTGGCGCCCAACTTTGGGATTCCTACAGCAATGGCAAAACGCACTTCACACGGTAATGAAAATATGGGATTAAGGTCATTATGTTTCTTTGTTTTGCTTAGATAATAAAAATAAATTTCTTCTGAAATTCTTTATAAAGATACGCGGGATGAAAAAAATGTTTTTTGTACAAAATTAATGATTTCTAATACATCTTCAGAAGTTCGAAATGTTATTCCATATCGTTTTATGCTTATATTTATATTCCATAGAGCAGAATAACTGAATTCGGGGTTTTAAATGCTTTGTCTTACTTTCGAGCTGTAGTCGTAAAGTTTTAATTATAACCTCTAAACATTCAAGTTAATTAATTAATTTTTTGTTTGTCACCATCCTAGTACACATTGAAATCCCCGCACCACAGTACCGGAGCACACCGCTAGAGGAGTCAGAACAAAATGGCGCAGCCCATTTATAAAGTGGAGTATCGTGCAGTAATTCGTTTTCTGAATTTAAAGGGGAACAACGCGGCAATAGTCCATGCTGAGTAGGTGGAAGTGTACAGTAACAATGCACACAGTGGATAGGTGACGCAGAAGCATTCAGTGTGGTCAAACAAGTCTGAATGACGAAGACCATCTCTTAGTGAAGAACCGGAAATCGGAAGAGAAGTGGAGTCCCTGGTGCTCGAAGACCGGCGTATCACATCGAGGCGATAGTGGAAAAAGTGAAAATGAGTCATAGGTCAATTTTCAACATCTTGCATAACATTTTAAATATGATAAAGGTCGGCGTACGATGGGTTCCGCGACTGCTCACACCCATTCAAAAAGCCCGCCGAATCTAGGAAATGTTGCAACTGTGTCAGCCCAATCAGATGACTTCTTTAGCCTCCTAATTACCATGAACAAATGCTGGGTGTATCACTATGACCCCGAGACCAAAAAAAAAAAAAAAAAAAAAAAAAAGCAAGCAAGCAGTGGAAACATGCGGATTTACCACCGCCGAAAAAAACTCAATCATCTCGGGCAAGGTGATGCTGAGTCCTTTTTGGGACTGCCATGCTGTGGTGCTAACAAATTATGTTTGTAAAGGGCAAACCATCATAGGAGCATACTACCGAAATCCCCTGACGAGGTTACAGGAGGCTGTCAAGACGAAGCGTCGCAGGAATTTGTCCAAGGGGGTCTTTTTGTTCCATGACAACGCCCCAGGACACAGTCACATATGCTGCTTCTTTGGGCTATCAAATTTTTGCCTCACCCCCCGTATTCTCCTAACATGCCATTCAATGACTTCTTCCTCTTTCCTCGGTTGAGGAAACCATTGCGTGGCAAGCATTTCTAGAATGCGACGCGGTGATTTTCAGGGGGAACCTTTCCTGAACAGTCAAAATGCAGACGTCCACAACCAAGGTCTCCGCCAAGCCATCCATTGTTGGAAAATTTTGTCGCATTAAAGGGTGAATATGTAGAGAAGGACTAACACCATCACCAAGTTTCAAGTTTCATGGAGGCAGCTTAATTTCTTAGAGGAGATAATTAACAGTTTACGACTACCCCTCGAGTGGTTATATAATGTTTTGTCTTTTATAGAAGAGATTAGGAATTCAGACGCCTTCTCGTCGCTTTATAAAGAGGCTAAATAAAAAGCTAATGCATTGCAGTTATGCCCTCCTAAAGTTACCCGGTCCAGGAAACGTCCATTAAAATTGCAAGATGGTAAAACGAATAATTTGTTATGATCAAGAATTGGGAGTTCTGTATTACGAGATAGTGAATCAGACAAATAGCAGCTTTAAAGCCCGATTTTCTTCCGAAACAATGTAGTACCTTGTCAAAAATAGAACAGTTCTTATTAGGCAGTTATCTCGCATCTTTGCATGTTGATGACCTTAACTGAATAAGACCAATTTTTCATAGAGATATTTTCTTGTATGGTTTAGAAAGTGTAATGAAGTAATGTAAGTAGGGCAAATGCTAAGTCTGTAGCTGCAAATAACATTATTTCGGAATATGTGAACATACTGAAACTAATTTCAATAACACCTGTACTGCAGAACGTTCGTTTTCTGACATCTTTTACCAGCTTTACTATGAATCAAGGCCGTCTAAATCATGTAGCATTATTTAGTGTCCGCTCTGGTCTCGAGAGGGAAATAAACCGTGATATATTAACTAACAAGTTCATCAATCAGCTGGAAGAAGGAGCGCTTTCCAGGCTCCCGTGTTTAGATGAGTAATCTGTATCAGCAATACTATATAATGAACTTTTAATTTCATTTTGTAGTGTTTGTTTTGCTGCTTTAAAGAATAATCAACGGCATGCCTTTGATAGCAAAATACCCTATCGTTCTTTCTTAATTTGCTTTTGCATATGCAGCACAGTGTTTTTTTTTTAATCCCATTCTAATTTGATAATTTCGATGGCGTTAAAAGCATGAAATGTCGCTTACCATTAACATTATATTAAAATTAGTGAATTTATAATAATGATCGGTTAATGCTTTTCACAGTAAAATAAATTATGGGTTTTAAAACGTAATGTATAACAGCATGTCCCAAAATGTTCGAAATCGGCGCATATGGCAAAAACATTTTACAATAATATAACAGAAATCTGGGTGTACGTCAATAGGACGGTAAAAAAATTAGCCATATTTGAGAAAATTCGGCAGCCCCCTTACCTTTATTAATCTATAATTGTATACTCGTTTGAAAACAATTGTATGGTCTTAGGACATATTTAAAGATAGCAAATGCTTCTTCTCCAACTATGATGAATGACATAAGTTCCCCGTTTTCAACTTGAGAAAGTATCTTGGATTGGCAAGATGGTTTGCTTGTATTTTTGAACATAAAAATTAACTCCTTAAAGATGTTAAAATTCCTATATGTGCCTACATCGATGCTAAAAGCAGTAATAGCGTCCACTAAAGCCATAAGAACCAATTAGAAAAAGGACGTGTAATTATAAAATGCACATGCACTACCACCAAGTTGCATAGTCAAATTTGTTTCCCAAGATCAGATAGTTTGGAAAGTTGTTTCTTTCCTCAATTTCCTTAAAAGGTAGCCAATCCTCATCGCTTTTCTCAGCCATTTCCATATACTTTGCAAGATGTTCTTATTACTGTCATAGCAGGTAAAAGCTTATAAAGTAATGAATGGAAACTATTCTCTGTTGCCAAATATCTGCAACAATAGACGCTGCATTACTAGAGTATGTTTTGTTTCTTGCAAGTAAAGATATAGAAAAAGGTGGAAAATCAGGTGTGATGATTTAAATCAACTTTTATTTTTAGTATCCACGCTAAAGATGCACGAAACATCTGGGTAGTACCCAATTCCACCAAATTCAAATTCAAGTGATGATGCAGAAGAACAAGAAAAAGGTCAGAGTAATAATAATGATGATAATATCTTTCAAATACATTTAGCTCACCTGGTATGCAAATACATAATCATCCTCAACAACTATCTGAACTTGAGTAGATGGTTCGGCCTCAACAGATTTAAAGCTGTCAGACGCCTTTTCACATTATGAATTCACATACAACATGTGGGAGTAGTCAAACGGAAACAAACGTGTACGGCCTCAACAGATTTAAAGCTGTCAGACGCTTTTTCACATTATAAATTCACATACAACATGTGGGAGTAGTCAAACGGAAACAAACGTGTAAAACTCATGTATTGTATAATGTGAAATAGCGCTCTCCTACACTGGTCTAATACAACAGCGGACCTCATGTACAGAAAAATATTTTTTAACCATTACTAGCTGTGAACGACCGTTTTGCATTAATTTTGCTTTGCTGTCTGATTATAGTACCTCCCTTCATGTGAATTTCCGTCATTTGAACTGCATAAACAACTTGTTTTGTATTCGTAATATGTAAAAATGTGAAAGCAGAAATTTAATGTCTGCTAATCTTTCTTCTGCTGTTATGTCTTCGACATATTTGTATTCTGATAAGTATTATATGACTTTCTCATTTGTCATAATTCGTCGAATGAATTCTTGCTCATTCTAAAATATTAAAAAAAAAACCGTTTTGGTCTCCAAATATGTTATGAAATATTCCTTTGTCTTTGGCTTACAACCGGATGGGTTCATATTCTGTTTTGTTTTTTTGTTTTTTTTTTTAAGATATAATAAAGCGCATATTGCATCCTATACCACAACATCCCTGTTTGCTATTGCTTTCTGCTAGCCTGAGTCATTTTTTCTCCGTTCATGCATTCACTAAAATGATAGATTTTTAAAGATGGGGAAAAAAAAAGAAGAACAAGAATGGAAAAATTCTTAGCAATGGAAAGTATTAGATACGGAGAAAATAGTCTTACAGGTATTAAAAAAGTCATTACTCTATTGATAAAATTGATAGCAGGGCTAGGATTCTGATTATTTTGCACCTTCATCTTAGTTGAGTGCTATACATTGCTCGATTGATATTAACATGTTTCGTGAAAACAACTCTTTTGCAAGTATTTGTTAAGGAATTTGTTTATTTATTTTATTTTTTGTACTTGGAGCATTTGTTCGAAATTAGTGCATTTTATTTAAATTTTAATTAGCATTTTTAATATCAGATGGACTCCACAAACTTTTCAGTTCATATGTGTACCCGAACTCCGTGCTCATTTGCTAATTTGTGTTGATAATCACAATCGTTGTAAACCTGATTTGTATACTGTGGCATATACGTTGTATAGATTATTGAGAGTTCGCGTAGTATTGTTGGGGGAAAGCCATTTGTTTATTTAAAAACGAAGGCTAGCAGCGTCAGAGAGAGCGAAAGCAGTTAGTAATTTTATACAGGAAGACTGTAGTTACTGTTTCCTGATTGTAGTTGATAACATTCCCTCCTATGAGAAGTGTAGAGAGGTTAGAATTATGAATTAGTTGAGAAGCAACTACTCAAGAGGACAGGAGTTTGTCAGCGAGTCACATTCTTCCCAGCTCTCTACCATGCACACTGGACTTGTATGTATGTGCTTGCAATAACGTGTGCGTAATTTTAGTTAGTTAAACTATGTGTAGCTTCGTCCTCATATCTAGGTGTAAAATGTAGCATTTGTAGGCAAAAGAGACAGGTTCGGCACGGTACGATAGTAATATGATAGTAATGTCAACAAGTAGGTGGTCTATTAGTCCGCCTGATCGTTATCTTTAGAATTTGTTTGCCTTTATATCAAAGTTCCCCCAATTATTGCTCATCAAGGAAATAATGACAGGTATTAAGGAAATGTCCTTCCAATTCACTTGAATGCGAGCTTAAATAATGACGGCTGCATTTTAAATAAGTGTTCTAAGTATGCCTAAAGTAAAGGGAAATAACTGCATACAATTAAAATACTCTGTTTCTCAGTATGGTGGGGAAAAATGTTCTGTAAAATTTGTAATGTGAGAATATCTGCCGAGAGGAAGTTTCACTGTGCTGCGAGCAAGTTAATAGAGAAAAACATAACGCGGAGTTCAGCGTCTGCACTTCTGTAGAATGAGAAAAGAGCCCAAACATTAAAACTTGGACAGTCTTCTACAAAGGACTCACATTTCTTTGAAGATATTTTAACTCCTTCATTGTTCCAATATTGCTTTAATTTAGGACAATAGTGGAATGCTGCGAGACTTTTTTTGAAAAATGCACTAATATGTGCTGCCTCATATTCTTTATGAAAAAAATACATTTCACGTTGTTACGAGAAATTGAAGAAACAAGGAAGGAAATCGCAAGAGAAAATAAGCTGTATATGTATAGATGACATTGTTTATATTATAGGACGTTATGTAGTAAACGTATTGGTTGACACACTGAAGGAAGAACAGTCTGGGAGATTGTACCACAATCTTTAAGCATTCTGACAACATCTACGCATTTAATCTAGCCAAATGACACGCAGCATAATAATATACTGTTTGTGACGGATGCTGGAAAGTTCCTGTAACCTATAAGAGTTGTGAAGTAAGATGGTACATTCATGTCACGGAGTCACCGAGGAGATAAGAAGTCGTTTTCCCGAGATGGACAAGATGACTGGAGATGCAAAGATGTCCCTTAAAGTAAAAGTATCTTGCTTTTCGAATTTAAAATAAATAAATTTCTAATAATCAAATCGAAAAATTTTTATATCTTGGTCTAAAAATATTACTCAAGAAGGCTAAGTGCAGTGTCAGTTGGATTAATGGAATCCCCATTAGCAGAGCACCTGCTAACGCAACAGTTTGTGATGCAGTATCGGTCAGCTTAATTTTTTTTTTTTTTTTTCGGAGTCGGATTTTTTATAGAATAATTTCCCCTTGGCTGCTTCAAGCGCAGTTTTACAGATTAATGTTTAAATATATTATACATTGTCTGTGTTTGATTTTAAAAATGGGTGTTTGGCGATCATATGATGCCCAAGAGTACAGTACCATCAGAATGTTTGCATTTGCCTGTTACAAATTATGATAGATCATTTATTATCTTAACTTATAACAAGAGTTTCCTTGTACTAATGTTTATATCTGTTTGGTCACTATTTACAATGAATTTTTTGGATGAAAGAGTGATGAATGTGTCAGATTTTCTAAAAGGTTCGTACTCTTTAACCAAATTGGCCTAAAATAGCTGGGGCCCTTTTGGGCCAATTTGGTTAATCTGTGGATTTTTGCGTTGGGCCATTTTCCTCCATGTACTTGCGCTGCGGCTTTCGAGTATTTGTAGGGAGGTAGGGGTATTGAGTTCGTTGTGTGTGGTTCTACTGGAGTTAAGGATGGGAGCCCGTAAGATTTTTCTCAGACATATGTTTTGTTGAGCTTGTATGAATAGGAGGTCTGGTCTGGATGTGTGTGTCCATGCTATGCAAGCATACAGTAGAAATTGTTGAAAATGACTTTAAAGAGAATATTTTTTTAAAATTTATATTTGTTTACTTCTCAGTATGTACTGACGTAGATTCGTTGTTTCGTTTTTCTTGTCGTTTCCTTGGTGTGTTTGTTCCAAGTGAGCCGGCTTTCAAAGATGGTACCTAGGTATTTGACGGTTAGCTGACACTGCAGTTCTTGGTTTTGCATTTTTATTTTTATTTGGTGCTTCGTACGTGTTTTAGTGATTTCACTAAAATGAGCTGCCTTTTTGCAGCGTTTATTCCAGTTTGCTGCCCAGTGCAGTAATTTGTCAACGTATTTTTGTAGTTCTAGTCGGTTGTATTTGTAGTGGGGATTGTGGCTATAGATAGCTGTGTTATCTGCATACAGTAATGTTTTGCATTTGTTGTCTGTAGACACATCCCGAGTGTACAGGGTGTAAGATAAGGGGCAAGGATGGCTCCTTGCGGGATTCCAGCTGTTATGGTGAAGGACTGTGATTTATCCTTGGTTACTTGAAGCAGCAATTTCCCAAGTAACTGGCTAGTATCGGTAAGTGTGGTCTTATAGCTTGTAGCTCGTTATATAGTTTGTATAATAATCCTTTGTGCCAGCACCTGTCAAAGGCCGCCTCCACGTCCAAGAAGAGAGCTAGGGTACTGCTGTTATTGTTATACTCGGTGCTCACGCCATCTGTTAGTTTTAGTATTTGTAGCTCGGTGGAGTGGCCTCACGTAAAGTCGAACTGCTGATTTGGCAGTGCATTGTGCTCTAGTATTCGATTTTGGAGTTGCTGGTTGAGGAATTTTTCCACTTTTCCCATGCATAGGATGAGGCTGATTGGTCTATAGTTTTCCGCGTCTTGCTGTATTTTTTTTTTTTTTTTTTTTGGTAACATAATTATTTTTGCCTCCTTCCAAGTATGAGGAAAGTAATGGAATTGGAGGCAGAAGTTCATAACTTGTGCCAATTGTACCGGGGCTTTACTTGGAAGATTCTTAAGATCTTCGTTCCTGATCCCATCAGGTCCAGGAGCTTTTGTATTTTTTAGTGACTGTATTTGTTTGTAGTATTGGAGGGGGGTTTTCGTTGTCAGGGTTGTGGTGGATTGTTGGTCCTCCCATCGTTGAGTTCAGTTATTAACTAGTGTGTCATGAGAAGCATTTTAGGTACGATTTCGGAGAATTCTCTTTGTAGAATTTGAGCAAAAATGTTTTCTTTTTTTTTTCAGGGAAACTTTTTTTCCCAAATTTTAGTGCCCAAATTGATTTGACCGCCACGGTTGTCCGATGCCGTTAAGGCGCGGACTCGTGAGTGGGAGGTCTGGGGTTCGAATCCCGCCAGGATCGTCTTTCCTGACTGAGGGTATTTTCCAGGTTTTCCTCAGTCTTCATAAATGGCAAATGCCGGGGAGGTATCCTAAACTTAGGCCTGGAACGATTCCTTCCTTAAAAATAAATCCCTTCCCAATTTATCATTTCATGTCATGTATCATCAATGTCCATCGCCTGTGGTGCCTCTGTAGCAAAAATGGGCTTTAAATACTATTCATTCATGATATGATTTGCCTAGTTATTGCGAGTAGTTCTCTCCTATCCCTTTCATTCTGAAACATCATGCAACTTCTGCAATTGACTGGTTGTTCTCTATTGCAATTTGTGCAGGTAGGTGTGAAATTTGGTATAAATTTATTTGGAAAGTCTTGTATCATGTGCAAACCACTGCACAGCACACATCGGATTGTTAGAGTACACATTTTAAATGTGTGACCAATTTGTTGACAAATGCAGCATTGAACTACGTGGTTTTGTGATTTTTGATATTCTACCTTAATTATTATGTTCATTGCGTTCTTGTATAAATATTTTTGATTTCTCTGTTTTGTCTGGGGTAATTAGATAAAGCGGAAGGGACCTACCCCTAGCCTTTCTGTTTGCAATATAACAGAGGATATTCTTTGGCCTTGATGGCGTCAGATATGTTTCTCTAGTTCTATGCCAATTGGCATGCCTCGAATTATGTACCTTAAAGGTTGCCACTTTTTGGAATAAATGAATAGTATAGTATTCCTCCTTTTTGTAGCTCTGTAACGGTTGCTTTGAAGTTGAGAAGATCTTGTGGAAGTCTTTTAAAGCACATGACGTGTTTTGTACGGCATAGTCCCTAACAGGACAGGTTTTGTGCAGGATTTAATTTGTGTGTTTCAGTGAGCCAGTGTTGGGAACAATCCTGGGGGACCATTGTGGTAGAAGGCCTGGTGTGGCCTGTGCTTGTGTAGTGGTTTGCTGCTGAGTGTTTGCTTGGTTTGAGGCGCCAGGTGGGCACCGTGCTGTTTGGAGGTCATGGACCTGGGATTTTGCTTTGTAGGGGTTATGGCTTATGTGGTGATTTTACGTGATGGTTTGGTGGGAATGGGATTTTGGTAGAAAAACTGCTTTTGGGGGGGGGGGGGTTCGTTTGGATTTATTGTCAGGACTAGCTTTTTTTTTTTTTGCTCATCATCACTTTCACTTGAATGGAGTCACTTTTTAGAGGGGGTGGGTCAGCCTTGGTTTGCCAGGAAGAGCTCCCTCCTTTTGGAGGCTATCTCTCTTATGGATCCTTATGCCTCTGAGATCCATAGAGGATCACCTGGTTGGAGGGTTTTGCAGTATAGACCTATAATTTAACTGTTCTTTTTGTAGATCAGGCAACTATTTTTCTACGTGGGGGTGGTGAGAGAAAACATATATTTATTTAACTAGGTACTCACTGTGATGTTCCGTGTGTACTTAAGACTAGTTTTACTGTTGGCACTTTTTCACTATTTTCACTTGATTCACTTTTTTGGTTGCTTGCTTGATTTCATGTTTCCCTTTAATATTACAGAATCATCACACTTTCTGTGATGTTAAACAGCATTTGGGGAGCCTTTGTGTAAGTATAGGTGATTGTGGGGGAGCACAATTTGCACTGGTAATCTGAACCATGTGCTTAGATTTCACAGAACCATTCACTGCACTGATCATTGATACTACATCATGATGGTGGTAGGCTGAAGCAGCAGATGAGCTGTAGGAGACCCCCAAGCTATTGCCATGCCAGGACAAAGTCCTTTCCTAGCTGAGAGTGGGATGTTGGATAAGAGATTGTGATTAAATGGGGGGATACATTGTAGAGGTGGAATGTTTCGTTGTGGAGATATTAGTTTTGGTGTAGGATCTGTGAGTGTATGCAGTTATTAATCATTAGTCAGGGGCGTTTGTAAGGGATTCCGGGTCAGTATCGTATTCCCCATGGCCGCGGATCAGAAGTTAAAATTCGAGTAAAAATTTCTAGATATCTGAAGGAAGTAGTCATTAAGGGATGGGAAATTTAAGTCATTGAGAGTGTTGGCGTTAGGAATGTACCAACATGATTCGGCGGAAGTTCGGAGAAAACGGTTTTTCAGCACTTGGAGACTTGGTAGGTATATGTTAGCGCTGGTCGAAGTACCTGTTTGCAATCAACACTTTGTTACCGATGGACATCGGAGAGAATTGTGAAATTAACGGATATAACATGGCCATCCTAAGGCTGATTTTGTTGGCTAACTCACTGATATGGGCCTTCCACGTTAGCTTCATATCCAGACGAACGGCCAGGTATGTAGCCTCCGTGCTCCATGAAACGCTACCTCCCGCAATTTGGATATTGGCTACGTCCGTTATGTGTCGAAGGGTGAAGGTGACGGCCTGTGACTTACTAGAGTTTATCGCTAACCTCCAGGTATTGAACCACGTAGTTAGTAGGTCTGCATACAGTTGCAGCATTTTAACAACTAAGTGGTGTATAGATTTTATCGTAATTGCCGTGTCGTCTGCGAAGAGATACAGTGAGCAGCCTGGATGGGATGGCAGAGAATTTATTTATGTCCAAAAGAGAACCGTGCCTAGGACACTGCCATGTGGGACTCCTACACCAATAGATCGGGGAGATGATAGGACTTCTGCTATTGAGACGGTAAAGGTTCTGGATTTTAGGTAGGTTGCTAATATGCGTATAAGGTAGGAAGGGATCGTGTAGTGTATTAGTCGGTGTAGGAGACTTTGGTGCCAGGCAGTATCAAAGACCGGCGTGATGTCTAAGAATAACAGCGGAACAAAGCGTCGATTATTAAAACCTGTGATGATTTAATCCACTTTGCGGAGCAGTTGGTGGGTAGCATGCAGTAGTGTGAACCCAAACTGTTCTGGACGTAGCATTTTGTGTAGATCTATCGGTTTCTGGAGTCGAGTTAGCAGCACCTTCTCAAACAGCTTACTAAGAGCAGTCTGCAGGCTGATCGGAGGTGTTTGCGTGGATCATGAGGATTTTTTCCTGACTTTCGGAGGGTTCTTTTGCGTGCTTCCAGTATTTGGAGAAGTGGCCTATTCTAATTAAGAGGTTGAAGAGGTGATCTATCAAATCAGTCCATGGTACAGGTAGTGCCCTTAAGACGACGTATGTGACTCCATCGTGCCCTGACACCTTGTATGGCGATGTCTTGCTCAGTAGAGTTGGCAGTTCTATTGGGTGGGTGGGTTCCATATCCTGTTGGTCGAATGGGCTTTCCAGAAACCTCTCTACTGTGTTGTCTATTTGGTTGAAGTAGTCCAGGTTTGGAATATGCATCGGTTTAAATGTGGCTTCAGATAGACAACCATCATCTCCTCCTTCTCTCTATCGAACTCAGCTATTTTTCTCCCTGCTACTAATAGCCTTCTACCCCAAAGGTTAGACACCATATATAGGCGTCGTTGATATTTAACTCACATAAGCGTCATTCTATTCGTCATTAGCGAAGTCTCTGAGCTTGAGTCTGAGCAACGATTGGACCCGGTTGAGCTCCCGTTTATGCTGTGGGCTACATGAGTGCTGATATCGGAGCCTGGCCCGATTTTTCTCTGCCATCAGTTGCCGCAAGTGATGGGGGAGAATAATTTGTCTGGTCCGTTTTCTAGGCGAAGGGGTGGAGAATTTTTATCGCCTGCTGCAGGGTGGTGTTTATGGTTTCGGTCAGAACATCTGCCCCAGTTGCTGTAGAACATGAAGTTAGCGGTGGAGTGTGTTTGGCTAGCAGTGCTGTATAGGTGCTCCTGTTAGTTTTCCTGGGGTTTGAAGTTGTGCGAAGTGACTTGAGATGGGGACGGGTGTAAATAGGAGAACAGGATAGTGGTCGGAAGTAAGTTCGGGAAGGCTGAAGAGGTTTGAATGTTTGCGTATATGATACCACGGGAATGTGTAGCCAACCCGGCGTGCGTCTGTCGCCGTTGTTATGGTGGGAGAGTTCGGGGACAGCACTGCCAGGCCCTGGTCTGTTATGTATTTGTGTAGAACGGTTCTACGATGTGAGGTAGCTGTCGAATTCCAGTTTATATGCTTAGCATTGTATTCCCCAATATAAATATTTGCTGTGGAGGAGCTAAAGAGGTGGCGAAGTTCCCCTGGCAGTATGGATTTACCAGGGGGAATATAAACTGAGTAGAAATTTATGGGGCCGGAGCTGGATTCCGGTAGCCTCCATGTTGCTAAACTGAGGTAGATGTAGCCGACAATGCTGCAGGGAGACGTTGACATAGATGGCGTGCCACCATAGCCATCTATTCTGTCCAATAAGTAACAAACAGTTTCTTGAATATTTGCTCTGGACGTGGACGTCAGTCACGTTTCTTGGACCATTAGCACCGGGATCTGATGTGCAGCTACGAAGTGGGTTATCTCTCAAAGCTAGTTCCGGATGCCATGGGCATTCCATATGCAGGCCTTGAGTTTGGCTATATCAGCTGTTCTATATGTTTAGCAGCCATTTTGGAAGAGGAAGAAAAAGACGGTGTGACTGAGGATGGTTTCTGCCGGGACGGATGTTGGGCAGTTGAGGAGAGCTTGGGCTAGGAAGGCAGCGAAGATGGTCTGGACATGGAGAGGTATCTTGGCTGTTACTTGGAGGAAAATGAGGTCCAGAGTGTATCGGGAGGTGGGATGTGGAAGAAAGGAACAGGCTGCTGGCGGCGTTGTTGCTGCCTTGGGAGCTTTGGGCGTTGTGGGTGCTGCTGGTTTTCAGCTGATGCAGGTCCTGTAGCTGCCGGTGGTGGGGTGCTGGCTGCCGTGGGTGCTGTTGATGCCACCGCGTCCTGTGACCCTGTCTGGAATGTTTGAGATGATGTTTCTGCATAGGGTGACGCGGGAATTGTCGCTACTGCATGGAGGGGTATTTTATTGGTTCGCGAAAAGGGAGTCAGGGATGACGAGCTCCTACAAATGCATCTCTAGGCAGGCCGCGTTTGTTCCTCAGTAGCGGGGGTTCATAAAATCTGGGCATTCGCCCACTTCTTATTGCCTTAAGCTCTAGGCGTGCCTCCTGCCACACGGAATTTTGTGTATCTGCAGGAGTGTGTGTCACTGCAACAGGGTGGAGTTGAGGCTACTCGTAGGCAATCCTTCGTCTCGTTTCATTGCAATGGGAACATAATGGTTCTAGCTTGCAACCAGCAGCACTGTGCGTGAGCTGTTGGCAGTTGTTTCACTGTTGTGGGCGTGCGGAAGGTCGGTACTGCTCAACTCGCACTATCGTAGAGAACATGCGGGTTTCCTTATAGATATTTTCACAGTTGGGGGTCTTCTGCAGAGCCACTAGGAAGTGGGGCAGGAAGTGTTGTCAACTGAACGGTCTGACCAAAGTTGTGCCATTCTCTATTTGATAGCCCTTGTCTTGTAAGAACTACTGCATTTCCTCTACTGTAATGTATAGGCGCGTCTTTGATGGTGAGGTGCATATGTCGCGCTTCTGGAAGTTGAGTTGTGATGAATTGCGTGGTCGTTTCCTCCAAGACCTTTCTTATCAGGCGTTGGTGGTCCGCAGCCTCAGGTAGGAGGGTTATGGTGTCATGTAGATTTCTTATAGAGACTTTGACTCCGGGATTGTATTGAGCTTCGGTACAAGGCTCCGTGCTTCTTGCGGATTTAGAAGGAATACTGGAGTTAATTTGGATAATCGTGGGGCCCTGGTGGAGCTGGGAGGGGAGGTGCCGTCTGCTTGGTGACCTCCTTTGCTGTAATGCCGAGTAAGCCAGGACGTCTTTTGATGGCTGCAGAAGTCGAAGGGAGCTTCTGGGGCGGCGGGGATGATAGTAGGAGTGTTCTACGTTCGTTGTTCCAGTCGAAGGAACCGGTTTGAGCAAACGGTGGCGGTGGTTGGTCGATAGTTCTCGGTCGGGCTGTATGCCTCGGGGAAACGTTTGCCAAGATGTTTGAGCTGAAACTTGATGATATTGCATAATGTATTTGTCAATTGCGAGTATTCGGTGCCTGTGTGCAGACATTTTCTTGATGGCCATGCTGGTGGGTTCAAGGGTGGTATTCCCCGGCTTGGCGAGGAGACTCTGGAGTCTGATTCGCCGCTGCAATTAAATCAATGTGGGCCTTTTACTCAAGGTTTAACAATGTCTCTGCCGCCAAGGGCATTGCAGGTTTGGTCCAGAGCGACTGGTTGAGAAAAGTTGTCATGTCACCATCATTCAGGTAGTATAAAGCTGTATCCGCTGCTTGCGTCATTGTATGGCGATGTTGCGTGACTCACAGATACAAGTTGGAAATTCGAACGAAGCAAGTTTCAGTCTAGGAGGCTATACTACTCTCAGGTAGGGGGTAGTACTATTCACACCTCTTGAAGTAGTTGAGCTGGCCTCTTCAGCAAAATTGTAGCTGGGAGCTGGCTCCCGAGCAACGATAACCCAAGGAATCCGGAGCGTTGGCGTAGGGAAGATGCCCTGCTTGCAACAAAGGCATGAGAAACCTCTTTAGCTTAAGTTTGGTCAGGGGGTGTATTCAGCGTGCGCAGACGATAACGCGTTTTCGCTACTTTGCGCATTATGTCACACGAGAACAAAACACGAGTCTAGCAAAGAAGTATGTGTCTGGTATCATGTGTAATTGATGTGATTGCGTTTTTTATTATTGACAGTCGTTTTGTGGGTATTATAGTTTATTTAATATAATTTACTTGTAATATATTCTGTACAAAATGCCTGGTTGTGCAGTGAATGGTTGCAAATTATGTAATCACAATGCGAAAAAAAGAAAATAACATATAGCTGCACAGGTTTCCACATGATTCCGATTTAAAACTAGACTTGGTTTTCAAAATGTTACAGAAAAATAAATTAAACATCACCAATACTAGAACATTCCTTCATTTTCAAGAATCGGACTGTATAAGAGATTTGCGCTCAGAACTGCTTAACCTACCTAGTAAACGTGTACTTAAAAACAGGAGAAATTCCTTTACTAAACTTGTCTCTTCACTACATCGTCTGCATCGGAAAGTCATGTTCCCGAGTTAGGACCATCTCACCGAGCTCATTTAACTTTTAATTCCTATTTAATTCTCCTTTAATTGGGGTGTTGCACCTCACCATCAACAATTCTAGGCTAATCCGCCATTAAACTCTAATTAAGTTAACTGGCGTATATTTGGCAATTTAACGAGTTAATTGTAAATTAACTTTCCATCATAGCAAGGCGAATGTTACATGCTATTTGAAGAATATTCTTATTCCAAGACGGCTAAGGATAATTTCTGAAAGACAATATTTATTTAATATTATGCAGAAAGCAGATTTTCAAATGCAGTTTCGGCTGAGTAAAAGTTTCGGCATAGATATTTTAAGTTCTATAGAATTAATTCCCAAGAGACATAGGCAATTTTATAATATTTATTAAAAAATGCTAAAAGTCTTCTTATTATTTCGCCCCATATATTTTATAAAACAAGAATCTTTATGTTTTAGCTTACGTTAAGTTATACTAAGGAGGTTATGTCTTTACATATCGAAATTTGGTTGTCTGAATTGGGAAACACTCAGTACAAAATGAAATGTAATTGAAAGCAACGCATTCTGTTTATTTAAATAATCAAGTAATTTCTCCAATGAATGTTCACTGCGAGTTAACGCTATAGGAAGTACATGTATAGCAGCAGGTGATTTCCGTGGATTTAATATTACAAAGGCTCAACGATTTGCGTATGGAGTGAGCGCTGCTTTAGCTCGTCTTCCTTCCTTACACATTAAATTCTCTTCTCTTCCTTCATTTCTGATGTGTAATTGCCATGAAAAATGAACGAGTAACAATCTCCGGTATATTACAAATAACATATAAAGCATTTTTGCTGTTTCCGTGGCCTTTTACATCACGGATTTTCTATACATCAGAAGGTCGTAATGACTGAAATCCTAATTAGCTATTATCCTATGTATTTAGTTTGGTGAGATCAAAAGATTTAATGGGAATAAATTTCCCCAATGAATTAATCTTAATCAGTTTATTCGCAATTAGCAAGAAATTGGTGAAATCGGCTCTTAGTGGCTTCAGATCCAAATTAGCTCAGTACCGCAGAGATCAGAGATATATATAAAACGAGTGAAACATGCCGTACAGAAGTTGACAAATTTTTGTATCCAAAAAGAGAAAAGTTGCGCAAAGCATTTAAGGAAGGGATATCGAATTCGAAAGTTTAAAATTCGCAGAAACACAAAAGCTTTTAAAATTTGTTTCAATATTAAAAGTCAAAAATAAACATGTATGTGAAACTTCATAATCAACAGAGACCTCATCCAACAAATTTAAAAAATGAAAATGTAGTTTCGCAAACTTCAAAATGATAGAAATAGAGAAGTTTATGAAGAGGTGAGAGGGATATTAGATGAAATATTTTCTCCTAATCAGATCAGATCGCTTAAAAATGAAGGTAAACGAGTTAATTGTTACGGAGATGACATATGCCAAGACAATTACACTTAGACCTGCATCTCAATAATGCTATTATTTTCTGCGGGAGAAGTTGCATTATCTTCTACCAGCTTTATCGACTCTGCGCAAGTGGGTTAGCCTTGCTCTCATTGATGTTAAATTTACTGTAGTTATTAAAGCGCACATGTATTTGGTTTAAAATTGTTACATTTTGATTATCGGGTAAACATGACGAATTTAATTTGAAAACAACTGCCACTTTTCTCGTTTTTCATTTTATTAAAGCATAGATATGTTTAATCATGTAAATTCATATCACAGCGACAAATAATTCATGCATATAAAAGGAATATTTTATTGTTAAAGATGACACCTTTCATATTAATCTGTCTGCGATTTTCCCTTTTCTCCCCTATTTACGTGAGAGCCCCAACCATTAGGAGCGTTATTGGCGAAATAAGCAACCTTATGTACTTGAGTTTGGGTTTATTTCAAGTATTTAAGATGACTGCACTATCACACAACACCTACACGTAACACATTTATAAGTTGCTAATGCAGCCAGCACAGTATTTCTGTAGCGGGCACTGTTTCTGTCTCCAAGTGAACAGATAATCTCTACCTAACACAAAGAATACTGACTAATTTCCAAACACTGTAACTACAACAATTACACCACTGGTGATTTTAATAGGAAGAGTCCCGACACAACGTGAACAAAAGAGATGCTATAGAACTATGATTTTGGCAACCGCAAAGAACACGTCCTCATCGCTAGGCAGCAGTGTGCGACTAATGCATTGACGCACCCGTCGTGAACAAGGTTGCAGTGATCTGTGCAAGGGCCGCGAAGATGGAAGATAACGTTTTACCGTACATTCTGCGGGCAGTGCCTCAGCATACCACGCCGTTCGCATTTTCCCCACTATCCCTCTCACCTCTCGAACACCATTGGCCCACTGATCTTCATGGACCCAGATGACTGTGAAGCAGCCATCGCCGAGGGCCTTACGGTCAGTCTGCGCACCATCACAGGAGGCTGTTCTCCTAGGCAAGCTCATTGCCCCCGCATGGGCTTCCAAACAAAAACTTTTTACTCAAAAACTGTCTATGTAAATGCTTAACTTATGCATATTATTTACCTGTAAGGCTGCCCCATGTACCAGCCCAGGGAATTATAGTTCAATAAAAAATCAATGAACAATGAAAAATCAATGAACGGTCATCACTATCCTACCATCAGCCCAGCCTACGTCGTCCTACCGCCCCGTGCCGACGCTGCTACGCATACGGGCACATGGACCAACTTTGCTCAGAACTACCGCGCTGTCTCAACTATGCGGCTGCGTTACTCATATCTGTGTGCACGCAGCACGACCTGGCCTGCCGACGCCGGTTCTACGCCTTGTGCGGGGGGAACAGCCACTACAGGGGCCTGGCCTCCTGTCCTCTTCAGCACCGATCTCCACAGCTCATCCACTCATCCTCATCTACAAGTACTTCAACCTCACAGCGCCGGCCACCTCACAGGGAAAAATTATTTTTTCATTGAATTCTGCAACTCAAAATTATGAAATTCTACATAATTATTAGTTCTAAGTGTAACTGTTTTGAAGCATTTAGAATCATTAATGTACACCCACGTGGTATTCCTTGGTGACTTTGGAGAAGTGAATCTGCTAAAACGAGTTTGACCTGCCACCCTCTAATTCCAGGGCTATGCCTTCTACTAGCTGTGGGACAATTTAAAAATAGGACGGTGGTAGTTGTGTTAGTTTCATTCGTGCGTTTGGCTTAGAAATGGTGGGCATATGTATCTAGGGTTTGAAAGATAACAGGATTGTGAGGAGGTGTTTTAGGGGCCTAGGATTAGTCTGGGGCGTTTATATGTATCACCGGGGCTCAGGCCAATTCACCAAGTCCACGAATGAGTTGGTTAAAGTTATGGGACAATTTTCCGTAGAAAGATCTGGATGTTTAATGAATGAATTCTGTGAAGGTAAGAAAGTTGAGGTCGTGATGGATGTTACCGTTAGGGATGTACCATGGAGCGTGTGTTTGTTGCGGAGCGCATTAATCGGCATTGAAGTGTCTCCAGATGGCGAAAATTAGTTCTTGCTGTCATTCCCAATACCTGACATGCGCAGGTGAGGGCTGGTCGGAGAATTACTTCGTAGAGTAACAACTTGTTGTTAACACACATTGCGGATCTCCTTTGGTACAAAGGATAAAGTCGAGTCATGCACTTATTAATTTTACTGACCAAACTCAGCAGGTGTGGCTTCTATGTCAGCTTTGTGTTCAAAGTGACGCCCAAATTGCTCGAACTCGAGCCCGACTAGAAGGTAATCTGGGTTGGTAAACAACCTGTGGCTGCTTTCCTAACCACTTGTGAGCTTAACCGCAGGGTGGGATGAAGTGTGCGTCCAAGGGTTTTGCAGTATACGCATGCTAAAAGACTTAATTGGTTTTTAGGGTGTCCATATCGGTACTGAGTTTTGTTAATTTGGTTTAAGTGCGACTGTTGAAATTACATAGTAATTTCCGCTGTATGAGATTGAGCTATTGTCATCCTAGATGCCCGCGAGCCAGGCGTGGCATTTTGAATTTTGGCTTAGGTCTGCTTTGGCAATTGTAGTTGCCTAAGGAACGGAAGAGAGAACTTTCATGATGTAATGTACGGTAGAATTTTTTTTCCCGGCACCTAATTTCCTCCTCAATATAAGGAAGGGAGGAGGTTTCGTGCAGCAGTCTGGACGGGAAGCACCGATATACAGAATAAATTGCGTGGAGACTTTTATTCTGCGCCCTTTGAATGAGTGACAGCTAACTATCGGCTGTCATACCCCAGATTTCACAAGCGTACAACATGAGCGGAATGATCAGGATTATAAAGAGGTGAAGTTTTAAGTGAACTGGCATTGCTTTGGAACTGAATATAGGGTTTAGTTGATCAATAACTCCCTGAGTTTGTGAGCAGTTCTAGCGATGTGTTCCTTAAAATTTAGCCCCTTATACTCCCAGATAAGTAGTATCTTCCACTGGATACTTTGCCTGTTGAAGGTAAGTGTGGGGCAGTTTGCGGGAATGCTGCGTTTAGAAAAGATGTAGCCGCAACCTTTTTCCCGATTGATGGACATTCTCAAACGGCTGCTCCACCTTTCGATTAGGTGTAACAGTCTTTGGATGGGGATTACGACTCTACCTCTGTGTCTATTTGTTTTGTATACCAGGACGTCATCTGCATATTGTGCTATGTTGACATCTGGTGCGCGGGGGAAGTCTGCCATGTATGTATTGAATAGAATTTGTGAAAGAAAAGAGCCCTCTGAAACACCACCGCTTATATGTCTTAGTGTGGAACTGCTTCCCGTCATCGTAACAGTGAAAGTTCGGTGTTTGATGTATGAGTGTAACAGTTGTATGTAGGGATTTGGAAGCCCGAGGGATATTAGTTTGTGCAGGATCCCGGCCAGCTAGGTCGTAGAGAAGAACTTTTCTACATCCAGAGATACCGTGGGGGTGAACGACTTGCCCAGAAAACCCAGGGCTGGAGCCTCCGCCATCCTCAGCAGCTGTTGGGTTGTAGAGTGCCCAGGACGAAAGCCAAACTGACGTGGGGGTTTGGCTTGAATATTCCACAGGAGGGGTAACAAGCTGACCAGTATCTCACAGACTTTCGATAGTGTCGAGTGGAGGCTGATGGAGCGGTAACTGGAAGGGGGTACTGCGTTTTTGCCCGGTTTCAAGATGCATATCACGCGGGCCTCTCTCCACTCTCGCGGGAAGTGGCCAAGTTGATGCACATTTTCAAAACTTTGGTAATAAGAGCACAGCTTTGAAAGGAAGGTTGCGGAACATGAAGGGTGTCAACCCATCAGGACCAGCAGTCTTTTTGGGTTGGAGGCGCAGTAGTGTGCCCTGGACTTCGTTGGGATGAAAGATGGGATTGCTATAGTCTACGTCGTCCGCGGTCGTCGGAGGTGTCGATGAACGTGACTTGAAAAGTTTTCGTCCGGAGGGCCTTCTCTAGGCCTGAAGAGCTGTTCCAAGTAGTCCGCAAGAGCATTTGCTTTGGATTGAGGTTCATAGACCAGGCCTCTGGTGCCATGGATAGGATGTCTTTTCTCGTTGTCCTCGGAGGTTTTCGGCGATTCTCCACACGTCACCATCAGCAAGATTCTGTCTATCCATGGTGTCCTCCCAGGCGAATCTTATATGCTTGACTTGGAATTCGTGGCGCAAACGTCTCCAGAGCCTTCGGTGATGTGGCATGCGGTATCGTTAGAATAGTCTGCGGGCTGCCTATGATCGGCGAATAAGAAGCTCTTGGTTTAGTGGGATGACGTCTGGATTTGGGGGTGCGGAGGTGTGGATTGTGAGGCTATGAGACACTCGTATAATCGTGTGGGAGAAGAATGAGACTGCAGTCTCTAAGGAGGGGATGTGTGTAATTTTAGGGTTTGGGGATGGTAGGGTTGAGCCAACCATTGACGATTTTCCTGTCGACTTCGCGATTTAGACCTGCGACACTGTAGTTGGAAACTCTTGTGTTGATCTCTGACAACACGGGGTTATGTTCGGAATGAAGTGCATTGATCGAAGTGCGCATGAGATGGTGTGGGAAGTGTTTGCTATCAGATGGTTGTTTTTAAACCCTTGCTGCGAAGGATTGTCGCTGCATAGTGATTGTAATTGGAGTTGTTGCCTGTGCTGTTGTCCGGTTGGCTGAGGAGGTTGCTGTGGTGCTCTGGTTGGTTGGAGCAGAAGTTGTTTCTCAGGAATATAGTCATGATAAAAACCAGCAAAGGCTTTTAGGATATGCATATATTAGCAAAACTCTTGGACACTAGATCCACTCATTTCATCAAGAGAAGACATAGAGCACTACCTACAAAAACCCACCTCCATCTACCACACAACCATCCTACAAAATTCATCCCATTCCGCGGTTTAGCCCTGCCTGCTATTTAGCCGGGCTCGGGCTTGGTTCTGCTATGGTCGATGCCCAGTGAGGCTGAATGAATGAATGGTGTTTAACGCCTGTTTTTGCTACAGAGACACCACAGGGAATAGTGAGGCTGAGAATCATAACCAACTCCAGGAGGGAACCTCAAGAAAGTAGACCTACAACAGGCAGAGAAGTTTTTGTTAATTTATATAAGTGGAACTGTTGAAATTACATAGTAGTTCCTGTTGAATGAAATTGAGCTATTGTAATCCAAAATGTTCGCAAGCCAGGCGTGGCATCTTGAATGTTGATTAGGTCTGCTTTGGCAGTTGTAGTTGCCTAAGGAACGGACGAGAGCACTTTCAAGGTTTGGCAATGTTTGGTAGAATTTCTTTGCTCGGCGCCTAATTTCCTCTTAAATATATGAAAGGGAGGAGGTTTCGTGGAGCAATCTGGTAGGGAAACATTGTTATACGAATAAGTTGCGCGAAGCCCTTTATTCTGCGCCCTTTGAATAAGTGCCAGTCAGCTAGCGGCTGCCATACCTCAGATCTCACAACCGTATAATAGATGAGGGGTGATCAGGGCTTTAAAGAGGTGAAGTTTAAAGTGAGCTGGCATTGTTTTCGAACTGAATACACGGTTTAGTTGATAAATAGCTTCCTGGGCTTAGTGAGTAGTTATAGCGACGTGTTCCTTAAAAGTTAGCCCCTTATCTAGCTGTACTCCCAGATAAGTAAGAGAATGCTTCCACTGAATACTTTGCCTGTTGGAGGTGAGTGTGGGGCGGTTTGCCAGCCGGGAATGCGGCGTTTAATAAGTATGACGGCGTGCCAATTCCAATTCCAATTTGTAGTTTATTACTTAAAGATTCCCTGAGCTGTACAAATGAGCAGCCTTACAGGTTCATAGTTTTACATTGGTTACAAAATTGACAAGTGGTATTTATAAAGTATGTGTAGTTAGAAGCCCATACAAGGGTAATTCATTTTGCCCAGGAGAACAGCTTCTTTTGGAGGTACAATGACTTGTGGGCGCGCGTGTGTGTGTATATTAGTTAATGCTAAATCTATGCTTATCCTAGTTAAAGTTCTAATATTTACAGTTTTATTTACAGTTTATGACAGTTATAGTTGGTCTTGATTGTTTTTGTTTTGCATGTTAATATGTGTTGTTGTTGCTGCGTTGTGTTTCTTCTTCTTCTTCTTCTTCTTCTTCTTCTTCTTCTTCTTCTTCTTCTTTTTAGAAGGTTCGAATGCGTTTGTGCCCTCGGTGTCGAGGTTCTGTTTGGCCGATTTTAAGGATTTCTGGGTTTGTGTGCGATTTTATACTGGCCCAAGTGTGTGTGCAGCGGTTGTACATAGTTTCCAGGAAGGTGGGGACTTGTAGTTCTTGATGAACGGTTATGTTTGGTGTGATAATGGTACCCGAATTATTTTCCTCAAGCAGAGGCTTTAGCGTGCTTGGAGGGAGAGGAGGTTGGTTTTGCTGATGTTGGACCAGGCTGTGCAGGCATAGAGGAGGAACTGTTGTATGAATGACTGGAACAGGATGAGTTTGGTTTTTAAATGGACGTGCTTGCAGTACAGTAGTGCAGCGCTGATATAGGTTCTTTGTTTGGCCTTTTGAATAGTGTTCTTGATGTGGGCGTTCCATGTGAGAGTTTTGTCTAGTGTAACACCCAGGTATTTGGCAGTGGGTTGGCACTGCAGTTTACGTCCTTATAGATTGATGTCTATGTTGTGTTTTCTGGTCTTCATGAAGTGTATAAGTTGGCTTTTGTCAGCGTTTATGACTATTTTCCAGAGGGCAGCCCAGGTCAAAAATTTGTCTAGGTAGCGTTGGAGCTCCCTCTGGTTGTACTTTGGGTTTGTGTGATGATTATAGATCGCAGTGTCGTTAGCATAGAGTAGCGTCTTACATCTGTGGTCAGGGGGAATGTCTCTATTGTACAGGGTGTACAGATAGGGGACCACAACTGCCCCTTGTGGCACTCCTGCTGAAACGGGGAGGGTTTTAGATTTTTCCTGCAGGATTTGGACGTAGAAGCGGCGTTCTCGGAGGTAGCTGGCTAGAATGGGGAGATACGGCCTAAGTGGAGCCAGCTGATGGTATATTTTGTATATGAGGCCATTGTGCCAGCATCTGTCGAAGGCGGCTTCTATGTCCAGGAAGAGGGCCAGTGTGCTGCTGCCATTGTTGTACTCGGTGGTCATATCATCTGTTAGTTTGAGTATCTGGAGTTCGGTTGAATGCAGTGAACGAAAGTCAAACTGTTGGTTGGATAGGGCTGTAGATTCTGGAAGTGTGTTCTTTATTTGTTGAGGATTTTCTCCAGTAGTTTCCCCATTGCTGGAAGGAGGCTGATTGGCCTGTAGTTTTTTTGGATTTGTGCGGTCTTTGCCGGGTTTTGGTATCATGATGATTTTGGCCTCCTTCCAGGCTTGGCGAAAGTAATGGAGATGGAGACAGGAGTTGATTAATTTGGTTAGTTGGACCAGGGCTTTTCGTGGTAGGTTTTTTAAGTCCTCATTCCGTACGCCGCCTGGGCCTGGGATCTTTTTGTTTCGTAGGGACAGAATTTGGTTGTGAAGTTGGAGGGGGGTGATTTTTGGAAGAGGGGGAGGAGGAGGCTGGTTCGTCCACTGCTGAAACCAGTTGTTTACAATTTGTTCGTGTTCGGCATCTTGCGCCGGGCTTTCAGTGAAGCGTCGAGATAGCACCTCTGCGAAAACCTGTGCTTTTTCTTTTGGTAGAAGGATTGCCCCTTGTGTGGTGACCAGTGGCTCTGATCGTGGGCCTGTTTCAGCGGAGGTCTTAAAGGCTCGCAGGAGTTCCCATATGGAGGCATCTTTGTGAGTGACTTAATAGTTTTGTTTCAAAGAGCTGATGTCTTTCTAAATGTACTTGATGCCTGATAATAGGCCGAAGCCATTGAGCCAAGGTTCTGTAGACTGCGAGCCTTGTGGATCTCCACTGTCGCAGGTATTTCCTCCTAATGGCAAGCAGCCTCTCGATGTTAGGAAAGGTGGTGTAGGAGGAAGGAACAGGAGTGTAGGTAGTTGATTTCCGTTTTGCAGTCTTAAAGAAGGCTGTGAGGTCGGTAACTCCCTTTTCTAGGTCATGGGCTGTTGCGTACCTTCGTCTGAGCTCGGTAATTTGATGCATGAGAATTTTGTAATGTGCCCAGTCTATGGCTGGTACCTGTTTTTTTTAGTTGAGCGCGTATAAGTGACACGCCCACCTATGTGGAATTTTATGGGAAAATGGTCCGAGCCCAGACTGTAATACACTTGTAGAACGGGGGGGACATGGATTCCTTTGAATATGACGAAGTCTAGAGAGTCGGGAGGAATGGAGGGGTTGTGGTGCCAGTAGGAATGGTCCGGGGCAGTTCTAATTTGGAGGTTGTGTTGCGACAGGATGAAGTCAAGCAGGACTTGAACAGCTCTGTTGCAAGCTCTAGAATTCCAGAGAGTGTGCCTTGCGTTAAGGTCTCCTGCATTGATGACTTTAGCATTCATGTTGACTAATTCCTCCAGATCTCGGATCATTCCTTCCGGGATTGAGGTGGGGGGCGGTAGGTTGCTAGAATGGTGATCAGCTGGGAGTTTATGAGGATCTGTACACCTGCACACTCCAGACACTACAGTGTTTGGGTTTAACCACAGAGAAGGGATGGGCGATGTAGGTTGGTTCTGTTGATTTGGATATGGGGTGGAGAGATTGTGCTTATGAAACTTATCCTGATGCAGCGGGCGGATTTGGCGTCCTTGGATGTTGTTCGATATGCGCATGCTGCTTGCTTACTTTGCAAAGACCATGGGTGTTTGTTTTTTAACCGCTATTTGGTTTTATGTTTGTGTTTATTAATTTGGATGGAAAGTTGGGATGTATTTCCTGTTGCTAGGTTATGTCTTTCTTTATCCAGGGTGACCACACGTTAGGCGTGGCACCTTGAATTTTGGCTTAGGCCTGTTGCGACAGGAATAGCTGCCGATTGTTCGAACAAGAGCGCTCTTATGATGAATGTGCGTATAATTTTCTGGCAAGGCGTCTAATATCCTCCTCAATATTTGGGAGGGAAGAGCTCTCGTGTAGTAGCCTAACTGGAAAGCAGCGATGTACATAATAAATGGTCCTAAGTCCTTTATTCTGTACCCTTTGCAGAAGTGCGAGTCAACTATCAGCGGCCATTACCCAGATTTCTCAGGCGTATAGTATGACATGGATAATCAAGACTTTAAAAAGGTGTAATTTCAAGTTGATTGGCATCGCCTTGGAGCTGAGCACTGGAAAAAGTGGAGCTATTGCTCCCTGCGCCCTGTGAGCAGTCCCGGCCATGTGTCCCTTGAAGGTTAGACCTTGGTCAAGTTGCACTCCCAAGTAGGCTATGGAATATTCCCACTTTATCCTTTGTTGTCTGTATGTGAGTTTGGGAGGGTTTGCGGATACGCGGCGTTTTGTGAAATTAGTGGCGTTGCTCTTTGCGGGGTTGACTGATATTCGCCAATGCTTAAACCACCCTTCCATTAGGTGTAGTAATCTTTGAATGGGGATGATGGCTCTGTTTAGCTTTCTGTTTGTTTTGTATAGCAAAACATTGAGCGGTGTTGACGTCTACTGCGTGTGGGAAGTTTGATATGTATATGTTGAAAAGTATTGGGGATAGAACAATTTCGGGAACTCCGCCACGTATGGGTCTTAGTATTGAGTTTTTTCCTGCCACCGTGACTTTGAAAGTGCGGTGTTTGAGGTATGACGTGTGTGTTAGGATTGTGTTTCTCCCACCATGTACCCCCAGCGGAGAGCGAACCAATCAAGTGCGACCGCGGAGCGAGGAAATCCCCTCTTATGCCGCGGCCTTCAAGGCTGCTCATAAGACATTTCCATTCACGCAGGACGGAAATCACTAGTCTAACTTTTGCTGAAGTGTAAATTTCGCCGCTGGTTGCAGACTGCGGTCTCCAGTGACAGCGGAGATGGTCGAAGATACTGACTTGCAAGGAGGTAATAAGGCTCTCAAGCGTAACGGCTCAGACAGTTAGAGGGTCATGCTCTAGTTATGAAAATAGTGGTTTCGAATCCTCATGTCCATATACTTTTTTCTGCCGGAGTTAAAGGAGATTTGCCATTATTACAATGATTTACTCGGTAACATAGCAACTACCATAGAATGCCCTATAAATTTATGTATAAGATTATTTTCCTGCTGCAATCAAAGGAGATTTGTCACCATGACAGTAATTTACTCGCCCATATCAATGTGTATTTACGAAAAGAAGGCGAGCATAGGCCGCAAAGCCGTAGCGAGCCGCAGCAAAACACTGAACCACCGGTTTCTAGGATTTACCCGAAGTTAGCTTTAGGGCTAGTGTGTGTATATATGAATTAATTTTGAATTTAAATAAGAACATATTTCTACCGTTACAATATTTCACGTACCAAACAATGCCCTCATTACGTGATATGCCTGTCCCTATCAATTTATGTTTATGAAAAGGAGGCGAGAATAGTCCGTCAGGCTGTAGGGAGCCGTAGCAATCCACTGGGTCCACCGGTTCCTAGGATTTATCAGAGGTTAACGTTAGATTAGTGTTGCATATATATAAACAAATTAAAAATAAAGTAACACTATTAACAATGCAACAAATTAACAGTAATAATAAAAGTAGATAACTAATAAAAGTAGAACTACTGCAGTTCGAAATATAGCAATTTCAAGTGTGATGATGATGATGATGATTGTTGTTTAAGGGCGCACAACAGCTAAGGTCATTAGCGCCCAATCATACTAAACAACTGCGTCAGAACTAAAAAATAAAGAGTAAACACAAAGCAAGTCTGAGTAGCACGCTGTGCATAAAATAAAAGCCCATAACAAGTAACAAGTGGGTGTAATGGTCAACAAATAAGGGACTGGTATTAAAAAAGCCGCAATAGCGAAAAACAACAGTCCTATAATGGTCTAAAAAGGGTCAATAAAACCCAATAACCATCAACACTAGAACATATAAAAACTGGTAGAAAAACACATCAGCAAAAGCTGAAAATAAACCAGTATTGTAACAGTCTAAATTGGTAACAATAAAACCCCAAAACAATAACAAGAGTTATATATAACAACTCAATAAAAGACTGGTACTAAAAACGATGCATCAAATGCTGAAATAACAACAGTCTTAAAAGCGTCTAAAAATGCCGTCATGAATAAAAAGAAAACACCTCACACCTTGCTCCAAAAATCACAAACACGGATAAAACGGATCACTCGCTCAACAACAACCACATCATCTGCAAGTAATTCCTCAATAGAGGAGGGCAAAACTAAACTATGTCTAAAAGCTGCCAGATGATGGCATTAAATTAAAATGTGACGCACTGTAAAGGGGTGGTAACAGTGGGGGCAAGGTGGAGCGGGTTGACCATTAAAAAGGTGAGAGTGACTAAAACGGCAATGCCCAATTCTAAGACGAGCTAAAATTACCTCTTCGCGACGAACAGCGCGAGAAGAAGTCGACCAGTTAAAACGGGCGGATTTACATTCACGGAGCTTATTAGTTGGGAGTAATTGCCACTCCTCGCGCCAGCGCGAAAAAATGGCTCTACGTAAATAATGTATAAGATCCCCGAAATAAAAACGCTGCTCGTACTCAGCAGGGTCTAAAAGAGCGGATTTTGCTGCAACATCTGCGGCCTTATTACCTGGGAGTCCGACGTGCCCAGGCACCCATAGCAGTGTTACCCTGACGCCAGCGTCGAAAAGAGTTAAAATTACATTCTGGACCATCTGTACAAGAGGGTGGAGGTGGTACAGATTTCTAAAACTTAAAATTGCACTCAAAGAGTCGGAACATATAACACTGTTCCCTAGCCCCTGATCATAAATAAATAAAACCGCCCGAAAGATTGCATAAAGCTCCGCCATAAAAATAGATGTTGCAACGTTAAGACCATACGTAAAACTAGCCCCATTGAAAACAAAAGCACATCCTACACCTGTGTCACATTTAGAGCCGTCGGTATAGATAAAATTCCAGCCATTAAAAGAGGATTTGATCTCGCTAAAAGAACAACGAATAATATGTGCTGCGGTCGAAGATTTCGGACAGGACGTAAGCCCGAGATGAACGGGGGCCTCGGCTAAAATCCAGGGGGGAGAAGAAGTTTCCCCGGCTAAGAAAAATGCAGGTAACTCAATGTCCAACGTCCGTAAAATCTCCCGAAAACGAAAGCCAGCGGGCTTTGGAGTAAAAGACCGAGCAGCATAAAAACGATCAAAAGGGACATTAAAAAACGGCCCATTCGTGGGATGACGAGGTTGCGCAGCTAAGCGACAACCGTACGCGGCCAGTAAAACATCCCTACGATAAAACAACGGAGGTTCTCCAGACTCCGCACATAAACTCAGCACAGGACTGGTGGGGAATGCCCCAATGGCGACACGGATACCCCGGTGATGAATCGGGTTCAGGCGGCGCAGAACAGAAGGCCGCGCAGAGCCATAAACAACACTGCCATAATCCAATTTGGACCGGATAAGAGAGCGGTAAAAACGTAAAATAATAGTCCGGTCAGCTCCCCAAGATGTGCCACTTAAAACACGTAAAATGCAAAGAGAACGTTCACACTTGCCTTTGAGTAGCGCTATATGCGATGACCAGCATAATTTCCTATCGAACACCAAGCTATGGAACCTAACTTCGTCTGCGAAAGAGAGTGCGTCTGGGCCAAGATGGAGCGAAGGTGGAGGATACTCCTTGTGGCGCCAGAAGTTCATGCAGACGGTCTTCTCTGCGGAGAAACGGAACCCGTGAGAAACACTCCAAGCGTGAAGGCGGTCGAGACAGCATTGGAGGCGGCGTTCCAAGAGACTGGTTCTCCGAGAGGAAAGATAGATGGCAAAATAGTCCACAAATAATAACGATTGTATTCCTGGCGGTAAACACTCGGTGATAGAGTTAATCGCAATGGCAAAAAGTGTGCAACTAAGTACCGAGCCCTGAGGTACGCCGTTCTCTTGAATAAAATTAGATGATAAAACTGATCCCACGCGAACATTAAAAACCCGGTCTTTCATAAATTCCTGAATAAAAACAGACATACGCCCACGTATGTTCCAATCGTGAAGCGTTCGGAGGATACCGCCTCTCCAGCAGGTATCGTACGCTTTCTCTAAATCGAAAAACACAGCAACCGTTTGGCACTTGCACACAAAACCGTCTATTACATGGGTAGTTAAAGACACAAGATGGTCGACTGAGGAACGATTACGCCGGAAACCACACTGCCCCGGTGCGCAATGTCGAGAGGTAGTAAGGGCATGCTCCAGTTCCCTGGCGGTAAAAGGAACGTGGTAGCTCTGCTGATGGTCGGAGGCAAATGAGAAACCTTTCCTCTCAACCTGCTCCCTTACTGCGCGAAATGAAGCCGGGTAATTTGCGGAGCTCGAAACATCAGCGAAGGTTCGCCCTAAAACATTGGCGACGTTAGTCGGAGTAGTGAGCACTCGATTTAAAATCCTAAGACCGGGTATAGGTGTAAACCTTGCTTTGCCAGCAACGCGGCGTAGCCGTTCCCAAACTACGGATGAAGGCGTTGTGCGGTTAAAAGAAGAGGCAAAAGAAATCCAAGAAGCCTTTTTGCTATCCTTAATGACTCGGCGGCATTTGGCGCGAAGTTGTTAGTAGCAAATCATATTTGCTGAAGTAGGGTGGCGACGAAAAACTCGGAGAGCACCTCGGCGTGCACGCAATGCATCCCGGCATTCATCGGTCCACCAGGGAACCGGTATGCGTCTGGGGTGACAAGACGACCGGGGAATAGCCTTATCTGCGGCTGTTATGATGACCGTACGGAGGTGCTCGATCGCGATGTCGATAGATGGAAATTCACACCCTGAAAATTCGGCCAAAGATCGATAGAGAGGCCAATTCGCCTTATCAATGAGCCATTTTGGCGTGCGCTGTGAATGTGCGTTCGAAGAGAGTACATGGATCTGACACGGAAAGTGGTCACTGGAATATAAATCAGAGATGACGTTCCAGGTGAAATGTACAGCAAGTGAGGCAGAACACATGGATAAGTCCAAGTGGGAAAAACTGTGGGTGCTGTCAGAGAGAAAAGTAGGTTGACCAGTATTGAGAAGTATAAGATTGTGACTTAGCAAAAAGTCAGCTAAGAGGTTACCCCTTGCACACTCCGTGGTGGAACCCCATAGGGATTGGTGTGCATTGAAATCCCCCAAAAGGAGAAAAGGGGGCGGTAGCTGAGACAAAAGATCGTCCAGGTCAACTGTGGTGATGGTGCCGGACGGAGGTAAGTAAACAGTGCAGACAGAGAAACGAAGGCCAGAAAAGTGAACTGTAGCTGCAGCAGCTTGTAAAGGAATCTGGAGCTGTAATAAGACGCTGTACACGTCATTGCGAATTAAAAGTAAAACTCCGCCGTGAGTGCCATCTTCGGGAGGGAGATCAAATCTCACCGAAGAGTAACCGCGTAAATTAAAAGAATCACTTGGGCGAAGCTTAGTCTCTTGGAGACACACAAGCAAAGGGGCAGTAGAACGTAAAATTAACTCGAGGTCAGGTATTCCACTACGGAGACCACGCACATTCCACGAAATGATAGCCATTGTTAAAATTCGATAAAAGAAGCTAAAAATTTACCACCTTACTTTTTGGACGGTCCAGGGCGAATCAAACGTCCTTTTTTCAATCGCGTGGGGCTCGGTGGTTTTCCTGGGGCAGGTAAATCCTGCTCCATGACCTCCTCAGAGGGAGGGCTCTCCTGCTGAGAAGCATCCGCCGATTCCAACGCCTGGAATCGGTTGGATGTGGGTATAGGCGGCGACGGCGATCGCCTAGCGGGTTTGCTCCCATCATGGGAGCGTGACCTCCGAGGAGGAGAAAGGCTCTTTTTCTGCTCTACCTGAGTTGACGACTTTAAAAAATCCGTTCGTGTAAAACTCGTCCTGAACTTAATATCAGGGGCATTAAATACAACCGCTTTGGGCTTCACGGTAGAGCGCTTTGGAGAACTAGGAGTAGTTTGGACCCATGTAAAAACAAGATCGCAGGTCTGCGTACTGCTATCGCACTTCTTGGGCGCAAAAGAAGCTGCTGCGCTGTAGGTGCCGGTCTTAGGCACGACAGGTTGGCGAGACTGGAATCGCTTCCGGGCTTCAGTAAAGGAGAGTTTTTCCTTCACCCGGATCTTCTGGATACAGCGCTCCTCTCGAAAACGAGGGCAATCGCGGGACGAGCCTGGATGTCCACCGCGGCAGTTGACGCAGACAGGAGCAGATGGGCATGCTCCTTCGTGACTTGCTTCACCGCAGGTTGCACAGATGGAAACGGCACTTTTACAGGATATGCGAGTATGGCCAAAACGCTGACACTGAAAACATCGCAACGGGCTCGGTATATATGGGCGCACTTCTATCACCTCGTAGCCCGCCTTTATCCTCTGCGGCAATTCGACCCTGTCGAATGTGAGGAAAAGAGTCCGGGTCGGCTGTAATTCCCCCTCTTTCCTTGCCTGTACACGATAAACTGAGGCGACCCCTTGGTCTTCCAGACAGCTCTGGATTTCCGGGTCGGACATTCCGTCTAGAACATTTGTGATAACAACTCCTCGCGACGAATTCATGGTCTTATGTTTCTCGACACGGACGGGATATCCATGGAGTAGCGTCGCCTTGAGCAACGAGTTGCTTTGAGACAGGCCAAGTGTCTCCACCAAAAGTGATCCGTTGCGTAGACGGGTACAGGACTTAACGGGCCCAGCTATGGCATCAATGCCCTTCTGAATTTTAAATGGATTTACGGTCGTAAACGACTGACTCTCTTCAGTACGACTAATAACTAAGTAACGAGGGAAAGACTTCTCGATTACTTCTTTTACGTCAACTCTTTTGCGTTTAAAATGTAAAGGATTATTTTCCAGTACCATAGCGATTTATTCCTCCACCATTGCAACCGTCTCCGATGGCAGGCTGCTTCCTGGGCGCCACCCCGGCTTAGGTTACTGGCTCTGGCCTGAACAAAGTAACCTCAGGGTCACACCTTCCTGTGGGCTGACGAAGGGACCCAATCGCCTGCAGGAAGTCTACAGCTCATGCAATGGCCCTTCCCCGGGCCTGGCCTTTACCAGGGGATACGCTCCCGTCCTACATGATAACCCAGTGCTGGGAGTTACGCTGTTACCCAGTCACTTTTTACCGTGTCAAACACGGGGCACCCATCAGACAAAGAACAGGGAAGTAGGACAAATAAAACAATAAAAGAGGCGAAATAAAAAGGAATTAAACGCGCTTAGCGCGGACCTGAGGGAGCAGCTCGGGTGCCTCGGGGTCGCTACGCCCCGTACCCAAAAAATTGGGCCCCTGAGGGGAATTTCAAGTGTGACTTTATCTAAGTGTTTTATCTTTATCTAATTTTATTATATATATATATACATACATAATATGAATAATTCTGAGTTGGAATAAGAGCAGATTTCCCATGTTGCAATAATTTACCCTCCTAATAATATCCTATATATTTGCAATTTAACAGTTACAGAGGACAGCGCATAGGTTACATTATTTTTAACAAAAAAAAATATAGAACATTTACACTGTTACAAGCGGTCACGCACATTCACTATGGTTTCTGTCCTGCGTACATGGGCATATGCCTGGAGGCCCGGACGGCACTACGGTGCCTGAAACCCAGTTGACGGACTTCGTGTTGCTAATGCACTGAATGAGTATGCTTCACTTATGAGTTAGTTGGCGTGTCTTATTGCCCAGTCCCTCACGATCGTACGGGACTTGTAAAAAACCATACAATGCCATTGTGATGCCACCATGTAATTTGGTTTCGCTTGGCGTATTTCAATTTAAACGGAGTTAAAGCTCAAAAAGAGGACCTGCCAAAGCTCGTGGTGCAGCACCAACTAGATGCTGTGTTTATATGTAAAATCTACATGCGTCCCTGGCAACACAGGTGGCTTCCTGGGTAAACTATCATCCGAACGATAGGCCGACCGGAGTGGGGGTATGACTATATTCATCCGAACGCAATTAGCCCACAGGCCCGCTCTGCTGCCTCTACACAACACTTGGAAGTTGTTGCTGCACTTACCAGCATAGGAGGTAGGGAGACAGCTTTCATCGCGAGATACCATGCCCCATAGTTGCCATTTGTTCCGGTCGACTATCAAACCGTGCTCCACATTTTTCCAAAGGGGCTCCTTGCAGGCGACAAACACAGGCAATGGAACTGTGTAGCAGCAAACCGCAGGGGTCAACAGCGTTATTTAACGCGGTGGCTACAATTGACGTGCGGGGTCTACGTGCTCTCACTTACAGACACCGAAACGGCAGGCCCGGCATACTTGTATAGTCATCAGGAGACACATACCCTTCTACTTAGATTTATAAGCCACTAATGACTTACATTCGTATCATGATCTAGTTGTTAGTGAGCTGCTGACATCCTGAAATGTAATATCCGCAATGACTTGGATGTACGAAGTTGATTGGGATGCTGTAAAAGTTGCGCCCAGCCCAATCCTCGCATTACAACTACAGCAGGGCTAAATGAAGTATCAGCAAACTTTTCTGAAACTATCCTAAAGACAGTCAAGCAGCACACATAAAGATTTCTGGCCGATTCAAACTCATATACGCTGCCGCAGCAAGATCTCCATAAGCGCGCCAAGAAGCTGCGACGAATAACTCAGCATAACCATAACCGTCCTATATCGAGATTACCACTCCAGGATTCGGAGCCTAATTTGGCAGCATCATGCAGACGTCTGGGAGGACTCAGTAAGCAACTCTGGTCTAAATGACCAAAGACCATGGAGGATTATTGGTAAATTAAAAGGGTAGCGCGATGCACACTCACATCCCTCTATGACAACATAGGAAGATTAGTGTGTGAGCCGGAAGAGGAAGTCCCTGCGCTGATTGATGAACTCGAGAGGGAATACAATCCAGTTGATGAACCCTGGGTTGATCACCAGGCGCGTAGGTTTATCAGGCTGGTTCGCTAATACCTGGGTGCCGACCCCCCCCCCCAAAACGAGGAACGGAGAGACTGCATATCATCACCTCCAAGCAGATGACGGAGCATTTCCAAAGCATAACCCCCAACAAAGCGCCGGGACATGAAAGGCTGACCCCAACAATGCTCAGCCATCTCCTACGGCTGCCCAATCTTCACTTGACGAAAATATTTAAGTCCTGCATCAAGCTTCCCTGTTTTTCCCGCCTGTGGGAAAGGGCAGAGATAATATGCATTCTTAAAAAAGGGAGGGACCCAGTTTTCCCATCGAGTTATCGGCCGATTGCTTCCCGCGGTGTCTAAGGTGTTCGAAAGAGCAATTCTGAGTCGTCTGGAGCCACTGTTCAAGCCGGTGGCTCCGGAGTACCAATTCGTGTTTAAAGAACACTAATTCGACTACTCAGTAATTACCAAGTGGAGAGGGCTACCCTAGGATTTCGGCAGAGAATGTATTCCGCCGCCAGGCCGCTTGATATAGAGAAAGCTTTCTCGAGCAGCTGACACGCTGATTTAATATTCAAACTTAAGAGCGCTAGGCTTCCTCGCCCAGTTATTGACTTATCCATAGTTAACATACATTCACAATGAAAATGAAAGCAAGAGCAGTCGACATACACCCCATTTCTGCTGATTTACAGAAGGCAGCGTACTGTCCCCAATTCTTTTTTCCATTTACATGTTGGATTTCCTCACAAGGGTAGTACTGATACCTTCCAATGTACTGACGATATGTGGATTCTGGCAAGAAGTAGGTACTTGGACAACGCCCTCGCCCAGCTCCGGTCCCACATAACACTAGTGATCGAATGTAGTGAGGAGTGGCGCATGCACGTGAGTAGTGAGAAGAGGAAAGTTATTCTCCTCATCAAGATCCGCTTATGTCGGTCCTGGTGGTGTATTGCTTACCATACTTGTCTCCTAAATCCAAGATCACGGGTTCGATCCCGTTCAGGACCGATTTAAGTATGGCTTCCTTCGGAAGGGAAGTAAAGCCGTGGGTCTCGTGTCGTACATTTACGGCACGATAAAGAACCTCAAGCCTGAAAAAAGAGGTCTCTGAGCAAAGTGTGTCGGCAGTTTCACGCCCAGATTTGAATGGGACGCTGATGACCTTAGATGTTAAAGAGCGTCCGTAAATAAAGCATAACAATAAAGCTCCACTAACCAGCCAACCCGTTGCACGCCTTGGAGAACTCGGGTCAAATACCTTGGGATTACTCTTGACCAGGGTCTGACTTTTCAGCCCCATGCAAAGTCAAGGAGTGAAGGCTGAGTGGCCATTACAAAACTTTCCCCTAATTTCAAATTGAACTCCGTATCTATTCGTACTAAAATGCGAATTTAAAAAGCAATCATACCAGCAAATATGTTATACACAAGCAAGGTCTGGGGCTACACAGTTCCATCGCACATCGGCTGCTTACAACAAGCTCAAAATATTGCACCCAAGAGCATATTTGGCACTGATTTCATGTTCCCTGCTGTTTTTTTTTTTTTCACATTGCCTTCGGCTTTGATTGTATCGTTAACACCATTAGACGACTACACACAATATGCAAATCACTCCAAAGGGCTAATTAGCGCCCATGATCAATATGACAGCATCCCCTGTCCAGAGAGATGCTCGGTCGAAGATAACTACAATGAGGAAAGAAAGCTCCCGCCAATGCGGGCCAGGTGCTAAATTTTTCATCACAGATTTTGAAACCCCTTAACACAGCCCCCACAAATGCCCCGCCAAATGGTTAACCAATTCCAGGTCCCCCAGGGGAACTACAAGTTAAGCCGCACTGGATTGGACTGAACCTTGGATGGGATGCCAGACGACCTCGCATCATGCGCAAACAAACGAGCAAGCCCACGGGTGTTGGCACAAGCAGCAAGTGCTTTGGGTAGCATTACATCCCTTTCCTTCTGACAACGAATACTGATGTCAGCAGTCTAGGAGAAAGGGAAACAAAGCCCTACTTGGCTAGGTGCTCTCCACAACTCGGCCCCCAAAATGAGACTCAGCTCATGCAGATTGGAAGACTGAAAGAAGAAGATAACTCAGGATGGTGACTCATAACTGGGCTTTTTCCTTTCCTTGTGTATCCAATGTTTATTTGTAGCTAGGAACCTTCGAGACGGTGACTTCTTTGATTTCAATTGTGTACCATTTTAGCAAAATGAAAAAAAAGGGGGAAAAGGAAGGAATAAAATTCACGGATGACGATACGAAGAATACAAACTAATATATAATTGCATACAAAAATTATAAAATGGAAATTAAAATATTCGTTTTCTCTTCTTTCTTTTTTTCCTCGGGAGTATTTAATACAATTAAAGAATATCATATTAAATTGACATTTTTTCATCGTACCTAATGAACGAATTTATTAATTTGTTATTTAAGCATATCCCATGTCCTATCACAATGTTATTTCATTTGGCAACCTTAATGTGCTTATTTCACTGTCCAGACTTAACATCCAACGACTATAATCTGCTTTAACACCAATTTAAGAACAACAATGAACCCGCTTTGAACTACATTCTAATGATAGCTGCAGTAGGAACATGAATATGGTAAAGTTGGAGCTGCACTTTCTCCTCGGATTTGTAGGCAAGGAATGCAAAGAACAAGGACATTATTATGCAAGACAGCGAAAAGGCAATGCCCATGCTGGTTCAGACAAGGTGTTTATCACTGTGCATTTTCCACTTATTGCTGGATGATGTTTGATGTTACTCTAAATTGCACACAATACAATCTCAGATCATAGTTTTGGCCTATTCACAACTGAAAAATTAAGAAAGAAATATCAACATTTATGGAATTTAGGATTAGGCGGGATGATTGTATTACATTCTTACTTAAGGTTACATATTAAGAAATAAATTATTATAAATATTATTTTTTCTGCTGATTTAAGTTTTGTAGTTTTGTCATTCAATATACATGATCAGTTTTGTTGGTATTTAAATGTCATTTTGTGAGTTGTGCCAATTAAATAAAAATACAGCAGTCGTGTAAAATTGTGCTTCCAGAAGACCTACAAAACAAAGTGGTAAATTTAGTTGCTATCCATCTACTGGATCCTAGCTGAATTATTAACAATATACTGAAAACTGACAAAGGGTAAGAAAGAGCTTAAATTAATGCTTTATTATTATTTTTAAGTATAAGATTTTAAGATAGGTTTCAGCTAGATCAATAAAAGAACATAGGAGAAAGCACAAATTCAAAATTTCATTTTTACTAAAACCTCTAATCAATAAATGAATAATTTAAATTTTTGTACTAAATTGTACTGTGCAAAATACATGCATATTTAGATATGCACTAAGTAATAATGTCACTAGGTTTTTTACTATACCAAGCTTAATCTTGGAAACTACACAGTAACATACATGCATACTTCATGTTCAAATGATTTATGTTCGTCATGTAGATTTAATTCATAATCTGGGGCGTTTATAGGGGGCTCCGTGATCTATGTCATATTCTCCTAGGCCGCGGATTAGGGAATTAAAGTCAACGAGAAGCTTAGAATAAAAATCTCTGGATAGCTGAAGGATGTGGTCGTTGAAGGTTGGGAATTCAGGTCATTATGGACGTTGGCATTGGGGATGTACCAGCCTGACCCGATTGCGGTTACAGGAAACAGTTTTGTAGGATTTGTAGGCGATGTAGATGGGTTTTGCGCCTATTCTCCAGACTTGATAGGCACACGTTAGCACTGGTCTAAGGACCTGCTTATAAATCAACACCTTTTTACTGATGGACATCGAAGAGGATTTTGAAATTAGCGGATATAACATTGCCATCATACGATTGAGTTTGTTGGCCAGCTCACTGACATGGACCTTTCAGATTAGCCTCCTATTAATCGGATGCAAAGGTACGTAGCCTTCGTGCTCTACGGGACACTACCGCCGGCGATCTGGATATTAGTTACCTCCTGTATGTGACGAGGCGCAAAATCCTGTAACTTGGTTGGGTTTACAGCTAGTCTCCAGGTGTTAAACCAAGAGGTTAGCAGGTCTGCTACAGCTGCAGTCTTTTGACCGCTACATGATGCCGTGTAGAGGTAGTCGTGATTGCGGTGTCGTGTGCAAAGAGGTACATGTGCAGCCTGGGGTAGCAGAGATTTATACTCAGTAAGAGTACACTACTTTGAAGGACTCCTGCACCAATATGTCGGGGAGAGGATAGGACTTCTGGTTCTGGTTTTTAGGTAGGATGCTAATAGGTGGATAAGGTAGGGAGGGATCATAAAGTGTATTAGTCGGTGTAGGAGACTTTGGTGCCAGACAGTGCCGAAGGCCTGCGTAATGTCTAAAAATAACGCCGGAGCAAAATGTTGATTATTGAAGCCTGTGATAATTTGATCCACCATACGGAGCAGTTGGTGGCTTGTGGGGTGCTGACGTCGGAATCCAAACTATTCTGGATGCAGCAGGCTGAATCGGCCGGTGATTACGTGGGTCTTTAGAGTGCTTTTCCAGCTTTGGGATGGATATTACTCTGACATTTTTAATTTTGGGAAAGTAACCCACTTGAAGCAAGCTGTTGAATACGTGGGCTATGAGCCCTGTCCATGACGTAGATAGTACCCTTAAGGAGGCATATGTACACTCTGGGGCCTTGAATGGTGATGCCGCACGCAGTAGAGTTGGCAATTCTGCCGGGTTGGTAGTTTCCAAATTTTGTTGGGCAAATGGACTTCTAGAAATCGCTGGACAGTGCTTTCTATTTGATAGATATGGTACAGGCTGAGTGTATCCACTCAGTTGAATGCAGCCTGAAGATGGTCAGCCATCAACGCCACCTTCTCTTTGTCGAATTCAGCTACTACCGGTCTGCTGGGTTGTGGGAGACACAGGAGAGCCTTTGATAGTCTCCATAAGTAGGCGTCGTTGGCGTTCAATTTACACAGGCTTTGCTCCCACTCCTCGTTGGCGTGGTCTTTAAACTCGAATTTAAGCAGTGTTTGATGCCGATCGAGCTCCCGTTTGTGCAGTAGAATCCGGGAGTGCTGCTATCAACGCCTGGCACGGTTTTCCTCCATGATGAGTTGCCGAATGCGATGGGGGAGAGTAGCTTGGTTCGTCCGTCTTCTAGGCAAAGGGGTGGAGTGATGTATCGCCTGCTTGCAGGGCCATGGTAATGGTTTCTACTAGAGTATCTGCCTCAGTTTGTGTGGCACATGGCGTTGGAGACGGTGCATGTTGAGCTATCAGTACTATGAAGGTGCTCCATTTTGTTTTTCTGGGGTTTGGTGTAGTGGTGTAATGGTTTGGTGAGTGGATTGTAGTGGACGTGTGCAAAATAGAAAATGGTAATGGTCAATGGAAAGTAAGTTCAGGAAGAGGGAAGAGGTTGGGATATCCGCGGACGTTGGATAGAAGAGCAATATCCAGCCAGTCCGGCCGACGTCCGCCACTATATGTTACGGTGGGAGAGTTCGGGGACAGCACTGCTAGCCCTGGTCTGCGATGTATTTATGTAGTACAGCTTCACGATATGTGGTAACTGTCGAATGCCAGGTAATGTGCCAGATAACTGTTGCAAAATACCACGGGTGGCACAGACCTCTGTGTTTGCACCCCTGTACCTAGGGTTTGGTCAACCCGATATATGAACTGTCCACGATATGTGGTAACTGTCGAATGCCAGGTAATGTGCCAGATAGCTGTGCCACCATAACTATATACTCTATCGGATTGGTAGCAGACGTACGCTGAATGCTCGCTCTGGTCGTGGTTGTCAGGCCGGTCTCTTGGACCATCAGTACTTAGATCTGATGTACATCGACGAAGTGACTTACCTCTCGTATCTTGCTTCGGGTGCCTTGGGTATTCCAGGAATAGGTCAGTTTGGCTATGTCACTGTCCAGTTAGTTATAGCAGCCATTTTGGAGGAGGAAGGAAAAGACGGAGTGGTAGAGGATGGTTTCCGCCGGAACGGTTAGTGGACAGGTGAGGAGTACTTCTGCTAAGAAAGCGGCGAAGCTGGTTTGGAGATGGAGGGGGATCTTCGCTAATACCTGGAGAAAGGTACAGTCCAGCGTGTGTTGAAAGGTGGGCTGTGGAAGGGATGGCGGAGGCTGCTGAAGGCGCTGTTGTAGTCTCGGGGGTTTCGGCACTGCGGGTGCTGCTGGTATTGCCTGGTTCAGATCCCGTAGACGCTGGCACTTGGGTGTTTGCTGTTACAGTGGTGATGATGATCGCACCATGTTAAGTTCACTGACTGGATTGTGGTGATGTTTCCGCCTGGGGTGCAAGGAAAACTGTCGCTGCTGCATAGGATGGGTACTGAATGGGTACGTGAGGAGGAAGCCCAGGATGATGGGCTTCTACAAAAGCCTCTTTGGAAAGGCCGCGAGTGTCCCTTAGCAGCGGAGCTTCGTAAAATCTGAACACCCGTTCTCCTTCCATCGCTCTCAATTCGAGAGTCGCCTCTTGCCACACCGGGCATTTGGAATATCTGCAGGATTGGGAGTAATTAAAGCCAATAAGTTTTTCTCCCTCAGGTCCTCGCTAATGTAGCTTTGAACTTGCCTAATTATCTGCCCGGCCTAGGGATTGTCCAATGTGTCGTCGGCCGCATTGTACTGTTTTCCAGTTCATCACGTAGCGCAGTCGTTTCCTCTTCGGGTTGATGAACGAACCGATTTCTTACCATGCATTGAGTATGAAAGTACATCACGTTCTCCCCTTAGTTGGCGTATAAATTACCGTGAATTTTTGTTGCTCAAATCTAAGCGACTGATCTTACACTTCTAAGTAATGTTGCGGTGTTGCCTAATAAGAAACCGCACCTTGGATTGCAAGTTGTTTACGCTTATGCATGTCGTGAATTCTGCGGCAGAGTATATGGATTTTCGTAATCTGCAGGAAATCTTTATGCTGTTTAACTATTTTCAAGACACTATCCGAAAATTGATACGCAGTTTTGCCGTCCTATAAATAACCGGGTTGGGCCGGAAAGCATCATCCGTTGCCACAATGGTAGCGTCCCAATCCGTCTCATAATTACTTATTGATTTGCCCGTAGAACAGGTAAATAATGCTCCTATTGCAGGGACATGCTCTAAATGTAATCCATACAGTTTCTAGTTGTAATAAGAAACGTGTCTTGTAATTACTATATCAATGACACCTAGCCTGCTAACCCTTGATGTCATCGTTGGAGTATGCGGCCCCTTTATTTCAAGGATGTTTTTTTGAATTGGTGTTTAACGCCCGTTTTTATTACTGAGGCACCTCAGGCGGTGAACACTGATGATACATGAAATGGAATGATATAGGGGGAAAGGATTTTTTAAGGAAGGAAACGTTCCAGGAATGCGTTTAAGGTATCTCCCCGGCATTTGCCATTTATTAGGCCTGAAGAAAACTTGGAAAAAACCTCAGTCAGGGAGTGCAGTCCTGATGGGATTCGAACCCCAGACCTTCAATCACGAGTCCCAATGGAACGAGTCAGTTCCATTGACTATGTTTGGCATTAAAGTCGTCAGCTATTGCCTTAGAAAATGCATGTAGCACGTTCATGAAATTTACTGCAGGGAAGGGAAACACAGGCGGGTAATAACAGGCGATCAGAGCAGCCTCCCTGCCCCCAATGCTCGTCACAATTGCGACTACCTCCACTGCAGCGGGGCAAGGCAGTGATCTTATTGAAATTGCTACTCCTTTTCGTCTCCCAATTCGATCTTTTCTGTGTGTAACAAAGTCGGGGAGCTTCAAAATGCTATGAGGCTTAAGATGTCACACACTTGAACTACGTGGAATTCATGCTGCGCCACGAACTCGAGCAGGTCTTCTTTGCATTGAATTATGCAAATCAAAATGATATGGGATAGGCTTGTGCCATTGCGCGTAACCGAAGAATCGGAGTAGGGAACGAACTCCATCGGAGAGTGCCGCAAACTTTTGAGCAAGATCGCGGTCATTGTGAACTGTCTCCTTTAGTTCCCGCAGGAGAGAATGCTCTACTACTTGAACTAGCCACTTCATAAGGTTGGCATATTCAGTTAGGACATGAAGAAACAAACAAAGAAATTTAATTTTGGAGACAGGGACAAAAGAAGACCTGGCTAAAATATTAGGAAATGTGCAATTAAAAGAACAAGACATCAAAATAGAATTGCCGAGAAAAAATAATCCTCTGATGATCATGTAGGATGTCCTTCCTGATAGGAGCAAGAGAGGAGGAACTAAAAGAACAGATATTTAAACAAAATTTCGAAGGTGACATTTCAAAGAAAGAATTTGATGAAAACCTAAGGTTTCGCTTTAAAACGGGCCCTAGAAATAGAGCAACAGTCCATCATGTTATAGACGTGTCTCCAAAATTGAGTTTTATTCTAATAAAAACAGGATGATTGTATGTAGGATTCCAATCTATCACAATAAAAGATTATATTGTTGTCGCTAGGTGCATGAACTGTCAAGATTTGGGGCACGTGGCCAAGTATTGCCAACAGGAAAAATCTACATGCTCCTACTGTGGGGAAGATCACGCAAGAAATAAATGTGAGTAAAAAGACTAGGCAGGAGTCTGAGTACCCTGTATGAAAAGGAAGAAAAAATGTCCAGGTAAAAAAGAAGCCCAACTTATAAAATGTTTTGGGAAAGATTAATTTCTAAAACTGACTATAGATTACAAAAAAGAAAAGCAAGTTTTACGAAGGAAGCGCAAAAGAAACACACCTAGCAGGCAAAAAAGAAATGCAATTAAAGCATTCTTAGATGAAAACTAAAAGCCACCAAGAAAGAAGTTGGAACCCAAACAGAAGGAAATGGGATGAAGAAAGGCACTATTTTGGATATTAATGAGACAGTAAGAAAAATTATTCACGTAGATTATAGCGCATTAATAACAGATAGTGAATTGGAAGAAGAAAATGACAGTATTCAAACTCTTTCAGGGAGTGAAGAGGAATGTTGTAATACATTCATACTAAATGCAGATACTAACTTTGAAAAAATAAAAATCAAAGCAGAAAGAGCAATGCAGCAATGCAATGCTGAGTGCATTCTAAAAAATGCTTTTAAAATAAAAATTAAGAAGAGCAAGAATAGAAAGAAGAGGGAAAATAAACAAGCGTATATAGAATTGTAAAAGCTAAAATAAATAGGAAAGAACAGAAAGATAATAACAATACCATTTACACGCACAATCTGGTGGAGGCCAATAAGAGCATCTCCTTGAAGAAGGAAGATACACAGAGTTGTCATGATCATCGCTATGGAAAACAGAAAAATAATCAGAAATGGCAGGGAGAAAAAGCGGAAGAGATGGAGGATGCTAGGTTCATTACACAGCTGTACAACAAAAAGGTGACTCAGCAACACACGTTTCGTCAGCATGAAAGTATTGGAGGAGAGGATAATGAAGCTCACCCAAGTAAAGAAAACATAATAACAAATGTCAATCCACAAAATATTTATCACGAATTCGAATTAAAACTAAAATTAACTAGATTAGAAAAGAGAAACACATTATTAATAGCTCTACGATTAGTAACTAGAAAATTACATCCTAAAGGAAAGTACATAACATTTTCCATTCCCAGAAGCAGCAGACAGATTAGAATTAAGAACACAAAACCTACCTACAAATCCAACAGACTCATGGAAATTATTACAGATGGCATTTGAAAGAAGATTAGAAACTTTAGACCTGGAAGAACTGTATCATAATTTCGTACTTAGGTACGGAAGGATAGCCTTCGATTTCCAAAAATCTGGGCCAAATAGTCATTTTCATACTTATCATAATTAATGGAAGTAATAAACTTTATAAAAATAGGGATAATAAAGGCCGAAAGAAGTAAATTAGTCATGTTGGAATTAAGGAGCCTATCAGAAGAACTGCAGTTAGATATTCTGTGCATATAGGAACCATATTGTGTAAACGGTAAACCAGCACATATATCGGCAAACTTTAGAACTGTAATAGATACAGGAAACCCTATGGCAACAATAGTAGTAATTAACTCGGAAATACAAGTGGTGAAAATAACGCAACTAAGTGAGATACATACAAATTGCATAGAAATAGCACTAAGAGGGAAACATTGTATTTCAGCAAATCAATATTTTCAGTTAAGCGAACACATAGAACCATATATAAATAGAATATATATAAAATGTATATATGTATATATATATAAATACAAACTAATAATGGAGAAAGTAAAAGTTCCAGAAGTAATATCTACTCTGGATAAAGGGCAGGATAAAATGACTGCCAATTGGATAGACTCTATAAATCTCCTACTTCTAAAACTACTACCTAATGATATTAAAGAAAACGATAACTCAGAGCACAGGAAACTAAGAAAAGAACTCATTACTGTAAAAATAGATGAAGGTGTCATTTACCCCTACCATAAAGTTGAAATAAGAAAAACTAAAAAGGAATTAAAGAAGAACAAATCACCAGGACCGGAGGAAATAAAGTCGGAAGTGCTACAACAGTTGGAAGATCAGATAACCCCGTACCTGTGTCAATTGTTTAATAACTGTCTATGGCAGGGAAGCGTTACTGGTGGAAGGAAGCAAATGTGATCATTTTAAACAAAGGAGCTGACAAAGATCCCACACAACCGAAATCCTATAGGCCTATTTGCTAATTAAATGTTTTGGGCAAAATCTAAGAAAAACTTTTGAGCAAAAGAATAGATGAATATAGATCAATGATTGGTATGACCACTAAAAGTTTGGATTTAGAAAAGGCAAGTCTACAGCAGATGCCATAATCGAGGCAATGGAGATGGCAAAAACAACTAATAAAAAATACATAGTAGCAATATTTTTCGATGTTGCGGGGCGTTTGATAATTTATGGTGGCCAGTATTGTTTCAAATTTTAAGGAAAAAGAAATATCCAAAATGCATCTATAATTCGTCAATAGATTATTGTAAAAATAGAAGAATGTACGTTAAGGGTGCAAACCAGATTATTACAAAGGAAATTACCAAAGGATGTCCGCAGGGATCAATTTTAGGGCCGCTATTATGGGACATATTTTTGGAATCACTAATAGAGAAATCAGAAGGATTAAACAGTATAAAAGATATTGTCGCATATGCAGATGGCTTACTAATAATAATGGAAGGAAATAATAGAAAAGAAATTGAAAAGAGATCAAGTAACTGATCATGTAAACAATTGGTGCATAAAAGCAAAATTGGAAATTTTCTCCTCACAAATCATCATATATGTTTTTAAAAGGAAACTTAAACAGAAATTCTGAGTATTAAAATTAACAATAATAATATTAAGAGACAAGTAGTAAATAAATATCTAGGTATCTATTTGTATGAAAAATTAAAATTTAAGAAACATGTAGAAAACACAAGAACTAGAGGAGAAAAAGTTATGTTTAAGTTGGCCAATATTGGACAAAGATATTTCAATATACAACATAACGGAATAAAAATCTATCATAATAGTATCTTTGCAGCCATATTAAACTATGGAGGTCCTGGGGGAAAAGGCACGTGAGGTACATTTTATATGTACTTTAAGGAGCTCCCAATGAAACATTGTATTGAGATGTACAGGGGCATTTTCCACTTCTCCAACAATGGGACTATTAATAATATTGGGTATATGGCCAATTGATTATTTAATTCGATAAAGAGCAGCCTCTTATTGACTTAAAAAACAAAATAACTAAAAAATAATAGACATTGTTGGTAAAAATTGTAGGAATAAAAAAGAAATCAAAGAATCTTTATTACAAATATAGCAACGAGAATGGGATGAAATAAAAGAAGGTAGAAGAGTGCATGAGATCTTCCCATTCACAAAGGAAAGATTACAATTTAAGCATATTTATCCCAATAAGGCTTTAGTGCATTATGTAACAGGCCATGGTCCATATTGCTCATATTTGCAAAGATTTAAATTACAAGCAAATAATACATGCATGGACTGTAACGTGATCGATACACCGGAACATGTCTCATTTGAATGCCCTAAATACCAGCAAATTGCAGCAGAGGAAACACGACAACTTGCAGGGAAACGCTTCTGGAACATCATGAGAGGCGAAGATGATTTTAGGGCATTGAATGAGCTAACAAATAAAATATCATGCAAAATGGCAGAAGAGTATAAAAACAGCAAAAAACAAACAAGAGAAAAAATTCAAAGATCAGAAATAGTATATTCCCCTAGAAGATCCCAGAGAATCAGGGAAAGGCAAGAAAGACATTTACAACTATAATTAGTTGAAGAAAAAGATGATAAAGAAGATAACACCCAATTTGAATCAGAAGAAGAAAGCAGAACTGACAGAAGAAAGGAATAATGGCAGAAACGAAGCAGTTGAGAGAAGAAGAAGTAGACAGAGATCAAGAGAAGGAGAGAAGAGAAGGAAATTTGCACTGTCAACACACCATGGTCCAGTATAGCTGCTGCTTGAGACCGGCAGCAACTCCATTGATGTCCAGGTCCTGATGCCAGGAATTCAAATTTTAAAATCTGTAGAATTTAAATTTAAAATTAAATTGTATTCAAAGATATAGGGGGAATAAATAAATTAAATCTGGAGTATTATGTCCTGATGTAGAAACAAGATATCAGGATGTAAGTATTGCAGAATAAAAATAAAAAAATAAAAAGTTAGGACATCCACTCACTGACACCAGGTCAGTTTTCAGAAATTTGGTGGTTATTCTAAGTCTCTCGGGGCATTTATAATATATAGCCACATGTTCTTGCTTTCAGTGTAAGCAAGAGGGCGGCTTCGTAGGTTGTTCGCAATTAACGGTCGGGTGGTTTCCACGACATCGTAGACATCGCAGAGCCCTGGTAGAGTTTGAACTGGTATGCTTAAAGCCTAAGCAGTGAAAGCATTTCGTTGGGTCTGATCTAGCATGAACTGCCTCCCAGTGAACAAGCGTCCAAAGTAAAATTGCAACAGCGTCCAGTTGACACCCTTGTCCTTTGTAGATGCTTCTACCACAAAGTAGAAAGGTATAGGACTTTCTGCGTGAGTTTTCCAGATTTTCCAGATGCAACCTTCACTATTTGGTGTACTTGTGTTACTTTGATTTTCAGGGCCTTAAGTGTGATCGCAACTTCTTCCAAGTAGTTTCTGGATCAAGTTTAGGATACCTCGATGTTCTTTTGCTTTTTCAACATAAGTATGGTAGCCTATATCTGTCTTCTTGAGATAAGCATATACAGCTTGATGAGGCGCTAGGCTGTAAGTCTGGAGCATAATTTTTTTTCTCCTTCTTACAGCTCCCACATTTATTTGTGAGCGTGGCAATATGTTTCATGGCCGAAAAAAAGGCGGAAATGCGTCGGATAATATCGGAGGGAATTTGGAGCTTCCCTTGTTGGCAGTCGAAGCAACCTCTCGCTGCGACTTCTGAGGAAGGATGGGCTCAGAGGAGGGGAGGGGGGGGGGGAGGATTCAGATAATTCGCTTTCTCTTTTGATGCGACACGAGAGGGAAGCCGTCAATGTCACGGCGCGGCTCGGGAGTACGCGTCTCCTGGCTAGGAATTTCGTTCGCAACAGGACAGTTTACTGAACTGCCGGGCTGCTGTTGGTTAGCAATCGCCATCTTTGTGGTGCTAGACCCTGATTTCTCCCCTACCGAAGGGGAAACTGTTCTGTTGACTGGGTGAATGGTTTCGCGGGATCTGTTGTTTGACTATGTGGGTGGGATAGGGGCCGGGAGGGATGAGGGTGCTGTCAGGTCTATCAAAGAAAAGATTTTATCTTTAGTAATGGCACGCCGTGCTGCATTATGAGCTGCTTATTCTGCATGCCGATTGCAGTATGAGGCGCCTACGGGCTTGGGGAAAGCTCTTGGTACTTATCTGGCTCCTATTCAACTGTTGAGTCTCGTAAGTATGTAAATCTGTCTGAAGATAGTAGGTACAGTAACTTACTCTTTATACAGATGCTGTTGATATTTTGCCCTCTGGGCATGTTCAAATGCTGTTAGCGCTGTAATCTTGTAGGTTTGGGGGTGTGGGCGGGCAGCATTCTTCTGAGCCCAGGTGTATACTCTCTCTCCAAAGCTGGTTGGTCCTGGTGGAGTAGTGGTAACCATACTTGCCTTCTAAACCCAAGGTCGGGGGTTCAAACCCAGCCAGGGTCGATGGCTTTTTTCCGGCGTAAAAATCCTAAGTATGGCTTCCTTCGGAAGGGAAGTAAAGCCGTGGGTCCCGTGTCGTACATTTACGGCACGAAAAAGAACCTCAAGCCTGAAAGAAGAGGCCTCAGAGCAAAATTTGTCGACCGTTTCACGCCCGGAATTGAATGGGACGCTGATGACCTGAGCGGTTAAAAGAGCGTCCTTAAATAAAACGAATCAAAAATCAAGCTCCAAAGCTGTATGTCGCTATTCAAGCTGAAATGAAAAAATTTCCCGATGTTTGGTTGGTCCTCAAACAAACAGTCGGCTACGAAGAAGCAAGAAGAAGCAGCGCCTGGCCGGGTAACTCCGTGGCAGAACAGGTAGCTGTGACACGGCTTTACCTGCAAAGATAGATGTCCTCAAGATTATTATTATGATGATGATGATGATGATGATGATGATGATGATCTCGAGAAGTTGTAATTTATTCGGTGGACTTGCAACCCATCCTGAATATGGCTTCCTTCGGAAGGGAAGTGTCGGTCCTGGTGGTGTAGTGGTTACCATACTTGCCTCCTACACCCAAGAACGCGGGTTCAAACCCGGCCAGGATCGATGGATTTTTTCGGGCGTAAAAATCGTAAGAATGGCTTATTCGGAAGGGAAGTAAAGCCGTGGGTCTCATTTCGTACATTTACGGCACGAAAAAGAACCTCAAGCCTGAAAGAAGAGGCCTCTGAGCAAAATTTGTCGGCCGTTTCACGCCCTGAATTGAATGGGACGCTGATGACCCGAGATGTTAAAGAGCGTCCATAAATACATAAATAAATAAAAAGTTTCCGACTAATCTCAGAACTGCATAATTCGGGCGTAGGCACCAGGTCACGCTTCAATGGTCTTCTGCCAGCTCGAGGTGTATAGGCCTCCGTAAGAAAACGGCCTTTTTCAGGGGGGATTAATCCCCAGCGTTAGGACTTCGCCTTCTAGATTTAGGACTTGGAATTTCGGGGGTGGAGGAAACAAGTGTTTGAAACTGGTTGATGGTGTTTTGGATCCGGTCTGAGGAGTTCTTCCACTTCAAAATGGACATATGGAGGTCCTCCTGCCGGGAGTGGGTGAGTGAAATGCTGGACGTCCGCTGCGTAGTCTTTAAAGGTCTCCTCTAGTGAACTCTGGCGGTTGTTTGTCTGGACCGGCTCTGCTAGTTGCCCGGCGGTGGCGGTGAGGCTCTCCATAGCAGCTTTCAACGCCTCTATGGAGGCGGTGAGTGCTACTGCTAGGGTTTTCGTCTCAGATGAGGCGCGGTTCTGGGTTCGGCTCTCAGCGGAGGTTGTATTTTGGCTTGGCCTTTGACTGGATATGTTAACTCCTGTGTTGCCGGTTTGTGTTTGGGACGCTGTGGGCATCGGACTTATTCTGTGCTTCCACAGGCGGCGCAGAAAAGCCTGCGGCGAGACAGGTCGCGCCGTTTACATTTGGCGGTTATTGCTTTGGAGCCACAGTAGTGCTACATTGGGTCTGCATGACAGGTATTGGCGTCGTGTCCGTATTTGCAGCACCGGCGGCATGATGAAGCACGGGCACTCCTGCTGGCTTCAACTTTAAACAACCTGTCAGCAATGGACATGCAGGTGGTGATGGCGCAGGCACTGTCTGTTCGGACCAGGAGTACTATCATCATTAATCTGTGGGGCCCCTTAAGGATCTGATCCTAATGGCCGACATCGAAGGGCAGGGGTCCTGCACGGCTCTGAGCACTAGATGGGCAAGGAGCCTCTCGGTACTCCCACGGCGACGGCGCTAAAGGTAGGGATAGGTATTGAGTTGAGGCAGGAAGTATTATATGGAAGTTCTGGAGTTGCAGGTGGTTTAGGGGTGCTTGGGTTGAGACAGGAAATGTTTTGTGGAAATTCTGAAATTTTTTATGCTTCCCAAAGTTGGGAATGGTTGTGATTGGTTCGGGTGAAGAAGGGAATAGGGGAGGTTGAGCCTGAGGAGGGGTGGGGTTGCTTTCTGCGGTGATGCAGTTGAGGGAAGATATTTCTCCGAAGACAGTAAACAGCTGGATTGTATCGTCAGGCGGAGGGCTGGCCTGGACGGAGCTAGGAGATCCGTTCGCTTCAGTGATGCTATTGGTGCTGACTTGCGGTAAGCTGGTCGTTCTGGGGTTCTTTGCTTGTGGCTGAGAGTGCTGGGAGGCCTGTTACCTGCAATAGTGCTAGCGGTGCTGACTTGGGGTGAGCTGACGCACTGGACTACTTCCCCACGTTGGTTCCAAATGTGTGATTGATCGGCCACAAGGCCATCAGGGTTTACAAAATACCAAGATAAAGAAAAATACGCGAAGCAATCAATAACCAACATCCCGTTAGAAATATCCATGAGCTACAGCTTAGATCCAGCCCCTTTCACTCAAGGGAACCAAACAGCTAAGTTCCAAAGGCTTCTCTACTATATACCACCACAATGCGGAGATTAACTTCATGATGGGACGTCAGGGGAGCAGTACCTGCTCCAGCCCACCAGCGCATAGCAATGACCAAACAAAGCCTGCCCGCCCCGCCTCTCCACAGCCAGCGCCTGCCAGCCCATCTCCTCTTCAGCCAGCGCCTGCCATTGGCTCCTCTCACCTGCCATAAACTGTTCATGCCTAGAGCCCAGTTGCTGCTACTACTACAATACTTAAGGGGCATAACGATGAACAACTGAACTCTCAGATCTATTCAGCAAAGAAATGACTTTCATTGCCAGCTCACCTGCCCGCCTTGCACAGTCACCCCCTCCAGCGCCGGACGAGATCAGTTCAGCAGCACCTGCCGACCACTGCAGCGCTGTTTTCCAAGGAACGCAGCGGAATCTGCCCGGCCCATACATTCTGCGGGTCGCGCAAAGAGATAGGCTGTCAGCTTACCATGCAGCACGTATTTACATATGGGTGCAACACCCTTGGTCCACCTGATCTTTATGGAACCCGACGATTACGAGGCAGCCATCGCCGATGGCCTCATAATTGAACACCACCGTCTCATCATCGAGCCCAGTCTTCGCCGCCTTACCCCCTTGTGCCGAGCTGCTGCGCGTACGGGAATTGGGACCAAGACTGCACATAACTACCGCGCTGCCAATACTGTGGGGCTGCGTCTCTTACCTCTGAGTGCACAAGCAACTCAACAACATAGCGCCGGCCACCTACAACCACAACCTCCTGTTCAGCTCATTTCCTCTCGCTGGGCACTACACACACTCATACAGACAACTTTCCAAACGAGCCTTTCTACAGGGAATCACTAATCTGATCCGCAAACTGCAGCATACTACACTGGAAACCCTTGACCAACTGCGCCGGCACACTTGCGCTGCTTAGGAAAATATTTCATCTGAACTAGACAGAATTGAAGAGACATTCACTGAACTTCAGACCACCAGCTTCAAATACACTCACACCATTGAAGCGCCATATTCAAGACGTATAATCCAACGGAGAAATCTCAACGTAGAACATCCTCACCAACCATAATAACAAGTTCACCACCATCTGCACAGCACTGGAAGAACATCAGGCGCAACTCGCTGAACTCCATGCAACAACACGCCGTACTGCAGAAGACACCAGGACACCAAAAAGGACAAAGCAATCCAAGAAAACGAAATGTGGAAACTACTCACTACTACCTGCAATGACCATCTCTTCGAAACCATCCAAATCAACTCCAAACTAGAAGCACCAAAGAAACATCTAATGTTAGTCACCACTGAAGATGAAAACTGGTCACTTTTGCGAGGCCGAGCCAAGGCCTGTACAAGAGCCACCGGCCCCCGCAGATTCTGCGAGGCACACACTTACGGAAATACCACTTGGAACCTGCCCAAGCCTGCAAAACTAAAAAGCCAACGCTGAAACCGTAGCAACAAACAATGACTACAGCGACAACTTAACTCATACAGTCGATGATTAAAGAAACAAGCTCTTTAGTACTCCACCAATAAAAAAAAAATCCTTGTAATTCCATTACCCTCTCAACTTAACCTGTAGGTATCATGCAGGTTTCATGTTTGATACCTACAACTGCCACTCTTGCCGCTTCCGTCCTCGGTCGGCAGCAAACGATCTTTCCTACTTAACTTACGACGGTGTTTTTGCGGTGCCTCACAAACCTTTTTCCCCATTAACTACTCCCAGTCTCACTTGAACCCTAACTAGTTTCCTTAGAATTTTAAAAAGTAACTACCTATCTCCAAGAAGATTACGCCAAAACCAATGATGATGTCCACCACAGTTGGGGACGAAACGTCTGAAAAGATGAAGAGAAGAACCACGACATTACAGCCCAGAACACTCAGTTTGGATAAATGATACCGGCCTGAAAGTCTACGTTCTATTTAATGTGTTTTACATGTTTAAACTAACAAAACTATAGCTTACCTCCATTTTATAAATAGTGAGGATTTAACATTTTGCACCCTTAGGCACAATGCATAATATGCACCTCTCTCCCTAACATATGTTTTAATATCTACCTATATAGCTATAAAATAACCAGGAATATGCTGTAAGTTGTTAATAAAAGACATATATATATATATATTTTCAACCAGAAAACTTTCAAACAAAAATGAAGAAAGAAAAATACTCACCACTCACAGAAGTTTGCATCTGGTTTTAATGGTAGTAAACCCATTGATCATATATTCATAGTTGAGATGGTCATCAGTTGTCAGGAGATTGGCTTCGGATAATGAATGGACAAGGCATTCAGTCTTTTTCTAGACAAAGTAGAGCACAGGTGTGACTGCAGGCTTTAAAGAACTTAAAACAAGCATTCTGCTGAAAAAATATTCTAAGAGCAATGTCAACATTTAGAAATATGGACTGTAATGGCGCTTTTCATAGAAATTTACTCATTTCAAATGGTACATCGTCAGAAAGTAGCTTTTCATTACTATTCAGATGGAAGGAGAAATCTGGAAGGCCAAAGAAGAGGAGTCTTAGCAATTGAGAGCCAGAATAAAGCCCATATTGTGAAGAAGGAAGGAAGATGTTTTAAGAATGAACTCAAGTCCCTTCCATGTCGAATTCTTCATTACAATCCAAGATATAAAAAAAAAAAGTCAAGAACACCCTGAAATGAAAGAAACAGACCAAATTGTATGGTTTGGAGGCAGAACAAGTTACACGGACTGAATCCTTGAGGATGATTTTCAATAGTTGTACGTAACACCCATTCTAAGAATCCTCAATTGGCAGGTTTTATTAAACAATGCTTCTATGTGCAAGAAACAATGAGTTGTCACTAAAGTTGGGTTCACTTCACTCATGAAACTAAATCCTTTAAATTTTCCCATTAAAGCTGCTGCTTTGTTAGCACAAAGAGCAATGTGCAATTTTCAACAAATAACATTAACATGGTGATAAATATATCTTTGCCTATAGTAGGTTTAAGTTTTTGGAAAAAAAGAAATAGTTCAGCAGTATCTAAATTATGTTTTAATCTATTAAAACTTATTAACTGGCATATACTTCGTGTTAGAATTTATGTTCAACTGTGCAGCAACACAATAATTTCCACCAATTTACTGTTCATAATTCACTTCAATGTCATGAGAATTTCTTTTATTCTGAAGTTGATATTGTTATTTGATGACAGAATTTTGAATATTTCTTTTACTGCAACATCACCAAATATTACTTTCTCAATTTTTTTTTCAGCTGCTAATATTAGCTCCTTGTCTTTAGTAAGAGTTTTTCTAAGGTTTTTAATTCAAATACTAAATAGGAAGCACATGAAACTTTATTAGAAACAGGGAGGTACTTATTAACACATAAGAGGAACCGAGAGGGATGGCTCAGGTAGTTAGCATTTGAAACTTGCATTTGGGAGGGTCTAGGTTTAATTCCCTTGGAAGATCATTTAAACCTTAGGATTTTTCACAGTTGCCTTGGTCACTTAGGCAAATGCTGGGATGGATTTTTACATCCTAGCATCTGGTGTGTTTTGTCTGGGGACCTCCTAAGGGGACCTCAGGACTCTGGAAAAAATACCAGGGATGGTTCTTGCAGTCCTACCTAAGTACATTGCCTCCTCAGTTTCCTGGAAATCTGGTATATTCTTAATCTCATCCCTTATTCCCGGATGAGCACCCTTGGGGACATATGTACAATAGACCCATCAGTGGCTGTGGTACAAAAATCCTAATTCTAATTCTAATACACACGAGGAATGCAAAAAGTTTTCAAAATATCTTGATTTGAAGGTATATGAGAAAAATATCTTTTATGCTTATTTGACACCACTGACTAATTTAACAAAACACTTCCCATAAAAGCCACTTTATTTTCATCTCTGTACTAAGTAAAACATAGTCCAAGTATTCATTACTGTATATTCAAAGCTCACCATCTATTCTTGAATCCTGAAGAGAATTATAACTTCTACTCACATTACTTGAACTAGCATTGTCATGACAACCCAGAATTTGATTCAGTTTGTCTTTTTCTCCAAATCAGAAATATTTCCATGATACCTTAGAATGGAAATAAAGCACTTGGATAAAATAGCTTAACTACTATCCACTTACACTGTGAATAAATTGAAATTAACCAATATGTTCTAACAATTCTTAACACTCAGTTTCAAGTGGAAAGAGTAAATAAGCGTTGTTGAAGATGATCACCATCACTCAAATTATCAGAAGGTAAAAAATTAAACTTAATATTGTTATAGAATGAATTGAAATTGACCAATATGTTCTGGCAGTTCTTAGCACTCAGTTTCAAGTGGGAAGAGTAAATAAGCATTGTTGAAGATGATCACCATCACTCAGAAGGTAAAAAATTAAACTTAGCATTGTTGCAGATGTTGACTGGTACAGTATGTCTCAAAATAAAATTTATTATATCAATGGCCTCATCCGGAAAATGCATTGTATATCTTAAAAGCAATATCTAAATCCTAAAATTTTTGACCACCTCCATGAAACTATGTGACAAATTAATGCATCGAAACACATTAGTAGGTAATAATGGATTATGGTAAGAAGCAGTTCTTGATGCATTTGAAAAGAATTAGGCATATCTCTCTATTATAAACTCCTAATTCTGCTTCATAATATTATTTATTTTATGTGTATAAAGGTGACCCAAGGTTAATATATGTATAAGTATTCTGAAGTTTCAATAAAAATATTTGATTATTTTATTATGATTACAGTAAACTCCTATAGCATATTTGTTGTTTTATTGCATATCCTAAAGCAAATTTTGAATAATTAAAGCATAAATTAAAAAAAGATCACAAAGCGCAAAATTAATGATAAGTTTTGCTTTGTACTCTGCCAAAAATAGATCTGCTAACATTGATGATGTGTAATTAACTAAAAAACAGAATTCTTAGTTTAAGTTTGTCTAAGTCATAAAATCTTATGTGATGAATTCATGATCAAACAGAATAATTCTTAAATCATTGCTTTAGAGAGGGCAACTGAACAACTCCTTTGTAAAAAAAAATTGGAACTTGTACAGTGAAGCTAATCATATAATTAAGATTGTTTTATGAGCGAGTCAAACTACACACTCTATTGGATCCACTTATTTGTTTAAATGTAGAATATGTTTTGCAGACCATAATGTATATTACAGTTAGCTGAGGATGCAGATGACGATCTGCAAAACATGTTCCTCATTTAAACAAGTAAGTGGAGCCAATAAATTATATAATGTTCAACTCAATCTACAACAATCTTTATAGCAAAAATATAGTTTTTTAGTTGTTCGATATGAATTACAGCAGCTTTGATAGCATTTAGAAGCATAATTGCATGTTAGAAAAAGTGCAAAATTATAAATATCATTCCTCATTCAAGAATCAAACAGTAACCAGTTCTGGGAATAAATATACTCTTAATATTGCATACAGATATAGTTTATGTAGGCATTAGTATAATAACTTTTTTTTAACACATTTTTATGATTATAATAGAAAGAGATTAATCCTTTCTTAAAATGGTTTGAATAATTGTTAATATGGTACATTTAATAATTATGTATTTTATTATGATATTATGCAATACTTATTGATTTTGGTTTTTAACAAGGAATCTTGATTTTCAGTGGCAAGAAAATACCATCCATCAGTGCTTTATCGGCACCAGCTTACAACAGCCCTTTCCGCTTTACAACTTGTTGTAGGTGTGGTAGTGTCCTCACTAGCAGTGTGGCTCCTTGTCTGGGCTCCCAACCTACATGCACATGACATCCCTTATTGGAGTGGACTACCAGTATAGTATCCTTTTATGTATTTGAAATATATAATATAAAATATAATTCCAATTAACAATTTTAGTTAATATATAATTTGGTTAACATTATGTTATCACACAGAGCAAGCATGAATTAGGAGGACGGGTCTGTAGGTTATTAGTTAAGTGTAGGTTAATTCATTATATGACTTGAAATTTCCCTAGTGGCATAATGCAAATAACTACTTTATGCTTCCAGCCTGGGATAGTTCAAATATACATCTAAATTTTCAAGCATTTACTTTTGGGGAAACTATGTGGTAAATTTCAGCCTTTAACAAGTGCAGCACATGAGATTTTTATAATTATCTCAGTAGCAACAAACATAAATCTCAAGTAGTGATTTTTAAAATATTTAAATCATTTCTATGTTTTATCTGTAATCTTTCAACAGAAACCACAATACCTATAATAAGTACAGATTTTCCACAATGGAAGGAGAAAATATAGGAACCTCTTTCTGTTAGAGACCATATAATTCATTAAAATAATTGCTATTTTATTAAAAGCATGTTTGTGGGTTATAGGATTCATGATGGAGCTACAGAATTCATCTTGGCCATAAAATATTTAGCGATAATTTCTAATATAGAAGCTTAACCTTCCTGTCTTTATTTGAGCAAATTTCACAGTATTTTTTTGTTATTGTTTCATATAACAATTTAAACAAATCTGCAGGTGACTGTATTACTCCACATATTTATTTCATAGAGACTTAGAATAAAAATTTTACTCCACAAGACAAGTTATTATAACTAATTACATTTTTCGCAACAACCATTTCACAAAGAATTAAAAAATTGAGAAGCGTGCTGGAAATAAGGTTGGCCAGATTTTCAGAATGCTATTAAGGAACAGGATGATGGTGACAGTCAAGATATGACTTTTATGAAAGAAAAATAAATTGAGAGAACTCCATAGGCACAAAATGCCAAGCTATTATCAAAGATTTTGTACATACAGTATTTAATTACTAAATTAATTGCTTGCCTATTTTATGGTAATTATTATTTGGAATTTACATTTAAACAGTGGAGGGATTTTGTGCTAGTATTAAAAACGAAATTATCGAATAAAAATACTGAACTCTAGTCAGTAATAATATTATTTTTATGAAATGAATTATTGCATTATACAATAAAAAGCATATTGTGATTATTTACACTTATATTTTGTTTCCTTTTTAGCATTAGCTAGCAAAGTGGAACATTCTTAATTGCTGCAAAAAAATTTATGATAACTTTGATTTAAAATTCAAAGTAATTTGGACTTCAGCTTTTGTCAGATCTATGATTCATCCTTCCATTTATTTTTCATAATTGAACCTACCCTTTCCACTATGCATTCAAACATGGAATAGACATACAATAGGATATCAATATTAACATGTGTGAAACTTCACTTAAATTGATTTTGATAAAGAAATTTACCCACCCCATTATATTACACTTTCAATGTGTTGAATTGTTCCCGCTTCAGTTAAATGTTACTTAAATTTCAAAAATGCTTCATACAAACTATATTAAAATGTGAATTTTCTAAAGACAGTTCAAATTGATTCATACATTCTTTCAGGTTTTCAAAAATGCTAGATGCAGACTCATCACTTTCTTCCAAAATGTCAAGGACATACGAAAATAAAATACCATAAATAGCTGTGTGAAGAAGGATTTTTTGTTGATTTGGCTTCTTTACAGATGCTCTTTAACATCTCAGGTCATTCTTTCACTCTTGTCCAAAGGGTAGAGCTAATGCCATCAAGCTGGGAGCACTGCCCCGGGTGTGGCATATTCCACAACCATACGCACAGGCAGCAGTATCTTTTTCTCTGGACAGCCTTCTTGTGCAGATACAGTTCAGAGCATTTGATGAACTGCCTTGACTTTCACTCCTTTCTTCTTGAGGGCCATGGCCACTTCCTCAGGAGTTGTCTCTGGGGCGAGACCTCGCAAGACCATCAGTGTTTTATTTTGCTTTTCAATGGTATACGTATGTAACCTATATTTTTCTGTCTCAGGTGGTTGGTGATAATATAATGATAAAGAATATGTCTAGAGGCAAACCTGTGTGCTGCCTTGCACCACCTCAACACTGTTCTTTGTAAGGACCCCCTATCTCCCTCATAGCTGCCAGATAATTTGGAAACATATTTGTGAAAATAGTGGGAACCTTCTTCCTTGTGATGCAGCCTAATGCTGTGGTTCCTGGCTTTGGGCATGGACAAGATAGGTAGGAGAAGGTCTATGGTGATTAACCAACCACCAATAAACCAACCAACCAAGCTAATGTATTGGTAGTTGCTGTGTACCTACCCGAGTTAGGGTTTAGTCAAGAAAGGAACATATATATATTAGGAAGTTTATAGCGTGTTAGGGGATGCAGAATTGATGGGAAAGTGCTGGACTTCTCAGTGATGTGATGAAAGGATCTTACATCCTGGGTAATTTGAATATAGACATGTCCTGATTGCCCAAGTTTTGATTAACAGCATGTCCATACTACGGACTGTTTTAAATTTGGACATAAAGTGTAGCCTGAAAAATCATCAGATTTTATTTAAGTTGAGGGGGAGTGAGTTATTGTCATCCAAGGTGACCAATGGCCAGGCTTGGCACCTTGAATTTGGGCTGCTTTGGTCTTTAATGGTAATCAAGTTTCCCATTGATCGGATGATAGCCCTTTCATTGTGTGGTAATCTATCATATAATTTTTGCCTAATTTCATATTCCATGTATGGAAGGGAAGATTCGTGCAGCAATCGAATAGGAAAGCAGCAGTATATAGAATAGATAACTTTATGCTCTCTATTCTGGGCCCTTTGTAATATTAACAGTGTGAACTATGCCCCAGATTTCACAAGCATACAACACGATGAGGGTGATCAGAGCTTTAAAAAGATGTAGTTTTAGATGGACAGGAATCTCTTTAGAACTGAAAACAAAGAACATTTGAGCAATTACTCTCTGCACCCTGTGTGCAATGTTAGTGTAAATGTTTCCCCTAAAAGTAATTCTATATATAGCTGAACTCCCAGATAAGTGAGGCATCTCTCCCACTGGATTCTTTGCTGCCTCTATGTGAGTGCTGGGAAGTTTGCTGGTATGTGGCATTTTGCAAATATAATGGCATTGCTTTTCAACAAAATTAACTGACATATGCCAATGCCTGCACCACCTTTAACTAGGTATAGCAATCTTTGCTTGGGATTTATATCTCTACCTTGGTGTTTTGTAAATCAAAATGTCGTCTGGGTGTTGGACTATGTTGACATCTAGGCGAGTGTAGAAAGTCTACCATGTATATATTAAACAGAACTGGTGATAGTTCAGAGCCTACAGGTGCTCCTTTGTGTATGGGGTCTAAGTATTGAACTGTTTCCCACCACTGCAACTTTGGAAGTACGGTGTTTGAATTAAGAGTGTGATAGATGTATGTAAGCTTATGGGAGCTGGGTATGCTGGGTATGCCAGGTCATATGGGAAGTCTTTCCACATCCAGAGATTCTGCTGAGGTAAATGTTTTGTCCTGAAAGTCCAAGGCTGCAGCTTCTACCACACGCAGCAGCTGCTGTATGGTAGAGTGTCCAGGACGAAAAATAAATTGGTGGCTTGAATGTTTCACACAAGGGGAAGCAAGCGGCTTTCGATAACATTGGTAGCATGCTGATGGAGTGGTAACTGGACAGGTGTACTGGATCTTTGTCCTGTTTCAATGTTCATATCATTCAGGCTTCTCTCCACTCTTGTTGAAAGTGATCAAGGCTAACAGACTAATTAAAAATTTTAGTGACAAACAGCACAGCCTTGAATGGAATGTGCAGGGCATGAGGAAGGTTAACCCATGAGCTCTAGCTGCCATTTTAGGCCAGAGATGCTGTAGTGTGTGCTGGACTTTACTGGGGTAGGAGATATAAATACTAAAGTCTTTGTCATCTGGCAGTCGTAGGAGAAACCCATGAACCTCTGAACGAATGCAGCATGAAAAGTTTCCATCCTGGGGGTGGTCTCTACTCCTAAATAGTTAGCTAGAGTATTAGCATCAGCTTGTGGATCATAAACCAGGCCTCTGATGCCATGAATGGGATGGGAATTTTTGTCTCATTGTCCATGGAAGTTTTTGGTGAATTTCCACACTTCACTATCAAAAATATTGCTTTATGTGCTCGCAAAAACAGATGCTGACTTTCCGGCTTAGTTGCCTTAAGAATCTTTGATGAGTGGTGTGTTGATAGAGGTTACAAATATGAACAAGAAATTCATATTCACATTTCATTCTTCGGCACACCAAAAATTCCAGAAATTTTTTAAAGATGCTAATATTATTTTTGCTCCAATAAACAAATGCAGTTTAAAATACCAACATAGAAGATAATTTTCAGTCACAAAACAATAAGGTATTTACAAAATCAGTTTCAAAGACTATAATATGAAATATATATAGGCAAAACAAAAAGAAGCATTAATTTTCAGTTTAAGGAACACATAAGAAATGTAAAATATAAAAACATGGAGAAATCAGTAATAGTTGACCATTTCTGCCAAAACAACTGCAAATTCCAAAATGAACCAAAACTCTTTAAATCTCTTCAAAACCCTAGAATCAACAGTATGAGAAAATATATCCATAAACAAAAACAAAGAAATTTAGTCAATTTTGATCTTCCAAACAACAGTAACCTCATTATTTAATTCTTAAAATCTACAGAGCAACATTTTAATATCGTGCTGGGATGCTGATAGTGGAATCATGCTGATGATGAAGGTACATTGGAACATGTCCAAGAAAGTGGGAAAAATTAGTGAAATTTGATTGAATTCATCATAAAAAATTGCAAAATTACCTGTCATATTTTATGTCTGTCTTTAATACAGGATCAAATAAAAAGACTGTAGAATACTTCAAAAGAAGGAAAAAGGATGAGACAAAGTATGACTGTAAGGTTAGAAGCTTTGTAAGCGACGACAAAATTGCAAAATATGGGGTTATAACTTCTAAAGAATTTCAAAATGACTTCTGTTTTATGGGTACATAACATTATCTGAATTAAGTTAAAGAAGACATTTTCGCTTAAATAAGTGGCAACTTAATCATGAATCATACAATTTATACACAAAAAATAGTTTTGTAATCAGCATCAACCTTCAATTGGCTCAAAGAGTTTAACAATTCAACAATTAAACAACCTCAAACTCCCGGAGAAATATGATGAAATGGTAAAATTTTTATAAACATTTTGAAGAATCAACAATTTTTCCTGAAAATGTTTAATGAGCATGAGTATGACATTTGCAATAATATTGTGAGAATAATAAATAATATCCATTTGTATAAAGAAACCAGATCTCTCCATAGTTAACTACAATCTACTTCTACTGTCCTCAACAAATTAAGTAATTTTTATAATTATTCATCCATAATTTTAAAATTTTAATGCAGTTGTAAACATTTTTTACTGTTCACTTAATTTTCATTTATTGTTAATTTAACATTTCTTCCAGTTGCAAGGCAAAACAATCATAATATCACATGCACATACTCAGTGGTTAAATTTTTAAAAATGAAGCTTTTGGAATGCCATGTCCATCTTAAAATGTTTTGTTCAAAAAGTAATACCAACTCATATGTGGGACCAAAACTATCTGAAGAGAGAAAGTGATAAAGTGCATTCTTGCTATTAGTGGCTTTACAAGGGAAAGGTAATACTGACCCAGTTACTTGGTGCCTACCAATGTAAGGAAACAAAACAATGACACTGAATTTTAGATTTTGTGCTTCACTTTCAGAAATTAACTGCAAGTTTTGCATGCTTTGAATACACATTTTCAACTATATCACTTCAATTGTCATTACTTTTCATATCTATGATGTCATATTATAACTGTAATAGTGAATAAATGAATAATGAATGGTAATTAATGCCCATTTTTGCTACAGAGGCACCACAGGCAATGGACACTGATAATATATGAGATGAAGTGATATAATGGGAAAGGATCTATTTTTAAGGATAGAAACATTCCAGGCCTAGTTTAGGGTACCTCCCCAGCATTTTCCATTTATGAGGACTGAGGAAAACCTGGAAAAAAAATCTGTCAGAGAGGATGGTCTGGCAGGATTCGATATCCAGACCTAGCGCTCATGAGTCCGCGCTTTAACGACCTCAACCTCCTGTGGCAGTCTGTAACAGTGATATATCCTGTACTGTAATGATAATCTGAACATCTCCAATAATTGTTCAAACAGTTCTAAGGAGGAAATAAATAAGCAACTTTAAGTTTTGTATAAAATAAATTAGCAAAATACTGAAGTGCAGAAATGACTACAAAGTTGCATGCTTCAAGCTATTTAATAAAATGTGTTTGCAGAAACCTGACTGTTAATACTGCAAATATAAATTATAAACCAGAACCAAATTGTTGAAATTAAACACAGAGAAATTAGAGAAGTAAAGAAGAATAGGTCAAGTGCACTAGTAGAAAATTATGAAGTACCTCAAGGTTCCATATTACGTCCTATCCTTTTCTGGCTATTCATTAATGACTTCATTATAGCTGATGCTTCTGCAAAGTCTCTCCTCTTTGCTGAAGACACAAATGTCTTGGTAAGGCGAGTAAACAAAGAAAACTTCTTAAAATCAATTCACTAAGTAACAGACCAAATTGCCAACTATTTCATAGAAAACAATCTCATAATAAATGTCAATAAGGGAGTAATAATGGACATTCATGCAAAGAACATATAGCTCCACAAATTACACTCCTAAATAAGATAATTAGGAAAATAGAATCTACAAAATTTCTTGCCTATGAGTTCAAAACAATTTAAAATGGAATACCCACATAAATCACATAAACAAAAACACTGTAGGGAATGCTATATAAGAGTTATAGCAGCATGTACATGGGCAGAGACTGTTAGAATAGCTTACTTTGCATACCTTAACTCTTTGTTGAGGTATGAAAATATTCTAAGAGGAACTAACTGCAAGTAAGGTATGTCTCATAATGGAGGAGGAAAAAAAGGGGGCCATGATAGGAGCAAATTCAAGAACAACAAGTAAAAAATTAGCATTCTTTCTCTTACTTGTATCTACATATTCAAATTAATAATGTTTATCCATAAAAACCATCAAAATACAGATTCACCGTCATTTAGAATGAAGCAATCCATCAATACATTACAAGACAAAACTCAAATCTCCATGTAGATAAGCATAAGAAACATATACCAAAGAAAAATACTGCACTCTGGCATAAAATATACAATAACCTTCCGAGCTACTTAAAGGAAATACAACAAGATAAAAGTTTCAAACTATCCTTAAAGGCACATTTTAACCACTGCTTCTACTCCATTCAATATTTCCTTGTAAATAATAATAAACAACTATTTCATAACTGCACTATGTCCTAGTAGTGTCAGAATGACTATGTATTTCATCTATGTATTTACCCTGACATTAATGTATGAACCTATTGTATTATATAACAAATTATTTTTGAAGAGGTCACTCAAATTCACTAATTTTATTCCACTTACTTGGACATGTTTCAAAGGCAAATTTCCTTCATCGTCAGCACAGTTCCACTGCCATTTTCCAGCATGGTATTAAGATGTCGCTCTTTGGATTTTATAAACTTTTTGATGAGGTTGCTGTTGTTTGGAAGATCAAAATTAACTAAATTTTCTTTGTTTTCGTTCAAGAATATATTTCCCTGCACTGATAATTCTATTGGATTTTGAAGAGCTTTTAAAAGTTTGGGTTGATTTTTGAACTCATGGTTTTCTTACCAGAAATGGTACGCTACTGCTGATTTTTCCGCATGTTTATATTTTACACTTCTCATGCATTCCTTAAACCATATGGAAATATTCCTTTTTGTTTTACCTATATATTTCCTTATGGTTTAAGGAACATATGAAAAGCGTAAAATATAAACATACGGAAAAATCAGCAGTAGCGTACTATTTCTGGCAAGAAAACCATGAGTTCCTAAATGAACAAAAACTTTTAAAAGCTATTCAATAACCAATAGAATTACTGGTGTGGGAAAATATATTCTTGAACGAAAACAAAGAAAATTGTCAATTTTGATCTTCCAAACAACAGCAACCTCATCAAAAAGTTTATAAAATCCAAAGAGCAACATCTTAATACCACGCTGGAAAGCTGACAGTGGAACCATGCTGAGGATGAAGGAAATTTGCCTTTGAAACATGTCCAAGTAAGTAGAATAAAGCTAGTGAAATTTGAGTGACTTCTTCAAAAATAATTTGTTATATGATACTATATTTCACTGTGAAAATCCCAAACTATTCAAATCTATTGCATTATGTTTTTTACTTTTGATATTCATGCATTCAGTATTATAATTCAGTATTTTAAGACATGTCCAAACATAGATTGTACTACTATGTACTAAAGCGATCAACCGGATCAAATAAAAATAAAAGAATTGTACATAGCTTTTGTAAGGGTACAATATGAACCAGCTAAAGTAATATAAAATTAATATTCTATTAAGATTAGAATGAGTAAGAGCTATATGATCTCACCAGGAAAGTTCATCATTGACAATTAAAACTAAATGCTCATTGAAAAGCCTAAATTTTTTGCTGTTGTTATAAATCAATTTGTAATTCTTAATAGATTATCAGTTATTACTATACTCTCATAATGCCACTGCTAATGTATTATAGAAATTGAGTATCAATTTTATAGCTTAAGCTAGTTTAATAGAAATATAGCTTTTTGCACATGTGATCATGTAACATGATCAAAAGGATGGATGAATGAATGAATAAATCAATAAATAAACAAACAAATAAAACTTAAAAAGCAAGTAAAAATATATGTAATTCCATAAAAGTACATTAGTCTGCTCTCTAATATATCTTGTTTTCCTCATTTAGTTATATGAATTGTTTGTCAGTTGACCATTTTGGAATGAATAAATAAATACTTAAGTACAAGCCTATGTTTCCAAGTGTTAGTTTTTAAGTAATTCTGTCCATGCATATTATAGCCATTTGATCATTTTGGTCACTTTAGTGATCAGAATTAATTTTAACCAGGACTTTTAACATTGCCTTCAAGTTAAAATTTGCCAATGCTGAAAAACTGTGATAAAAGGCAAACAGCGAGGAATTTGAGTAGTTTCTTTAACATATTAAGACAGTGAAGACTAATGCATACATATTACAACTTGTTTCTACATCACTCCTCTCAATGGTCTATTCTCTGTAAAAATCATGATTTGATTTTTTTTATGTATACTCTCTTATTGTAAATTACTTAAAAACAAATAAAAGAGATATTTAAATTTAAGTATTTTTTTTTTAATTGAAGAAATTGGTCCTAGCTGCAATGCCTATGTAAAATATGCCCTGCAAAGTACTTCTAGACTTTATTTATTTTTTTCTTTCTTTCTTTGCAAAGCTTGATATTTTTAGGTTTCTAGAGGCCTGATATATTATTATTTTCCCATATCTGATTATTATGTATCTAAATGGTTTTAATAATATAATAGCTTTACTGCTTCTAGGTTTGTGAAATATGAGTATTAAGTGGTCAGTATCTTTATAGTACTGACTAACAAGGAGTTTATAAAGTATACAATATCTGTATAGTTTGTACAAAATTATATTTACAATGCATTGGAACAGATAAGTAATTTTAAATACAGATAAGGTTGCCCTGGCTGTAAGCCTCTTAGCGTTACCCAGGTGCACCATACGGAGGTGGGATTGCTGCACACCTAAAAAATAGAGAAGCAGCTGTGGAATATACTAAGAAGAATTCTCTCGATATATACCTTTCGGACAGTAAGCCAACAATTTTTTTACTGCAAAATAATGCCCATTAGAGCAACATTAGAAAATCTACTGCATAAGAATTGTTTTCTTAAGTGATTCTAAAGCAGTAATACAAAGTATAATAATTTTAGTTACCCACCAACATACACTGCAAATGAAATAAACTATGTCATACAATCCAGATTATAAATAAAGAAATAGCTTTACAATGAATCCCAGCCATATTGGATTAAAGGCAAATGAGATTGCTGATACTTTAGCAAAAAAAGAGTCACTATTACATTAAAACCAGCTTTTCAACTAGAACTTCATTCTAAATTGAAACTCATAAAAACATAATAACTGAACAAGAACAACAAAATATTCAACAAAAATTTAAAGGAAAATCTTATGAATATATAAAGACTTTCAAACATCTTTTATTGAAACCAAGAAAAACTGGAGTTGCTCAATTCTGCCAAATTGTCAAGCATGGTTGCCTTTCAGAACATCTCTTCATATTTAAACTAATCAAGAATGCTACTGCCCAATGTGTAAGGATAGGAATACTATCCTTAACAAAGAACATCTATTGAAGTGACAGCCAACTTGATAGCATCAAACAAATGAAAAATAATTTGGAAGTTCTTTATTGGAAAGCTATGATAAATATCAGCATTCGAATGACCACTAGCAACCATCCGTGTATAATCATTAAGTACTACCTTTTCAAAACATTTTAGAGGAGCAGATGAATCTATACATAATATAAATACCATAATGCAAAAGAAAGGAATTTATGTATGAATATAAATAAGCAATCGTATTTAGTCAGGATAATATGTACAAGAGCAATAATGGATAAACAGATGTTTTATAAAATGTATTCGTCTATTCTGTACAGATGTTTATCAATGAGATATTTTTTCAACCATTGTTTAAAAGTATTACTTGTTCAGATTTAATGAAAATGTTAAGATTATATTAAAAGAAATTTCATATCAGTTTTATTCAAATCTCCACATAAAAGTGAAACTAAGATGTCTGTCTACTCTTACAGCTAATACTTTCAGGAATTGTTGGGCTCTTACTGCTTTGTTGCTGTCAGAAAGATTACCCTGCAATGCCTCTTGGAGTCTTAATGCTCTCTTTCAAGGTAAGAATGAATTGTATCTCCTTTGGCAAAAATTAAAAAAAAGACTTTTACTTGAGTTAAAAGAAATTAAGTTCAAAAGATATTAAAGTCATTTCTTCTCTAATACCAAACAGTTTAAAAACTCTCTTTTTACTCTTTTATCCTAGTTTGGTACAACATAAACACTTTTATGTACAGTATTACAAACATATGGTTTTATATCCAAAGCTTTCACCTGCCTTTATTAAATTGAAGATGCAGTGCATACAAATGTAATGCATGTTCATAGAAGTAAGAAATGAATTCATTTAAGAACTTTTAAAAAATAAGACATTTTTAAAACATTCTGTTGGAACTCACACAGTGAAGCTTGTTAAATATAAATTATAATTAATCTGTCGTCTAACACACTCGTGCTTTGACGACTTGAATCATCAAGTTGGTTGAAGATGGAGAGGATGTCTCTTTGAAACCGGTCCCATCATATTTAAAAGTAAGTGAAGCATAAGAGTGTGTTAGATGACAGATTAATTATAATTTATAAGAAATGAATTTTTTATTGTCTACAAGGTCTTCATTTAACTGCAGGTCTGTCTTTCTAAGGCAAACATTGAAAATTAGGAGTTGAAATTTCTGCTTTGTGTTTCTAAATTCCATTTGTAGAAACATAATATCTTAATTATAACATTTGTTTAGATTTTTGGTACTGGAACTGGAACAAAAATCCAATCCAACCAAACAGCATAAATTAAATGGAGGATTATATAGAATGACCATGAAACCAGAAGCTATTATATCTCTTGAGAAAACAAATCTTTCAAAACTTTAATTTACTTTTATGGGGGATTTCTAGAAGCTTAACATGTTTTATAAAATGTATTTCTGAAGTATAAGTCTTAATTCCTGTGAGCCCAAAACTTTCATCAGTCATATTACATCTATAACAACATGCCTGTCATTATTCCCACTTTATACAGTTTTTTTATTTAGGCTTCAGTGCTCAGTTAGCAATCCTATATCAGAATGAACTGCTTTATTTTAGGTATAAATAGTTGTCCAGTTTAGTTGAGATTATTTTCATTCTATTGATTATACAGCATAAAATATAGTACAGGTAATGGTCTAAATTTTCAATTTAATTGATTTGCTGTTGATTTAACTTGCATTACAATTGTCAAGCATTGTCAGAGGTTACACTTATTATAGTAAAAAAATTAGGATATACAGCTTAATTATAGTACAATCAGAATATACATCTATTTTAATATTAAACTAATAAATCTTGCATTTTGCAAATGCATTTATCAATAAATTTTTTTAATTCTTTATTGGAAGAATTATTTCCAGAATTATTTTTTATATTTTTTGGTAATAAAAATCATTCCCTTGATAAAAGGGTATTTTTTGTTGATTACATGTTCAATTGCACTCTTTGGTAATTTTAATTTCCTCTAGTGTTATAAGTATATAGTTCCTTAATTTTCTAGAATTAATTTTTATAACAAATCAATGTAATTACCTTATAAGCATATAGAGCTATTACAGTTAAAATTATGTTTCTTTTGAAAATGGTGTGCACGTTTCATACATTTTTATTTACTGCACAATTTGTATGCAACTCTTCTGTACAATTGGTACTCTATTTAATTTAGTATATGATACCCACTCCAAATTTGAATATCGCATTCCAAATGAGGGTATATTATTCCATAATATATAGACTTTCGATCTTCTATGCTTAAGCACTTTGCAAAATGCTTTAATAAATTTTTTGGATAATTTATTTGCAGACCTGAATTACATAATTTTCATATGTTGTTTGTAAATTCCCAAACATTTATGAGTTGATATTTGGTCTATTTTTGTATTATTTTCATACAGGTTTATTCATTTTTACATGACTGGTGTTGAAAATGAATATATTTTGTTTAGTTAATAAGCAAATTATTTGATAGAAATTTTTAGATTTTTCATAAATTTTGAATTATTTATTCTTATAATATTATTAAATGCCTCCCTTTTCAAATAAGAGACATGTCATCTGTATAATTTACTATTCTCAATACACTGCATAGAAATAAATTCATCATGTCCCGTCTATATGCCAAGCATGTCTTTTATCTGGAATGCCATGAATTTAATCCATGGACTATAGAAGCAGTTCAACCACTTGTGGTGCATCAGTAGTATAAAGAGCACTAAACACAATTAATAAAAAAAATAAGAAAAAAACGTTTACCATTCATTTATAAAAATCTTTGTTTTTATGGCCTCTACTTTTATTTAATACAGTTAAAATGTTCAAACATATTATTTTTTCATATTTATTAGAAATTAAAAATGTTACAGGAAATCCCTAGTTTGAATCATCTGAAATCTAGTTATAGGATAAAAAGAGGGGGGGGGGGGACATGGGACAGTGGTCATAAGGATAATTTGTGCTTTTTCAACATAGTGGCTTAATAAGCCTGCACACTGTGCAATCAATCTGCAGCAACAGTTATCAGTTTTTCTTTCCCATATTTCTTCAACACTTTCTAGCATGTGCATTAAGCAGATACTGCACTTATTTTGCTTAATTTTTCTTGCTATGCCATTCATGCCAATGATGACTACAATTCCAGAAAAAGTATTCATTACTAATGGGCCACATGGAATGGGTAGTTTCTACTCAATTATGCTAGAACTACTTTTTTTTGTTAAGACTTTTATCTTATTATCATTATGAATTATAGTTTCCATAAATGCTCTAGGATTCAGGAAGCCAAATACTATTAAGCTTTTAATTTTCTGCTGGTTTATTTTGGAAACAAACTATCACCCACTAATACTATTTTTCTTTTTCTATTAAACTTTTTCTTGTCCTTGACATAGCATATGTAATTTTTCTTAAAGGTAAAGACTCAAAGGTTTGTTATGAAATTGTTTTGAGCAGCAATATTTCATTTGAAACTATTACTCATATTTCTTCTTGTTTTATTTGCTTTAATCCACTTTTGTTGTTTAGATGCTTGTGTAACATTACTTCTTGGCTTAGCATGGCTTTAGGACCATATATATACGTATATATACATATCTTTCAGCACTCTTATTATTTCTAATACTCTTTTTAGTTCCTCTTGTTTCTTAATCAAATCAACTTCCAATTTCAAGCATAATTCTCACGTGTTTTCAAGCATAATTCCTGGTCTTTATACCTAACTAGTGCATCATGAAAAACATACCTAATACCTCTAGAAGTTAAAGAAGAAATGAGAGAAGTGTGGAAAAATGAAGAGAATAAAAGAGAACTCCATTTGAATTGTATAGGGGTAAATAGGGAGGGTCAGAGGACTACAGTTTTTCAATAGAACATTTTAAGAATGTTCAAACATGTTACAAAACTGTTATAAATTTTGAAAAAATAAAAATAAATTTAAAAGCAAGATAGAAGGCTCTAAGCTACTTATACTTTTTTGTTAGATAAAATTTGAGGGTTTGAGGAAACTTATCATCTTCATTTTTACTGCACAATATTTTTAGATGCTGTAAGGCTTCTTACCTCTAAACTGAAATTGAATCCAAGACTTCCATAAGCACACAAGTTCCACGGAATAGATTCTAAGAAAATCAATAAAAATTGAATATCTCTTGAAAATGATAACTTGTAAATCATATTTTTTTTCTAATAAAACTTGGTCATAGTAAAATAATGATTACCATATATGTTTTGCTGAAATAAATTAAAAAAACTTCTGGACTTGGGTTGTAACAGAACTCATTAGTGTGTAAATTAAATTCAGATACTAAAACCTTGATCTGGAAGAACCTGTTCATTTTGCATGCTACAATGTTTGGAAATATATTAAAAAACACTCAATATGCACAAATCCACTTTTTATTTTCTTAATAATAATGTGTAAGAAATAAAACTTAGCTTGTACATCTCTCCCTTTTGCTTAGTTACAGTCCCACAATTAAATTCTGAATTCTCAGTGTTAGGAGTCTGATCCTTACCATACTGATTGATCCAGAAGTCTTTAAAAATGAGATTGCTTTCCAGGTAAAATTGAGTAAAGATTTTTGTAATATACCTGGTTTTACAAGCTTTCAGGGGAATTTGTGCAAACTTTATCCAAGTTAGATTCTTTCTTAACCAATATTTTATCCTCCTTCATTAAAGCTATAACTTCTGATCCTTTGTTTCATATAACTTAAATTCAATTTGTAACATTTCTATTACTGTAGATACTTTATCACACTGAATATCTACATTTCTAATAGTGCACAGTGGTTGAGACATCCAGAAAACCATCTGCCAAAATCTCTTTCTCCCACTATGGGTTAAATTCATCAATTTTTTGAAGACAATAAAGCTATTTTAGGATAAAAATAAGAAAAAAGTTTCCATTAATTTAAAATGGTTTTAAATATATTTACACCTTACCATTCATTCAAAAACATTGAATGGTTGAAGTTTCTATACCATTTTCAGGAGGCACAGATAGAGATAATGCCTTTTTGTTATATCAGCTCTCAGAATTTGGACATCTTTGGGTCACTTGAGACCAGCAGCTAGAGGAGCATACACCTCAAACAATTTCAAGAATGTTGGCCTCAGAACTCATTCACATACTTGTTTCTCATCTCTGGGGCCTTTTCCAATCAGTAAAAGACTGAGAAATTATAGAGGCCCCATGAGCCAGACTTTTATGCACTATAATTTCATTTTCTCAAACTTCAAATTTCTCTGGACCAATGTCCAGCCCACAAGACAATGACTGTAGCAATACAGTGCACTTCCCTATGAGCTCCTTATTCATGATTGTTATTGTCACCTTCCTGGAGTTTTTTGTAAGAAACAATGGGCTGTGTTACCATCATTTGAAGTTCCACTGCTATCTTGTCTTAGCTGAACTAACTCAACCTTAATGACCTTTTAGATTTCTTCTTTATTCTTTTCCATCATCCCCTGCCATAAATGGGGATTTAATTTGATTCTGATTCATGCATGAAGAATCCCAGAGCTTTAAGTTTTTCTGTTCTAATGTTATACTTTTTCCTTTGGAATCACTCCACACACATAGCAAATGCCAACTTATGTGAGTGATGGCATTGCAGACCTTTCCATCTACCATTGTCAATTGCACATTTTCCTTTTTATTTAGATTTTGCTGAGAGCTCTTTTTTGCTTCATAATGTTTCGCTGCTTCTCACGTGATCAAAGCCACAGGAGTAATTTATTTTCCCTAAAATGGAAAAAAGAGTAAGTTTTATTACTGATTTATTGATTCTAAAAAAGGAGGAACTGAACTATTTATATTCTGGAAACAGAAACCTGAAAATATGCTTCTAGAGTTACTTGAAGATGTCGAATGAATAATCAGAGAAATGTGGTCTTTAAATTTGAAGATGGATAAGCACATATTACATTAAATTGCCTTAATTATTTATATGAACATTTTCCAAATTGTTGGATTGGGAGAGCAACAAACTAATTTTTAAAATTGATAGAACAAAGAAAATATATATATTAATGAGTTATGTTCACCTTAAATGCTGTATTTTAAAATATCAGTGTTCTGGCTGGCTATTAAATGGAAATTTAATTTTTAAAAACCCCTTGAAAAGCGGGGGGAGGGGGGTGGCGTGGCAGTGCCCCCCGTTGCAGATACCCTTAGAAATTTTAAGACATTTTACTACTTGATACACATACATTCCAGAAATGACTCCAGTTGATCTTTGTATCTGAGGGTCATTAAATTAATCATTTATGAGAATCTATCAACATAAAAGAGTTAGCTGCTAGGAGTTAGTTGCTAGAATTCTTATTACTTTTGAGCGCCTTTGTAACCATTTGCAAATATTTTTAAGAATTCATTGCTGAATCACATAACATTACTTTTTGCATTGGTAATGATGATCATAATTTTGAACAGTCCTTATAATTTTTTCAAAGTGGTGGTGGTGGTTGAAGGAGTGAAACCTAGAATATAATTCACATTGTATTTAAACTTTCTTCTCAATATCAATGTCTCAATTTATGTATTATTGCTATATTTTTTATTTAAATTATATTTATTTATAAATAGGTAATTATTCAAATTGGTAAGTTTTAAAATCAGAGCTCTATAAAGCTTGAAACATAATATTTAAGGCTTTCATGACCAGTTTTCATACTATAATCAAATAATTTATCATTAGCATACCATGAAGATGCTGACTGCAGTTGTCAGTGGTTCTGAAGCAAATCTAAGTACATGGTACAAAGATCTAAAAGTTTATAAAATTAATGGGATGAAGATTCCATAACCAAATGCTTTGTCACAAAAGTTTGGATTTTGGAATATTTGGAAATAGTAAGAAGCTTAAGAACTTATATATATATACACACACATAACTTGAGGGTAAAGTATAAAATATTTTAAATCATTTTTGAATAAATTAAAGGAAATACTCATCGGAATATTTGGAGTAAAAGTTTGCACAATATATTTATATCGTAGAACAAAGATAAGAGAAAACTCAAAAAATGCATACAAATTTACTTAAAATGTAAATTGGAACTTGCACAGTGAAGCCAATCATATTAATTGATATCATTGTATGATTCAGTTGAACTACACACTCTTACACTCTTATACTCTCATTAAAGAGTAAATTAAAATTAAAATTAAATTAAAATTGAAATTAAAAATTAAAAGAAAAAAGCCGACTCGTTTCTGCAGATATTCATTTTTTAAACCGCTGCCTTAAACATAAAGTGTGTCCAAAGTTCGTCAAAAAAATCGTTAAACGTAACCACAACAGTCGCGAGCAGTTAGCTGCCGAGAAAAAAGTTATTCAAATAGAAAAGTCAAAACATTATACTAAAATGGCAAATATTGATCTTAAACTATGGATAACACTTACAGATTTCAAAGAGGTTAGGTTGCGTAATATGGGATAATTTAATTAGAACAGCCTTAGAACATATACAATTTCAAATAAACAAAAAAGTCAGCAATTAAAAAAGAAAATTTAGTAAGCTTTATCAAAAACCAAAGAAAACTCCAAACCCTAAGCAGAATTATGTAGAAAATCTATCTAATGAAAATTTCAAAACAGAAGAATTAGCATTTCTAAATAAAGGCTTAAAAACTTGTGTACAATACTCCACTAAAATAGAGGATTATTTGGTAGATTTGGAAGTGGCCATTGAAGGTTGAAGAACAAAGAAAAATAAATAGAATTAAATCAGAAAAAGTTTTTAAAGGCATTGCTAAAAAGAATACAGCAGTACATAACACTTATAAGAATACAATAAAATCCTTAAATGAAAAAGATGTTGTTTATACTAAAGCAGACAAAGGAAACAGAGTAGTAATTTTGGATAAAGAAGATTATAATAATAGAATGCAGAATTTATTAAATAAAAAAGAATATGTTCAGATCCTAAAAAGGTGTGTTAATTCCATCAATGAGGCTCTGAAAAAATGTACAGTCATTCCAAAAGAAACAATATTCAAAATAAAACAGAGCAACCCTAAAATAGCTAAGTTATATGGTTTACCTAAAATTCACAAGACTGGAAATGGTATGCGCCCCATCATTAACAACATCAATACTCCCTCTTACTATTTAGCAAAATGGTTAGCTAATAGATTCAAGGCATTACCAAAATTTCAAACCAGGAGCATAAATAATTCATATCAGTTAATAGAAAAAATTAAAGACACAAAATTGCACCCCTCTGACACTCTTATATCTTTCGATGTAGAATCTCTGTTTCCTAGCATACCAAAAGAAAAACTCCTGATTTATCTACATGATTGGCTAAAAACAAGTGGAATTAATAATATACACATAAAAGAATACATCAAACTGACAAAATTTGCATAAACCAAGCCTTTTTCACTTTTAAAGGAAAATTTTATAAACAACAAGCAGGACTTACAATGGGCAGCCCCTTATCTCCATTTCTAGCTAACCTCTTCACGAGTAGATTTGAAACACACATCAACACAGCGTTTCCATTCATATTTAAGGTATGGTACAGATATGGATGATATATTTGCCATAGTTAACAAAAAACTCATTGACGATGCCTTAAAACTTCTAAATATTCAAGATAAAAACATATCATTTACATATGAAATAGAAACGGATAACATGCTGCCATTCCTGAATATTAAAATAATGAAATGCCAAGAAAAACTTAAATTTGGAATATACAGAAAGAATACGCATGCAGATAATCACATCAAAGCTGACAGTTTTAACCCTATAGCACACAAACATGCAATAATTAACAGTTTAACACACCGGCTAGTTAACCTACAAATTAGCAAAGAAGAATATTTTAAAGAATACAAACAAATAGAAGAAACAGCAGTTAAAAATGGTTTTAAAAAAGAACTAGTACATAAAAAGGTGTACAAATTCAAGAGACAAAAACATATCAAAGAAACCACAACACTTTCAGCAACAAAAGATAAACTTATTTTTAAAAAATTCTCATTTCATCCATGGGCCACAAAAAAACTTCAGAATATTCTTAAAGATTTTAATATCAGGTTGGCACAGATTAATACATTTAATGTTCAAAATTTGCTGATAGATAATGTTAATGACAGTATTCCACAAGAAGAAAAATCAGGTATTTACAAAATAAACTGTGCAGAATGTGAAAAAATCTACATAGGGAAAACAAAGAGAAACATAGGCACACGGTTAAAGGAACATTTCAGAAACATAAAGTACAAGCAAATAGAGAAATCAGCAGTAGCATATCATTTTTGGACACAAAATCACGACATAATAAATAAAACAAAATTATTAAAATCAGTACAAGGACCTACGGAATTAGCAACCTGGGAGAAAATCTACATCTACAAATACAAAGACAGCATAATGAACTTCGACATTGTCGGGGATGAAAACATAAACTACAAGTTTATCACACTGCCACCAGAGCAGAATATACATTCCCACAGCTCAACAAATGATCCGACAGTTGAACTTTAGCCTGGCTGAAGATGGGAACAAAATGTTCTCGAAACCGGTTCCATACATTTATGAAAAGTAAGTGAAGCTTTAAGAGTGTGTAGTTCAACTGAATCATACAATGATGTCAATTAATGCATACAAATGTGTGGACGACCGGTGGGGTATTATGGGGAAGTTGCCATTAACACATCCATCCTACACTCATATTTTATTATGTTGTTTCAGGGTAGGTCCGTAAGTTTCCAGCCTTGCCGATAGGGATTGTCACCTTCACAAAACCCTTATCTTGTGTCATACCGCATCTGTTAAGTAAATAATTACAGCTGTAACTTCTGCTCTGCTGTGTTCAGTTGTTCAGATATAGTTGCATAAAGAAGGTTATGTATAGAAGATTATGACATGTTCAAAATGAATATCAAGCTGTTATTAAGTTCTTCACAAAAGGGCTTACTCCAAATGAAATTAAACATCGATTGGAATGTGTATATGAAAAAGCATCCCCCTCATATGTTACCATAAAAGAATAGGCTAAATTTTTTGAATGGGTCAAGAAAGCACTGAAGATGAAGAGCGTGCAGGTTGGCTTTTGGAGGTGCTCACTTCTGAAATCATCGCTCTTGTGGAAGGAGAAATTATGGAAGACCGGCAGCTCAAAGTTACAGAAATAGCAGCAAGACTGGGCCTTTCTAACACAACAATCCTTGGAATTATTCATGAATATTTCAAATGAATAAGGTTAGTGCAAGATGGGTGCCTAGACTTCTTTCCTGAATCCAAAAACAGAAATGAAAGAAAAGTTCTGCAAACCATTGTTACAGGAGATGAAACTATGATCCTCTACTATAATCCCATGTCCAAAAAGCAAGGCAAAGGCAAGGAAAGCTAAGTGGTGGGTGCTCCTTCTTCACGACAATGCACATGGGCACACAGCTCTTTTGCAAAGGAAACTGTGAAGAAATGTGGCTTCAAGGAGATCGGCAATCCATCCTACAGCCCAGATCTAGCTCTCAGTGGCTATTTCCTCTTCTCAAAACTCAATAAGGACCTTCCAGGAAGACAATTTGAGTATGACAAAGAAGTAATGGATGCTCATTATGCCCATTTTGCAGAGAAGGCTTCTGACTATTTTTTTTAGGGGGATTGAAATATTAATTCAAAGATACAAGAATAGTATTGCAATAAAGGGTAACTATATTGAAAAGTGAAATATAGTTTTTGTCTTTATCATACTAGAAAATGATAGAAACTTATGGACCTACCCTCGTACAGTGTTTTAATATATAGCAGCAATGTATTTAAATGAATATAGATTGGTATCTCTTTGGTTTAGAGATCAAAATTGAAAAAGATATTGCAATTCTCAAGGGCAAAATATTTTTGAGGGAAGGGCAACATATTTATGAAAGCAGATGATTAAAATTCACCAGGTTTGAAAAGTCAATTAAACAACCTAATTTTTTAAATTGATACAACAAAGAAAATATAGGTTAATCAGTTATATCTGCCTTAAATGCTTTATTTTAAAATATTGATGTTTTGGCTATTAAATGGAAATTTATTAATTTTAAAAATTTTTAAGCGGCCCGCTTGCAGATGCCCTTGGCAATTCTCTAATTTCAGTTTTAGAATAACTAGCCTAGCATATCTTCTTACTCATAAATGTGGTGCTTTTAAGGGTATGGAAAAACTATATCATAGCTGTAGAAAGTAGAAGGGTTCTTCTCCCTTGGGGATAATGCATTAGCCCTCTATTATTGGCATCAAGAATTTGTTATTTAGGAGGTAGTCACAATTCAGATTTTGGTGTTTTAGATACCCATTCTTTATTAAGAATTAAGCATACATCTTATATGGAAAGATGCTGTTAATGATACTGCAACAATTTCTATTTATGTAATTATTCAAATACACACACACACTAAAAAAATTCATAAATATTTATATTGGTGCTTACATATTAATGTATTTTTTTTTATTTACAGGTAAGCAGCACTTGCTTGGCAGTTGTGGCAGCTATAGCATGCTTTTGTGCATGTATATTTGCTCTTCTGCATCTTGTGTTTCTAGCTCATATGAGTTGTGAGCCAGCACATGTACTTCATGCAGCCTGCTTATGCAAAAGTTTAAGCAACTCCACTGAATTATTACAGGAAGGGAAAATATACCATTATACAGACCTTAACTGCCTAGAAGTGAGGAACATCCTTAGCATACTTCTTATTGGTTCCTGTGTCACAAATGGTATTGGTGGAATGTTGTCCACCTGGTACATTTTTCTCCACTGGACTACTCGCTATGCACACTTATATTCAGAAGTGCAAACTTGTGAAAGAAAACCTGTAGTCATGCCAAACAAAATGGAGGCTAGATCTATATGGAAATAGTGCACCAAAATGTAGCTTAATAGTGCAGAGAAAAAGCAAAATTAAAAAACATTAAACAATGCTTTATCATGTTTTACATGCAAAAATAAGATAGATGATTAATGATTAAATTACATATTTAAATACATCAGCGTTATAACACTGAATGTTAATAGCAATTGGTGATTACATGGTAAAACTATTTATGTAACATTCAGAGGAGAATTTATGTCTACTGATGCTCATTGATCATTTATTAACACAAACTCTATTGAAAAAGTGTTGATATATTTTAGAAGCTAATAAGTTATATATATTATCTTTTGTGATTTTGCTTTGTCTAATGATACTAATATGGAACTCTCAAGAAAATATTAAACCTAAGAGAAAACATTTCAAAGTTTCTGAAATTTATAAAATTCCTGGGGAGAGAGAGAGAGAGAGAGAGAGAGAGAGAGAGAGAGAGAGAGAATGGTGATCAATTTTATTGGTATATTTTCTAAAAAATAATTTTTTCCCTTTTGTTTTTCAAGCATTTTCCTACTGGCTGACCAGGGCCATATTTATGGGGGAGGGGGAAAAACTGAGCATCTGCCCAGAGCAGCAAATTTCTAGAAACTTATTCAGGAAGCTTGGGTAAATATACGATGTCCAAAGTTCAAATTTCTAAAGTTTAAATCTCCCACTCACTGAAAATTTTCATTACATAGTGCCGATACGTTCAATTTAGTTACTGTGGGCAATGCTGCTCAGAATTACATTAAAATTCAGCAGCCTACCATTCAGCAATAGCTATTACCAGGGAAATGACTGTTATCACTGCTTAAGTGTCTGCATGAAAGCACTGCTACTTCAAATGTAATGTAGTTTGATAGTGAAATTACAAAGTTTTTTGCATATTAATATACATATACATGCATATTAATATACATTAATAATAGGTAGAGAGGTACTGATTTATGTCAAATATATTATCAGTGATGGGAGGTAACTAAGGACATATTCTAAAACAAACTGTTACTTATTGGGAATCTCTTACATGTCTTATTCACACATTTGTGATCTGTTGCCGAGGCTTTTCCGGCTATGCTTCGATCCGAGTCAGGAATGTTCATCGCCTGTGATTTCTCAGTAGTAAAAACGGATGTTAAACAGTATTAAAAAGAAGGCTCATAATTTCTTTCAATGAACGGAAACTCTACTCATTCTCATAGGGCCAGTTATATAAGGAGTTAACTGAAGTTTAGAGTATAAAATTAACCATCAGTTATGCTTAACTTGGAAAACTTGATTGTATAAACATTAATCTAAAATTATTTTGTCTTAATCTCAAATTAAATCTAGCTTGCAAAATTTCACAAATTAACGCACTAGCTTTAGTAATTGTTAATACATTTCCTAGTGTACAGAAACATAAAAACTTCACTTGTAAATAAAATTCTAAATGACACTTATTTTAATTTCATGTAGATAAAGTTTCTTCCATGTTTCACTTTCATTTCCGCGTAATAATAAGACGCGTTCAATTATAGGTTATGCTAGGCTAACATTATGAGTGGTATATAGTAGATTTCTGATTATTCCCATATTTCATCCGATGATGAATTTCACTGTGTTCCTCACGTATTTCATAGAGAGAACAGTTTATTCCTAGAAGTGAATGACAGATAATTCAAAATTAGCAAAAGGAGTCGAACAACTGGAGCAGATGTTACGTCCCCGATTATAATCACACATTCAAAATCGTTCTTTGAATTCGATGTTCATGGTGTATTTATTTTAAGGTTTCGTGCAAAAGGGAACTTCCAAATAGTTATTGGATATATATTTAAGTTGCAGAGCAACATCCAATAGAGCCATTCTTAATGTGACTATTAAAGTAGGCTCAAGGTTGTTTGAGACTTGTGGTTACAAACCGGATCAAATGCTGGTGCTGCAATCTGGTAATAGGGGAATAAGCCGCTAAAGGAATCTGTTGCTGTGGAGGAAGACATCTCTTGCTGCTAGTCTCAAACCACAGAGGCCAAAGAAGCCCAAAAATAAGAAGAAGAGGGCGCCAACAGCCCCGAAACAGACCACCACCAGTGCTGCACCTAACAGCCAATTAGCGGCGGCACAGCCACCACCAGCGGCACCTAGCGACCAGCAAGCACCAGCCGTACAGGCAGCGGCCCCTAGCGGCCAGCAAGCGCCTGCTGTTCCGGCAACCACAAACATCACCACCACGAGGGCCCTGAATGCCCCGGCGCCGACTCCAGACATCATGGGCGACGAGGACCTGAGGGAGTAGCAGACGCTGATGCAATGATACCTCCAAATAATTCAGGAGCAATTGCCGGCTCTACGAAACTGCAAGGCGGTGTATGAGGACGCCAGTGCGACCCCCGCCGATAAAACTCGTGCGATGCTTCGCACGCTGGCCATATTGTTCCCCCATACCCAACAGTAATGGCAGACAACTTGTCCGCCGACCATTCAGGGCCGCGTTTTGGAACGCGAATGGTATCAGGGAGCAACGTGACAGCGTGCTGGAATTTGTAGAGTACCACGGAATTGATATTCTGATGGTCTGCGAAACCCCTCTGTCGAATGATGTGCACTTTTCACTGCCAGGCTACGTCACCCATAGAACCGACAGTCGGCCGACAGGGAGGCGGAACAGCCATCCTCTTCAAACACCATATAACACATACTCCTGTCCCGATCCCGCCCCTACAGCAGGTAGAAGCTTGCTCCATCCGGCTGAAGCCAGGGGGGGGGGGTCAAGACATACTGCTGGTTGTGGCATACGACCCGCCTAATCGCCGCTACATAGAAGCGGACTACCAAACCCTACTCAACCTACACCCAATTGTATGCATAGCAGGAGACCTAAACGCGAAGCACTAGCACTGGCACAGCCGTCAGATGAACAAAAGAGGCCGCGAGCTCTACCGCCTCATAAGCGGAGACCCGGCCCTCATCGCGCATGGTCCGCGAGGTCCAACATTCCATCCGGCCCAAGGCGGCAGGTCGGATGTCCTTGACATAATGATCATCAAAAACATTCCATTCCATCTGGACCTCATGGTGGTCAACGAACTGGATTCCGACCATGACCCAGTCATGGTGGATTCTGACGTGACCATGGCCGTTCTGCACTTTCCAGAGTGGAGTGAAGAGGTCGACTGGGAAGCAGCAATCCTGCACCTAAACCGGGCTGTTGAACCGAACCCTCGCATCGACTCAATAGAGTCGCTCGAGGCCGCGGCTTCAGCTCTCTCCGACCGCATCCTAAGCGCGGTACGCGCCAACACTTACCGCATCCCCCATAGCCACCCAAACCCAATGACAATTCCAAATGAGCTTAGGCAGCTCATCAAAGCTAAAGGAACTGTTCGCAAGCTATGGCAGCGCTTCCGTCACCCCAGGATCTGGGCGGTCCACCAGAGGTTCAAAACCGTGGTGAGAAGACTGCTCAGGGCGCACCGCAAAGAGGCCTGGGAAAATAAAATGAAGCAGGTTGACCTGCAAGAGAGGAAACCATGGCGGATCATCAAAATCCTGCGTAAAGATAAAACTTTACATGCACATCCGATTCACGGCACTCGCGGGAGGCTCTTTCACCCCCCGTGAGAAAGCCGAGGCTTTCGCAGATTATCTGGAGACCCAGTTCGAGCCCCGGGAGGACCCTCAGGACGAAAACTTTACTGACGTCGTGGAGGAGAGAGTGGATGCCTTCCTTGAGGCCCAGACAATCCCCCACAACGATGTCCACATCCCCGTCGCCACCCCGAAAGAGGTGGCATCCAAATCCAAAGCCTGAAACCTAACAAGACCTCGGGACATGACCGTGTTACGACGGACATGTTCCGACACCTACCCAAAAAAGCTGTACTGCACTTGCCACGGATTTATAACGCATGTCTCCACCTCCGCCATTTTCCCAGTACGTGGAAAGAGGTGAGAGTGGTATGCATTTTAAAACCTGGCAAGAACCCAGTTTTTCCATCAAGCTATCGATCCATAAGTCTACTCCCAGTCATCTCAAAGGTTTTGAGCGGCTGATCCTATCTCGCATTTCTCCCCTCTTCGAGGAGAAAGGCCTCCTTCCGGATCATCAGTTTGGTTTTCGGGCTGGCCATTCTACCACCCAGCAGCTGCTGCGAGTAACGGAGAAGGCCTCCTTGGGATACCAAGAAAAGGCCGTGGCAGTGCTGCTGGACGCTGAGAGGGCCTTTGCGACCACCTGGCACGAGGGACTGCTCTACAAATTACTAGAGGCAAGCATCCCTCCCACCTACATCACACTGATTGGGGATTTCCTTGGAGATCGTAGCTTCCGTGTGAAGGTGGAAGGGAGAATGTCCACAAAAAGGCCTATTGGCGCGGGAGTGCCGGAGGGCACCGTGTTGTCCCCGATACTTTCCGCAGCTTACATGGCCGATTTTCCAACAGAGCCCAAAGCCATAACATGCCAGTACGCAGACGATGTCCTGCTGCTGGCACAAAACAAAAACTTGCAATACTGTTACCGGCCATTCCAACGACAGTTTAGAGCTATCGGGGCGTGGAGTGAGAAATGGCGTATGGCTATAAGCCCGGAGAAGAGCTCTGCTCTCCTCCTAGCGCAGACCAGAGCCCCGCATGACCGGCAGCCGCTCCGACTACGGCACAGGGTGATCCCCTGGGTCACAGACGCGAAGTATCTCGGAGTGATGCTGGCGACTCACCTTCCGCCCCCACGCCAAGGGAAAAATTAAGCTGGGCAATGCAGCTCTCCGGCAGCTGTGCCCCATATTCCGATCCAAATCTATGCCTACATACCTAAAACTGAGGATTTATCGAGCCATCCTGACTCTGTATGGCTGCGAGGTCTGGGGAGTGGTGGCGAAATCCATCATCCGCAGCATCCAGTGCGTGCAGAACAGGGCGCTGAGAATGATATACGATACAGACCGACAGTTTCCGTCCCAAATTCTCCATCAACAATCCGGAGGACCGTACATCGTCGATGCCATTCGCGAGAGGGCAAAGACTTTGTACGAAAAACTCCCATACCACCCTAACCAGCTGGCGCGTCTTCTGGGCCGGTATGACCAGAAGGCAAAAAGACGCTGCTCTTCATATAAACTCCTCAAGGACATCTTGGCGACTTAACATTCCATTTTGCTAGCCTCCACCAGAAAAGTGATGTCCCCGCTGCTTGACTGAAGAGTTCATCGGAGGTTAAGCATCATTGAGCGTGGACACCACTTGGATGGGTGACCTAAGTCGCATTGGCCATGGTCAGTAGATGGATGGGTGACCGCCTGTAACGGACCATGGCCAATCAACATGTCCACCTCCTCAGATACCACGCTATAGTAATATAGACGAAAATTGACCCAACATAAGACAGAAGAAACCTAAACGAAGATCTATTAATCACACAGGTAAAGCCGCAGGTGCGGCTAGGTACTGCGGCCCTCTACCCGCCCGAAGGGTGACTCGATACTGTTCTGGTTCTGGTTCCGAGCGGCTGGCCAGTCCCGAGCGACAGCGGAGAGGGCCAAACGAAAGAGCGGAGCTTGAGAGCCGGGGGCTTTCGTTTGAGAAATAAATACCAGCATGGCTAAATAATTTACTAGTTTACTTAATGTGACGTTGACGGAGCAGCTGTTTCTTTTGAGAAATAAATACTAGCATACTAAGAATTTATTTGTTTACTTAATGTGGTATTGATGGAGCAGCTGTTTTCAGGGAGCTTTCTTTTGAGAAATAAATAGTCGGTCGTGATGTAGTGGTAACCATACTTACCTCCTAAACCCAAGATTGCGGGTTCAGGTTAGGACCGGCCAGGACCGATGGATTTTTTTGGGCATAAAAATCCTAAGTATGGCTTCCTTCGGAAGGGAAGTAAAGCCGTGGGTCCCGTGTCGTACATTTACGGCAACCTCAAGCCTGAAAAATGAGGCCTCTGAGCAAATTTGTTCGCCGTTTCACGCATTTGAATTGAATGGGACGCTGATGACCTGAGATGTTAAAAAGCGTCTATAAATAAAAAAACAAAAGAGGAATAAATACGAGCATGGAAAAGATTTTATTGGTTTACTGCAGTTGTTTTCATTGCTCACCTGCAATTTATTGTAATACATGTATAGTGTTCAGAAGGACATACATTTGAGTTTGGAAATGAGAAAATACCTCTGTTATCAATCTTTTATGTGCAACTTTATAATCTTAATGTAAATAATTGTGAAGATAAGGTTTATGATGTTAGAATGGCGATTTTAAATGAAACTGAATATGTGAACAAGTTAACAGGATCTTGTAAGGATTCCATTTAGTTTGTTCAAATGCTACATGATCTGTGCAATGAATGAGATGTTTAAATGAGATATTAATTAAAACGTCACCTGAAGACTAGTGGACTCATGGAATCTCTTGCTGCTAGTGGAATCAGCTGCCGATGAAATCTCTTACTGCTAGTACTAATGAATTTAAATTCACACGAATGTGAGGTAATGTCATTTGTCATTCTCTTAGCTAATTCACAAAAGTATTATAAGCATTTTAGAGCTGTGTTTTGAGTAATAAATAGGAGCGTGATAAAGAAATTATTGGTTTACTTAATGTGATGAGGAAGCAGCTGTTTTGATTGCTCATCTGTAATTTATGTAATAAACACACAGTGTTCAGGAGAACATACATTTGAGTTTGGAAATGCGAAAATATCTGTGTTCCCAATCTTTTATTATGTGCAAATTTATAATCTTAAGTGCAAATAATTGTCAAGATAAGTTTCATGAAGTTAGAGCTTCTGGGGGAATCCCTTGCTGCTAGTCTCCGAGCGGCTGGCCAATCCCGAGCGACAGCGGAGAGATTAATAAGAAAACTTTATTTTCAACAATTTTCGAATCGTTTTAATAGTATTATGGTTTTCTAAAAAAAACGGAAAAAGGAAAAAAAAATAGTTGGAAAATTTATTATCTTCAATAATAAAAAAAATAAGGAAAAACCATGTTTCCGAGGACGGTTTGAACATGATTAAAAATAAAAACTTTGTTTTCATAAATTTTCAAATTTTGTGAACTGTATTATGATATTGTCAGGAAACAGAAAAAGGTAAAAGTAGTGTAAAATTTATTTTCAATAATAAAATAATTAAGGAAAAATCACGTTTCTAAGGACGTGTTGAATATATAATTAACAAGAAAAACCTTATTTGCACCAATTTTCATCTTCTTGAACTGTATTATAGTTTTCTAAGGAAAGAATAAAAAGCAAAGATATATTTTTAAAGTTATTTTGACTAATAAAAAATTTAAGGAAAAATCACGTTTCCAAGAACGAACGCCCTTGAAAAGGATTAACAATAAAATCTATTTTTCGGATTTTTTGAACTGTATTATGGTTTTCTAAGGAAATAGAAAAAGAAAAAAAAATAATATAACACTTATATTCAATAATAAAAACTTAAGGAATAATCACGTTTCCGAGGACGCTCTGAAAATGATTTAAAGCAATTTATTTTCATTATTTTCATCAATTTTTAAAAAATGATTTTCTAAGGAAATAGAAAAAGGAAAAAAATAGTTGAAAACTATCTTCATTATGAAATAATTAGGAGAAAATCACATTTCCAAGGACGCATTTAAAATGATTAAAAATAAAAACTTTATTTCCATCAATTTTCCAAATTTTGAGGTGTATTACGGTTTTCAAAGGAAACGGAAAAAGGAATAAATTGGTTTGAAAATTATCTCCAATAATAAAAAAAATTAAGTAAAAATCAAGTTATGTGTACGCTCTGAAAATCATTAAAAATTTTAATTTTAATTTTATAAATTTTCGAATTTTATGAACTGTAATATGGTTTTCAAAGGAAATAGAAAAAACAAATGAAAGGGGAAAAAGTATCTTCAATAATAAAAAAATTAGCGAAAAGTCACGTTTCTGAGGACGCTCTGAAAATGATTTTCAAGAAAAAATTTATTTTAAAGAATTTTGGAATCTTTTTAATTGTATTATGTATTCTAAGGAAATAGGAAAAGAAAAATAATAGTTGGAAATTTCAATGATAAAAAAATTAAGGAAAAATCACTTTTCCGAGAACGACTTGAAAATGAGTTCATTTATTTATGGACGCTCTTTAACATCTCAGGTCACCAGCATAAATTGAAAATGAGTAAAAATACAAATTTTATTTTCATCAATTTCTAATTTTTTTTAACTGTACTATGGTTTCTAAGAAAATAGAAAAAAAAAAGATGGAAAAGTTATTTTCAATATTAAAAAATTAATGAATATTCACGTTCCCGAGGACGCGCTGAAAATCATTATAAGTGAAAAACTTTATTTTCTTGAATTTCAAATTTTTTGAACTATACTATTATTTTCTAATGATATACAAAAAGCAAAAATTGTATAAAATCATCTTCAATAAATTAAAAAAAAAAAGGAAAAATCACGTTTCCAAGAACACTCTAAAAATGATTAAAAAGCAAAACTATATTAATCCAATTTTGATTTTTTGAACTGTAATTTTCTAGAAAATAGAGAAAGGAAAAAGAGATGATATCTTCGATAATACAAAAGGTAAGGTAAAATCACGTTTCCGAGGATGAGATGAAAATGATTAAAATTAAATGCTTTATTTTCATATATGTTTAAATTTTTTGATATTGCGGTTTTCTAAGGAAATAGAAAAGGGAAAAACATAGTTTAAAATATATCTCCAATAGTAAACAATTAAGGAATATCCACGTTTCCGAAGACGATGTGAAAATGATAAAAAAATAAAACTTTATTTTCATTAATTTTCAATTTCTTGAACTTTATTATGATTTTCTAATTTTATAAAAAGGGAAAAAATAGTTTAAAAGTTATCTTCAATAATAGAAAAAAAAATCAAGGAAAAATCACATCTTCCAGGATGCAGTTAAAATGATTAAAATTAAAAGCTTTATATTTATCAATTTTCAAAAAATTTAAATTGTGTTACGTTTTTCTAAGGTAATGGAAATAGGAAAAACATTAATTTGAAAATTATCTGCAATGATAAATAAAATTAAGAAAAAATAACGTTTCTGAGGACGCTCTGAAAACGATTAAAAATGAAAACTAAATTTTTATCAATTGTTGAATTTTATGAACTGTAAGAAAAAACTACTTTTCCGAAGACTAGCTGAAAGTGATTAAAAATAAAAAGCTCATTATTGTCAATTTATGAAATTTTTAACTGTATTGTGGCTTTCTAAGTAAATAGAAAAAAGGGAGAAATAGTTAAAATTTTATATTCAATAATAAAAAAAAAAATTAAGGAAAAATCACGTTTCTGGGGCCTCGTTGAAAATGATTGAAAAGTAAACATTATTTTGACCATTCTTCGAATTTTTGAACTGTAATATGGTTTTGTAAGGAAATGGAAAAATGTAAAATATAGTTGAAAAGTTATGTTCAATAACAAAAAATAAACGAATAATCGCGTTTCCGAGGATGCCCAGAAAATGATTTAAATAAGAACTTTATTTTCATTCATTTTCTAATTTTTTGAACTGTTTTATGGTTTTCTAAGGAAATAGGAAAGGAAAATAATTTTTTTGAAAGTCATCTTCACTAATAAAGAAATTAAGGAATAATTACGTTTCCTATGATGCTCTGAAAACGATTAAAAATAAAAACTTTATTTTCATAAATTTTCCAACCATTTGAACTGTATTATGGTTTTTTAAGAAAACAGAAAAATGGAAAAGTTAACTTAAATGCCATTTTCAATAATAAGTAAATTAAGGAATTATGTAACCTATACGAGAACACTCTGAAAACGATTAATAATAAAAAATTTATTTTTATCAATTTTCGAAATTTTATACTTTATTATAGTTTACTAAGGAACTAGAAAACGAAAAAGAAAACCATAAATCAGCTCAAAATAGGTGAAAATACAGTTTTTAATTTTAATAATTTTCATAGTGTCCTCGGAAAAGTGATTTTTTCTTAATTATTTTATTATTGAAAATAAACTTTATTTCAACCATTTTCATTTTTCTATTTACTTAGAAAACCATAATACACTTAAAAAAATCTGAAAATTGAAAACTTTTTTATTTTTTATCATTTTTAGAGCCTGTTCGTGAACCTGATTTTTCCTTAATTTCTTTATTTTAACCCTATTCATTTTTCTATTACCTTAGAAAAGCATAATACTGTTCAAAACATCCGAAAATTGAAAATAGTTCTTATTTTTAATCATTTTCAGAGTCTGCCCGGGAACGTATTTTTCCTTAATTTTTTCATTATTTACGAAGATAGTTTTTCGACCATTTTTTCATTTTTCTACTTCCTTAGAAAACAATTATACAGTTAAAGTAGAATGTGGATGAAAATAAAGTTATTATTTTTAATTTTTAATCATTAAATAGTGTTCTCGGAAGCGTGAGTTTTCCTTAATCTTTTATTGTGAAAAATAGGTTTTATTTTAACTTTTATTTTTCTACTTCCTTTGAAAATCATAACAGACTTCAAAAAATTGGAAAATTGATGAAAATAAAGTTTTTTATTTTTAATCATTTTGAGAGTGTCTCCTTAAACGTGATTTTTCCTTAATTTTTTATTATTGAGGATAACTTTTAATTTAATCTTTTCCATTTTCTATTTCCTTAGAAAACCATAATACAGTGTAAAAATTCGAAAATTGATTGAAAATGTTTTTATTGTTAATCAATTTCAGAACGTCCTCAAAAACGTATTTTTCATTAATATTTATTATTGCAGATAAGTTTTAATTTAACTTTTTCCTTTTTCTACTTCCTTAGAAAACCATAACATAGTTCAAAAAATTAGAAAATTGATGAAAATATAGTTTTTATTGCTAATCATTTTCAGAGCGTCCTCGGCAACATGATTTTTCCTTATTACATTATTAATGAAGATAACTTTCAAACATTTTTTTTCCATTACCTATTCCCTTAGAAAACCTTAATACATTTGAAAAATTCCAAAATTGTGGAAAATAAAGTTGTTATTGTTAATAATTTTCAGAGCGTTCGCGGAAAAGTATTTTTTTAATTTTATTATTATTATTGAAAATAACTTTTAAATTAACTTTTTCCTTTGTTTACTTCCTTAGAAAACTATAATGCAGTTTAAAAAATTTGAAAAATGATGAAAATGATTTTTTTTTTTTTTTTAATCATTTTCAGAGCGTCCTCTGAAACGTGATTTTTCCTTAATTTGTTTGTTGATGAAAATAAAACTTAAACTATTTTTATCCTTTTCTATTTCCTCAGACAACCATAATACCGTTCACAATATTCGAAAAAGGATTAAATTTTTTTTATTTTTAATTATTTTCAGAGTGTCCTCGGGAGCGTGATATTTCGTTAAGTTTTTATTATTGAAGATAACTTTTAAACTATTTTTTCCTTTTTTATTTTCTTAGAAAAGGTTAATTCTGTTAAAAAAGTTCGAAAATTCATAATAACAAAGTTTTTATATTAATCGTTTTAGAGCGTCCTCGGAAACGTAAATTTTCTTAAATTGTTTATAATTGAAGATTACTTTTAATCTGAATTTTTCATTTTTCTATTTCCTTGTAAAAACATAATACAGGTCAAAATATTCCAAAATTTATGCGAACAATGTTTTTAATTTTAATCAATTCAGAGCGTCCTCGGAATAGTGATTATTCCTTAATTTGTTTATTATTGAAGATAGAAAACTATTCTTTTTTTTTTCCCTCAGAAAATCACAATACTGTTAAAAAATTTCGAAAGTTGTTTTCATTTTTAATCATTTTCAGAGCCACATCGGAAACAGGATTTTTCCTTAATTTTTCATTTTTTAAGATTAATTTTAAACTATTTTTTCTTTATTCTATTTCTTGAGAAAAGTTTAATACATTTGAAATAATTCCAAAATACATAAAAAAATTCATTATCAGAGGGTCCTAGGAAACGTGATTTTTGCTTAATTTTTTTATTACTGCAGATAACTTTTAATGTAACATTTTCCTTTACCTATTTCCTTAGAAAGCCATAACACAGTTGAAAACATTTGCAAATTGATAAAAATTAAGTTTTTATTGTTAATTGTTTTCAGAGCGTCCTCGGAAAGGTGACTTTTAATAATTTTTTTATTATTGAATATAACATTTTATTTAAAAATTTAATTATCTATTTCCTTAGAAAACCATAATGCAGTTCAAAAAATTCCAAAATAAATGAAAATGAAACCGTGAAAATTTTTATTTTTATTCTTTTCAGAACGTCCTAGGAAACATGTTTTTTTCCCAAATGAATTTTTATTTAAGAGAACTCTTCAACTTACATTTTCCTAGTTCTATAAGCTGAGAAAACAATTGTATGGTTAAAGAAATTCGAAAATTGTTAAAAAATTTTTTTTATTTTCATTTTTTCAGAACATTGTCCGAAAAGTGTTTCTTACCTCAAAGTCTCTTTTATTAAAATTTAAACTTCAACTTTGTTTTTCCTAGTTCTATAGCCTTAGAAAACAGTTATACAATTAGATATATTCCAAAATTGTTAAAAATACAGTTTTTACTGTCATTTTTTTCAGAACGTCTTCCGAAATGTAACTCTTTCCTCAAAGTTTTTTTTTATTAAAGATAACACTTCAACTTACTTTTCTTAGTTCTATAGCCTTAGAAAACAGTAATACACTTAAAGAAAGTCAAAATTTGATGAAAATAAAGTTTTAACTTTCATTCCTTTCAGAACGTCCTCAAAAAGGTGATTTTTCCTTAATTTTTTTAACTAAAAATAGGCCTTTATATTTATTTTTTATAATTCTATAGTTACACAAAACAATTATGCAGTTAAATAAATACGAAAATTGATGAAAATAATCAGTTTATTTTTATTCCTTTTCCAGCGTCCCCGGAAACGTAATTCGTTCCTTAATGTTTTTTTTTTTTTATTTAAGATAAGTCATCAATCATTCTTTCCTAGTTCTAAACCCTTAGAATATAATTATACGGTTAAAAAGATTCGAAATTCCAAGAAAATAAAATTTTTATTTTCCATTTTTTTACAACGTCCTCGGGAACGAGATATTTTCCTCAAAGTTTTTTTATTAAATATTACTCTTCAACTTCATTTTTCTTAGTTCGATAGCCTTAAACAACAGTTCTATATTTAAAGAAATTCGAAAATTGATGAAAATAATCGTTTTATTACCATTCATTTTTGAACATCCGCCGAAAGGTTATTTTTCCTCAAAGTTTTTTTTAAAAAAGATAACCATTCAGCCTACCTTTTCCTAGTTCTACACCTTTAGAAAACAGTGATACAGTAAAGAAATTCGAAAATTGTTAAAAATAAAGTTTTTGTATCCATTCTTACAGAACTTCCTTGGAAACGTGATTTTTTTCTTAATGTATTTTTATTTAAGATAAATCTTCAACTTTATTTTTCCTAGTTCTATAGCCTTAGAAAACAGTTATACAGTAAAAAAAAATCGATAATTGAAGACAATAAAATTTTTATATTTATTGTTTTCGGTTCGTCTTCCGAAACGTGATTTTTCCTTAAAGATCTTTTATTCAAGATAACTTTTCAAATTACATTTTTCTGAATCTATAGCCTTGGAAAACAGTTATACATTTAAGGAATTGGAAATTTGATGAAAATAATGTTTATTTTCGTTCCTTTTATAATAAGCTCGGAAACGAAAACTTTCCTTGTGAATTTTAATTTAAGAAATTTCATCAAACCTCTTTTTCCTGGTTCTATAGCCTTACAAAATAGTATTACAGTTAAAGAAATTCGAATACTGAAATAAATAAACTTTTTATTTTTATTCTTTTCAGAAAGTCCTCGAAAACCAGATTTTTTACGCCAAAATTTGTTTTATTTATATTACTCTTCAACTTCATTTTCCCTAATTAGAAAACATTTATACAGTCAAAGAAATGCGAAAATTGATTAAAATAAAGATTTATTGTCATTCCTTTCAGGACATATTTGGAAACATGATTTTCCCTTAATAATTAATGATAACTCACCAACTTACTCAAACCTTGTTCTATAGCCTTAGAAAAATTTATACAGCTAAATATATTCGATAATTGATGAAAATAAGATTTTTATTTTCATTGTTCTCAAAACATCCTCCAAAACGTGATTATTTCCTCAAAGTATTTTAATGAAAGATAGCTCTTCAACTTACTTTTTCCTAGTTCTAAACCCCTCGGGGGCCCAATTTTGGTACGGGGCGTAGCGAAACCCAGGCCCCCCCGAGCTGCTCCCGCAGGTCCACGCTCAGCGTGTTTGACTCATTTTTACATCGACTCCATTTTAATTTTCATTCGTTTTACTTCCCTGTTCTTTGTCTGAAGGATGCCCCCGTGTTTGATACGATAAAAGGTGACTGAGTAATGGCGTAACTCCCAGCACTGTGTTATCATGTAGGACAGGAGGGTATCCCCTGTTAAAGGCCAGGCCCGGGGAGGAGCCATTGCATAAACTGTTGTACTTCCTGCAGGCGATTGGGTCCCTTTGTCAATACTCAGGTAAGTGTGACCCTGAGGTTACTTCGTTTATGTCAGTACAAGTAACCTAAGCCGGAGTGGCGCCCAGGAAGCAGCCTGCCATCGGAGACAGTTACAATGTTGGAGGATTACATAGCTATGGTACAAGATAATAATCATATACAATTTAAACGCAAAAGAGTTGACGTAAAGGAAGTATGCGAGAAGTCTTTTCCCCGGTTTTTAGTGCTCAGTCGTACTGAAGATGGTCAATCGTTTACCAAGGTAAACCCATTTGTAATTCAGAAGGGCATTGATGCCATAGCTGGACCCGTTAAGTCTTGTACCCGTCTACGTAACGGATCATTTTTGGTGGAGACACTTGGGCTGTCTCAAACCAACTCATTGCTCAAGGCGACGCTACTCCACGGATATCCCATCCGTGTTGAGCAACATAAGACATTGAATTCGTCGCGAGGGATTGTTACCACCAATGTACTAGACGGTATGTTTGACCCGGAGATCCAGAATTACCTGGAAGACCAAGGGGTCACTTCTGTTTATCATGTGCAGGCAAGGAAAGAGGGGGTTGCAGCCGACCTGGACTCTTTTCCTCACGTTCGACAGGGTTGAATTGCGGACTACGAGTTGATTGAAGTGCGCCCAAATATCCCGAACCCGTTACGATGTTTTCAGTATCAGCGTTTTGGACACTCTCGCCTATCATGTAAGGAGTGCCGTTTCCACCTGTGCAACCTGCGGTCAAGCAAGTCATGAAGGAGCATGTACTTCCGCTCCAGTCTGCAACAGCTGCAACGGTGATCGTCCAGCCTCATCCCGCGACTGTCCTCGTTTTAGAGAGGAGTCCTGTATACAGAAAATCCGGGTGAAGGAAAAGCTCTCCTTTCCGGAAGCGATACCAATCTCGCCAACCTGTAGTACCTAAGACCAGTACATTCAGCGCCGCAGCTTCTTTAGCGGTCAAGAAGCGCAACAGCAATACGCAGACCTTCTTGTATTTACACGGGTCCCTACTACGCCCAGTTTTCCGAAGCGCTCTACCGAGAAGTTTTTAATGCCCCTGAAATTAAGTTCAAGACGAGCTACACGAGAACTGACTTTTTGAAATCGTCAACTCTGTTGAAAAAAAATCGAGCCCTTCTCCTCGGAGGTCAAGCTCCCATGACGGGAGCAGGTTCGCTAGGCGGTCACCGTCACCGCTTAAAGCTACATTCAACCGATTCCAGGTTTGGAATCGGTGGATTCCTCTCAGCGGGAGAGCCCTCCCTCTGAGGACGCCATAGTGCAGGATATGCCTGCGCCAGGCAAACTACCGAGCCCCACGCGAGTAAAAAAAGGACGTTTGATTCGCTATGGGCCGAGCAAAAAGTAAGGTGGTATTTTTATTTTTTTAAATCGTTTTAACAATGACAATCCTTTCGTGGAATGTGCGTGGGCTCCGCAGTCGAAGACCTGACCTGGAGTTACTTTTACGCACTACTACCTCTCGGCTTGTGTGTCTCCAAGAGATCAAACTTCGTCCGCAAGATTCTTTCACTTTACGTGGTAACTCTTCGGTGAGAGTTGACTTTCCTCCCGAAGATGGCACCCCTGCGCATGGCGTAGTTTTATTTCTCATCAGAGATGACGTGTATAGTACTTCATTAAATCTCCAGACTCCTCTACAAGCTGCTGCAGCTACAATTCACTTCTCTGGCCTTAGTTTTTCAATCTGCAGTATTTACTTGCCCCCATCTACTACTATCACAACCGTTGATCTTGATTATCTTTTTTCGCAGGTACCATTCCCTGTCCTACTATTGGCGGATTTTAATGTGCACCATTCCCTATGGGGTTCCAACACGGAGAGTGCAAGACTTTCTAGACCGCCACAATCTTATTCTGCTCAACACTGGACAACCTACTTTTATTTATGACAGTACTCATTGTTTTTCGCACTTGGACTTATCCTTTTTTTCTGCCTCACTTGCTGCACATTTTACCGGGAACGTCATCTCCGACTTATACTCTAGTGACCACTTTCCGTGTCAGATACACGTACTCTCTTCAAACGCACATTCTCAACCGCGCCAAGATGGTTTATTGAAAAGGCAAATTGGCCTCTCTTTCAATCTATGGCCGTGTTTTCAGGGTATGAGTTTCCATCCATTGACATCGTGATCTAGCACCTCCAAACGGCCCTCATAACAGTTCCAGATCAGGCTATTCCCCGGTCGTCTTGCCACCTCAAACGCTTTTTGGTACCTTGGGGGACCGCTGAATGCCAGGATGCTTTGCGTGCACGCCGAGGTGCTCTCCGAGTTTTTCGCCCCACCCTACTTCAGTAAATATGATTCGCTACAAACGACTGCACGCCAAATGCCGTCGCGTCATTACGGATAAATAAAAAAAGGCGTGCTGGATTGCTTTTGCCTTATCTTTTAACAGCATAACGCCTTAATCGTTAGTCTGGGAAAAGCTACGCTGCGTAGCAGGCAAACCTAGAATTACGGCTATACCCGGTTATGGTACAACATTGTGTACTTGTTACTCCGATTGATATTACAAATACGTTAGGGCACACTTTCGCTCACGTTTCGAGCTTCGCCAACTACCCTCCTGCTTTTCGCATAATTAAAGAGCAGGTCGGTCGAAGGATTTCTGTTTTACCTCCGACAACCAGGAGTGCTATAATGTGCCTATTGCACCCAGGGAATTGGAGCATGCCCTTACTGATTCTCGACACTGCGCACCAGGGTCAGATGGCATTCATGTTGCTATGTTGCAGCATTTGTCAGCGGAAGGCAAGAGTTTTTTGCTCCAGATTTTTAATTATGTTTGGTGCAATGGAACATTTCCGAGCACTTGGCAAATGGCCACCGCATACCCTTACCGAAACCTGGAAAGGACTCACACCTTCCTTCCAGTTACCGTCCGATTTCCCTCACCGGTTGCGTGTGCATAATTAACGGGCGGCTTATGTGGTGGTTAGAGTCCAGGCACTTATTAACGAACACTCAGTGCGGTTTTCAGCGTCATCGTTCGTCAGTCGACCATCTTGTGTCTCTATCCAACCACATAATGGAGGGTTTTGTACGGAAGTGCCAAACAATCGCCGTTTTCTTTTATCTGGAGAAAGCCTATGATACTTGTTGGAGAAGCGGTATCCTTCGAAAGCTTCATGATTGGGATATACGTGGTCGTATGTCTATTTTTATTCAGGAATTTATGAAAGAACGGGTTTTTAATGTTCGCGTGGGATCAGTTTTATCATCTCGTTTTATTCAAGAGGGCGGTGTACCTCAGGGCTCGGTACTTAGCGTCACACTTTTTGCAATCTCTATTAATTCCACCACTGACTGTTTATCGCCAGGACTCCATTCATCGTTGTTTGTCGACGATTTTGCCATTTGTCTTTCGTTTCGGAGAACTTGCCGTTTGGAACGCCGCCTCCAATGCTGTCTCGACCGCCTGTATCCTTAGAGTGTAAACCACGGGTACCGTTTCCCCGCAGAGAAGACCGTCTGTATGAATTTCTGGCGCCGTAAGGAATATCCTCCACCTTCTCTCCATCTTGGTCCAGACGCTCTTACTTTCGCAGACGATGTTAGGTTCCTTAGGTTCCTTAGATAGAAAATTAGCACAACTCAGAGGCAAGTGTAAATGTTCTTTTTGTATTTTACATGTTTTAAATGGCTGACTGGAGCTGACCCGACTGTTCTTTTACGTTTTTACCGATCTCGAATCCGGTCTAAACTGGATTATGGCTGTATAGTTTATGGCTCAGCGCGATCTTCCATTCTTCGTCGCCTTAACCCCATTCATCACTGGGATATCCGTGTCGCTATTGGAGCATTCCCTACAAGTCCTGTGTCAAGTTTATGTGATAAGTCTGGAGTGCCTCCTCTTTCTTATCGTCGGGATTTTTTTTATTTGCTTCTTATGGTTGTCCATTAGCTGCGCAACCTCGTCATCCCACAAATCAGCCGTTTTTAATGTGTCTCTCGCTGCATTTTATGCTGCTGGTCTTTTACTCCTAGGCCTCTTGGGTTTCGTTTTCGGGAGTTGTTAAGGAGTTGTTGGACGTGGAGTTACCTGCTTTTTTTCTTGGCCGGGGAAACTTCTTCTCCCCCTTGGCTTGTAGCAGAGACCCCCGATCATCTAGGGCTTACGTTCTGTCCTAAGGTTTCGACCGCAACAGCTCTTATTTGTCATCATTTTAGGGAGACTGTCTCTTCCTTTGCTGAATGTAATTTTATTTATACCAACGACTCGAAATCTGACACGGGTGTTGGATGTGCCTTTGTAATTTGGAGGTAATTTTACGTTTGATCTTAACGCTGCGACATCTTTTTATGGCGGAGCTTTATGCTATTTATCGGGCGATTTTATTTGTTTCTTAACAGTGGTTGGGGGATAGTGTTATTTGTTGACGGTTCTCTGAGTGCCCTTTTATCTTTTAAACCCCTGTACAACTACCACCCTCTTGTACAGAAGATCCAGGACGCAGTGTTTACGCTTCTTGACGCTGGCGTCAGGGCGATAATGCTATGGGTTCCTGGACATATGGGACATCAGGCCGCAGATATCGCAGCTAAATCCGCCCTTTTAGACCCTGCTGAATGAGCTACGTTTTTACTTGGGGGGATATTATACATTCTTTACGTCGAGCTGTTCTATCGCGCAGGCGCGAAGAGTGGAATTTAATACCCATCAATAACCTTCGTGAATGTAAATCCACCCCTTCTAACTGGTCGACTTCTCGCCCAGTTCGTCGCGAAGAAGTAATTTTAGCACGTTTGAGAATTGGGCATTACCGTTTTAGTCATCGTCAACTTTATAATGCTCAATCAGTTCCAGCTTGCCCTCATTGTGACCACCCCTTTACAGTGCATTACATTTTACTTGAATGCCATCATCTAGCAGCTTTTAGACTCTCCCCAGGTTTGCCCTCCTCTATTGATGATGTAGTTGCTGTTGAGAGAGTGCTCCGTTTTATCCGTGTTGTGGTTTTTGGAGCAAGGTGTGAGATTATATCATTTTATTCATAACAACGTTTTTAGACTATTTTCAGACTGTTGTGTTTTCAGCTCTTGCTGATGCGTTTTAGTACCAGTATTTTACCCCTGTTATTTGTTTTGGGGTTTTATTATACACTTGTAGACCATTGTAAGACTGCTGTGTTTTCAGCTCTTGTTGATGCGTTTTAGTACCAGTCTTTGGATTGTGTTTGACCTTTTTACCATTGTTATTTTTAGGGGGGGGGGTTACAATTTTAGACCATTATAGGACTGTTGTGTTGTAGCTGTGTTTTAGTACCAGTATTGTTGATTCTTGACCATATTACCCTTGTTATTTTTATGGGGTTTTATTTTTTTGTCCAATGTACTGTTGTTATTCATTTCATACACTAACTTTGTGTAAGGTACTTCTTTATCTATTTATTTCTTTACCTTTGCGCATTTGTTAAGTGTGTTTGGATGCTAATGACCTTAGCTGTTTTGCGCCCCTTAAACAATAATAATCATCTTCACCTAGTTCTATAGCCTTGGAAAACAGTTATAGAATTAAAAATATTCAAAACTATATTTTGATAAACTTTTTATTTCCAAAATATACGGAAATGTGACTTTTTCCTAGATAATTTTTACTAAAGATAACGCTTCAACTTACATTTTCGTAGTTCTATAGCCCTAGAAAAAAGTTATGTAGTTGAATAAATTCGAAAATTCATGGAAATAATATTTTTATTTTCATTCCCCCGAAACATGTTTATTTCCTCGAAGATTTTTTTAAAGCTAACTCTTCAACTTCATTTGTGATATTTCGATAAGACTTAGAAAACATTTTTACGCGAAGGAAATTTAAACATTGATGAAACAAAGTTTTTATTTTTATTGTTTTCAGAACGTTCTCGGAATCATGGTTTTTTCCTTAATGATGTTTTATCCAAGATAACCCTTTAACTTACATTTTCCTAGAGGTGTAGCCTTAGAAAACATTTATACAGCATTAGAAAATTAATGAAAATAAACTTTCTACTTTCATTATTTTCAGAACGTCCTGCGAAACGTGATTCTTTCATCAATATTTAATTATTAAAGCAGACTCTTCAACTTATTTTTCGTACTTATATAGCCTTAGAAAAAAGATATAATGTTAAAGAAATTCGCATAATTTATGAAAAAATACTCTTTATTTTCATTCCTTTCGGTATGTCTTCCGAAACGTGATTCTTTCCTCAACGATTTTCTATTAAAGATTTTTTTGAAAAGAAAAAAAGAAAGTTTTCGTATTTCTATTTAAGGTAATTCTTCAACTTCATTTTTCCTATTTCGATAAATTTAGAAAGCTGTTATATAGTTTCAAAAATACCAAAATTGATAAAATAAAGTTTTTATTTTTATTCTTTTCGCAACATCATCGGAAATGTGGTATTTTTCTTGATGATTTTACATTTAAAACAACTTATTAATTGTCATTTTCTTAATACTTAGCCTTGAAAAACAGTTATATAATTAAAAAATTTTGAAAAATGATGAAAATAATATTTTTACTTTCATTAGTTTCAGAACGTCCTACGAAACGTGGTTTTTCCTCAAAAAATGTTTTTTAAAGATAACTCTTCAACTTACTTTTTCCTAATTCTATAGCGTTAAATAACAGTTATACACTTAAAGAAAGTAGAAAATTGAAGAAAATAATATTTTCATTTTATTTTCATTCATTTCAGAACGTTCATTTTTTCCTTAATACTTTTTTAATTAAGATAATTCTTTAACTTAAATTTTCTAGTTCTATAGCCTTAGAAATAAGTTATATAGTTAAAGAAATTAGAAAATTAATTAATAGTTTATTATTTTTATTCTTTTCAAAACTTCCTCCGAGGCGTGATTATTTCATCAAAGTTTTTTAGTAAAGATAACACTTCAACTTACTTTCCTAGTTACGTAGCTTTAGAAAACAGTTATATAGGCAAAGAAAATCGGAAATTGATAAAAAGAAAATATTTATTTTCATTCTTATCAGAAGTCCTGAGAAACATTATCTTTTCTTAGAGTATTTTTATTTAAGATAAGTATTCCAACTTCATTTTTCCCAGTTCGATAGCATTAGAAAACAGTTATGCAAATAAAGAAATTAGAAAATTGTTGAAAATAAACATTTTATTTTTTTCTTTTCAGAACGTCCTCGGAAAAGTGATTTTTTCCTAAATGTATTTTCATTTAACATAACTCTTCAAGTTCAATTAGATAGATCTGGAAAACAGTGACACATTTAAAAGAAATGAAAAAAATTAATAAAAAAACTTTTTATTTTCATTCTTTTCAGAACGTCCATGGAAACGTTGCATTTTCCTTAATAATGTTTTATTTAAGAGAACTCTCCAACTTACATTTTCTTATTTCAATAGCCTTACGAAAGAAGATATACAGGTAAAGAAATTCGAAAATTGATGAAAATAATTATTTATTTTTGTTGTTTTCAGATCGCCCTTGGAGACGTGATTTTTGTCTTATTGTTTTTTTTTTTTTTTTGTATGTTTAAGATAACTCTTTAACTTTTATTCAAGTTATATATCCTTAAAAATAATAATACAGTCAAAGAAACTCGAAAATTGATAAAAAAAAAAAACAATCATTTTCACTCTTTTCAGATCCTCCCCAGAAAAGTGATTATTTCTTTAATTAATTTTTATTTGAGATAACGGTTTAAATTTCAATTTTATAATCATATAGCCTTAGAAAACAATAATACAGTCAAAGAAACTCGAAAATAGATGAAATTAAACTTTTTATTCTAATTCATTTCAGATCGCCCTCGGAAACGTAATTTTTTCCTTATGGTTTAATTTTTTTAAGATAACCGTTTAACTTTTTTCTAGTCATATAGCTTTAGAAAACAATTATACAGTTAAAGAAACTTGAAAATGGATGAAAAAAATTTTTTTTTATTTTCACTTTTTTCAGATCGCGCTCGGAAACGTGGTTTTTGCCTTATTGATTTTTTATTTAAGATAACTCTTTAACTTCCATTTTTCTAGTCATATAGCCTTAGAAAACAGAATACAGCCTTAGAATGCAGTGCAAGAAACTCGAAAATTGAAGGAAAAAAATTATTTCACTCATTTCCAATCGTCCTCGGAAACGTGATTTTTCCTTAATGAATTTTAATTTAAATATCTATTCAACTTCAATTCTCCTAGTTCCATTGTCTTAGAAATCATTAATACAGTTAACGAAATTCGCAAATGTACGAAAATAAATTCTTATTTTCATTATTTTCGGTGCGTCTCCCGAAATGTGATGCTTTCCTCAACGGTTTTCAATTAAAGATTTCTCTTCAACTTACTTTTTGCTTGCACTGTAGGCTTAGAAAACAGTTATACAGTTAAAGAAATTATAAAATTAATGAAAATAAATTTTTTATTTTTAATCTTTTCAGAAGGTCGCCCGAAACGTGATTTTTTTCCTTAAAGTTTTTAGTAAAAATAACGCTTCAACTTGGATTTTTCAAGCTCTATAGCTTTAGAAAGCAGTTATATAGTTGATAAAATTCCAAAATAATAATTTTTTTTTATTCATTTCAGAACGTCCCCTGAAACCAGGTTTTTTCCTTAATGATTTTATATATTAAGATAACTCTTTAACTGACATTTTTCTAATTCTTATAAAGCTTTATAATAGTAATATAGTTAAAGAAAAAGGAAAATTGATTCTTATATTTTTATTTTCATTCATTTCAGAACGTCATCCAAAACGTGATACTTTCCTCAATTTTTTAAAATAAATCTTGAGCTTACATTTTCCTATTTCTATAGTTGTAAAACCGTTATACTGTTAAAGAAATACGAAAATTGATAAAAAAAAAAAAGGTTTTATTATCATTAATTTTAGAACGTCCGCCGAAACGTTATTCTTTCCTTAATTTTTTTATTAGTGATAACTATTCAGCTTATTTCCCTAGTTCTCTAGATTTAGAAAAATGTAATATAGTAAAGAAATTTGAAAATTGTTGAAAATAAACTTTTTGTTTTCATTCTTTCAAAACGTTCTCTGAAACTTTATATTTTTCATGAATGTATTTTTATTTAAGAAAACTCTTCAACTTCTGTTCTCCTAGTTGCATACCATTAGAATACACTTATACAGTTAAAGGAAATTGCAAATTTATGGAAATAAACTCTTTATTTTCGTTCTTTTCAGAACATCTTCCGAAACATGATGCTTTCTTCAAAGGTTTTTCATTAAAGACATCTCTTCAAGCTGCTTTTTACTAGTTCTATAGTCTTAGAAACAGTTATGTAGTTAAATAAATTCGAAAACTGATGAAAATAAAAAAATTATTACCATTTTTTTACAGTGTCCTCTGAAAAGTAGTTCTTTCCTCTTTTTTTTTTTTTTTTTTTTTTTTTTTTTTTGTTAAAGATAACCATTCAGCTTAATTTTTCCTAGTTCTATACCTTTAAGAAACTAATAAAGTTAAAGAAATTTTGATGAAAATGAAAGTTTAGTTTTCATTCTTTCAGAACGTGCTCAGAAACACGATTTAATCCGCAATGTGTTTTTATTTAAGATAACTATTCAACCTCATTTTGCTAGTTCGATAGCCTTAGAAAACAGTTATACGGATAAAAAACCTTTGAAAATTGATGTTTTTATATTCAATGTTTACAGATTGTCCTCGGAGACATGATAATTCCTTAATGATTTTTTATTTAACATAACTCTTCAACTTTCCTTTTCCTAGTCCTATAGCCTTAGAACACATTTGTAGAGTTAAAAAAATTAAAAATTTATCTTGATAAACTTTATATTTTCAAACTGGGTTGGTAGAAACACCTCTTGACCGTTCTCGAGATGTACAAGCGTTCTGGGCCCGTTCTTTGTTGAGTTGCTCTGGACTCCTTTCACGACGTAAGGCACGTTCGGTTGTAGCTTAGACACTGAGATATACTCCGTGTTGGCCGCTACTGCAACTAGTTGGCGTAACGCGTCGATGATCATGTTGACTGCTCTGCCAAACTTTTGGTACTGATGGGGTTTCATCAAGACGACCGGGTTTTTTGTTTGTGCGGAGGCAAAAGTTGTTATGGTCAACATGTTTGACCTTATGTTTGTTTGTGTGACGTCATCAGACCTGTTGTGACATGTTTCTATGGTGAATTGTGCTTTTAGAAAATGCTCCATTTCCAGGAGCACTCTAAATGTGGCACAACGAATGTATCTTGTATTTTCGGTGAAATTCGTTTTCTCCCCAGCGTGATGCAAATAATTGCGATATGCTGCTATTTGATTTTGTACTTCTATCTCGTCCTTCTTCTTGTGATAGATGATGTCGGTAATAATACGCTATAGGCTTAAAAGCGTGTCCCATTCCTCCATGTTCAGTGATGTGCAGCTTCCATCCATTTTGATGACCAGAATTAGTGCTCCAAATAAATGTTTAAAAACGATGGATAGTCGATTGCTCAACTGCCACTCTTTTAGATGAGAAGTCAAACTCTGTATTGACGGCATCGCCTCAGCAATTCTTTTCAATGAGCCATTTTGGCGCGCGCTGTGAATGTGCGTTTGAAGAGAGTACATGTATCTGACACGGAAAGTGGTCACTGGAATATGAATCGGAGATAACGTTCCAGGTGAAATGTACAGCAAGTGAGGCAGAACAAATGGATAAGTCCAAGTGTGAAAAGCTGTGAGTGCTGTCAGAAAGAAAAGTAGGTTGGCCAGTATTGAGAAGTATAAGATTGCGACGAAACAAAAAGTCGGCTAAAAGGCTACCCCTTGCACACTCCGTGGTGGAATCCCATAGGGGATGGTGTGCATTGAAATCCCCCAAAAGAAGAACAGGGGGTGGTAGCTGAGACAGAAGATTCGTCCAGGTCAACTATGGTGATGGTGCCGGACGGAGGTAAATAAACAGCGCAGACAGAAAAACAAAGGCCAGAAAAGTGAACTGTAGCTGCAGCAGCTTGTAAAGAAGTCTGGAGCTGTAATGAAGTACTGTACACGTCATGGCGAATTAAAATTAAAACTCCGCCGTGAGCGGGAGAGCCATCTTCGGGAGGGAGATCAAATCTCACCGAAGAGTAACCGCGTAAATTAAAAGAATCTTGTGGGCGAAGTTTGGTCTCTTGGAGACACACAAGCGGAGGGTCAGTAGAGCGTAAAATTAACTCGAGGTCAGGTCTTCGACTACGGAGACCACGCACATTTCACGAAAGGATAGCCATTGTTAAAATTAGATAAAAGAAGCTAAAAATTTACCACCTTACTTTTTGGACGGTCCAGGGCAAATCAAACGTCCTTTTTTCAATCGCGTGGGGCTCGGTGGTTTTCCTGGAGCACGTACATCCTGCTCCATGACCTCCTCAGAGGGAGGGCTCTCCCGCTGAGAAGCATCCGCCGATTCCAACGCCTGGAATCGGTTGGATGTGGGTATAGGCGGCGACGGCGACCGCCTAGCGGCTTTGCTCCCATCATGGGAGCGGGACCTCCGAGGAGGAGAAGGGCTCTTTTTCTTCTCTACCTGAGTTGACGACTTTAAAAAGTCCGTTCGCGTAAAACTCGTCCTGAACTTAATTTCAGGGGCATTAAAAAACAAGCGCTTTGGGCTTCACGGTAGAGCGCTTTGGAGAACTGGGCGTAGTTTGGACCCGTGTAAAGACAAGATAGCAGGTCTGCGTACTGCTATCGCACTTCTTGGGCGCAAAAGAAGCTGCTGCGCTGTAGGTGCCGGTCTTAGGCACGACAGGTTGGCGAGATTGGAATCGCTTCCGGGCTTCAGTAAAGGAGAGTTTTTCCTTCACCCGGATCTCCTGAACACAGCGCTCCTTTCGAAAACGAGGGCAATCGCGGGACGAGGCTGGATGTTCACCGCGGCAGTTGACGCAGACAGGAGCGGATGGACATGCTCCCTCGTGACTTGCTTGACCGCAGGTTGCACAGATGGAAACGGCACTTTTACAGGATATGCAAGTGTGTCCAAAACGTTGACACTGAAAACATTGCAACGGGCTCGGGATATATGGGTGCACTTCTATCAACTCGTAGCCCGCCTTTATCCTCTGCGGCAATTCGACCCTGTCAAAGGTGAGGAAAAGAGTCCGGGTCGGCTGTAATTCCCCCTCTTTCCTTGCCTGTACACGATAAAGAGAGGTGACCCCTTGGTCTTCCAGACAGCTCTGGATTTCCGGGTCGGACATTCCGTCTAGAACATTGGTAGTAACAACTCCTCGCGACGAATTCAATGTCTTATGTTTCTCAACACGGATAGGATAACCGTGGAGTAGCGTCACCTTGAGCAATAAGTTGCTTTGAAACAGGCCAAGTGTCTCCACCAAAAGTGATCCGTTGCGTAGACGGGTACAGGACTTAACGGGTCCAGCTATGGCATCAATGCCCTTCTGAATCTTGAATGGATTTACGGTCGTAAACGACTGGCTCTCTTCTGTACGGCTAATAACCAAGTATGGAGGGAAAGACTTCTCGATTACTTCTTTTACGTCAACTCTTTTACGTTTAAAATGTAAAGGATTGTTTTCCAGTAACATAGCGATTTATTCCTCTTCCATTGCAACTGTCCCCAATGGCAGGCTGCTTCCTGGGCGCCACCCCGGCTTAGGTTACTGGCCCTGGCCTGAACAAAGTAACCTCAGGGTTACACCTTCCTGTTGTTTGACAAAGGGACCCAATCGCCTGCAGGAAGTGAACAGCTCATGCAATGGCCCTTCCCCGGGCCTGGCATTTACCAGGGGATACGCTCCTGTCCTACATGATAACCCTGTGCTGGGAGTTATGCCGTTACCCAGTCACATTTTACCGCGTCAAACACGGGGGCACCCATCAGACAGTTAGAGACCTACTGTCGGGCAGATGTTACCGTGCTAAAAGAAGCGTGTTCCATATTTAGGAATATCTTCTTAAGCATAGGAAATATTGATGTATTGCAAGAATCAATTAAAATAGCCTCAGCATGCAACAAGTATTTGGGAAAAAGTACTTGTAGTTAAAGACTATAGGGGTCATACCTTGTGGAGGCTATAGAAAAGCAGATAAGCAGTCCAGAAAGGCTCTCGTGTGGCTTAGATACGAGGAAATTAAACGAGACATTCGCATTCAACATGCAGGTAACGGAAGAGAGATCTGATTACCAGAGTTGCCCAATCTCAAAGTGGATGGGTTTTGCGAGGAGACGAGAGAAGTTATTGAATTTATGGGATGTTTATTGCATGGTCACACATGCTGAAATAATAGATGTTCCAGTCATAGACAGTAAATCAGAAACGCTTGCAGATAGGTACGAACAGACTTTGAATAGGCTAGAACATTTGTGCGTGCAGGGTATATTTGTCATGTTATGTGAAAGTGTGAATTCAATGACATTTTAAAGCAACATCCAGCGCTTAGTAATGATCGCGTTGTGAAAAAGGTTCCTCTTTTTCTCAGAGACTCCCTTTATGGTGGTAGAACGGAGGCGCTGAAAACTTGTCGCAAACCTGAAATTAAATACCTTTGATATTATCATTGTATCCATATATTTGCAAATACTTTAAAATTCCTATTGGCCATCCTACAATCATATTGATGGCTCTAATATTCTCACAATACTTAAAAAAGAGAGGGTAATAAAGTGTAGAGTTTTGGCGAAAAATCGGGAGATTTATTATCACGTACTACCCTATAGATGCCATCAAAAGCTGTTGTTTGGACTTTGCGCCAGTTGTGTGGAACAGGGAAATGAAGAAACAAATTGCAAACACAACGAAAATGAACGAGAATTCATTGGTACTTGAATCTTGGATGAGGTAAGAAAAGCCATTGAAATGGGCTATGAGGTTAGGGAAATTTATGAATTTTACGAATACAGGGTGGAACAGTATGATAAACGTGAAAACAAGGGGAGTTTGTGTGTAGAATACATAAATAGTTTTTTAAAGTTAAAGGCAGAAGCAAGTGGCTATCGTTCCTGGGTTAAGAACGAAGAGGATAAGGAATCCTATGTAAGGAGTTTTTTTGAGAGCGAAGGAATACTTTTGGATAAAACGGCAATCAAAAAAAATCCCGGTGCAAGGTGTTTGGCAAAATTGTGTCTAAATAGTTTGGGGGGAAAACTCACTGAAAAGGGCAATATATCACGAACAAATATGATTAGGGAACCTCGAGAATTATTCACATATTTGATCCCCCGGGATAGAGGTGCAAAATTTAATGTTTGCAAGTGACCAGGTCGTATGACTCTCGTGGAAATATGCGGAGCAGGTCGAAGCTCCTTCACTGGCCCACACTTACGAAGTACTCGGACCATATGTCACTGCTGGTGCAAGACTCCAAGCTATATACCTGTTTGGAGGCCTTAAAAGAAGACATTTTGTATACACATTCCGATTCTATCATTTTTGAGATTAGAAAAGGAGAAGAGTGTAAAGTCAAATGTGGAGATAACTAAGGTGATATGACGGACGAACTTGCAAACTATGGGCCCGAAGCTTACATTTCAGAATTTGTATCTGGAGGACCAAAAAATTACGCTTACAAAATTAAATTGCCAAATGGGGATTTCAAAACTATCTGTAAAGTGAGAGGAATAACTTTTAATTATGCCTCTTTGCAGGTTGTAAATTTTGACGCCATTAAAAGCTTAATTTTGGGTGAAAACGAGGAACAAAATATTGTAATTAGAACGGAAAAGAAAATTAAACGCAAAAGATCTGACGGTATTCATGTCGTTTCCGAACCGGAAGATAAAATCCATAGGATTGGTTTTCACAAGAGGAGACGAATATCAAATTATGATTCGGTTCCATTCGGCTGACCGAATCGTTTCCTTTCGTTATGGATTTGGAGGTGAAGGCAGCTGTGTCAAAATATTTGGAGAAGCGAAAGGGGCTAAAATATCGTACCAATGAAGAGTTAAGGCTTATTCCTTTGAAAGTGTTTGAGCAATATCCACCATACGATGTAGATTATGTGTTGTATAGGCTAACAGACGATTTGAGGAAAAAATTGGGAAAATTTTCGGCGTCGCACGTATGGACAAAGAGAGTGCATTTCCTGTCATAAAATTTCAGCACCCCTTCACTCTGATAATTAGTGGCAGTTCAGGTTCGGGCAAAACGGTATTTTGTGTAAAACTGATTAAAAACTTAAAGAAATTGTGCACTGTTAATCAGTTTAAAGAAATATTGTGGTGTTATAGAGAAGAGTCGGCGGTGCCCTAGTTAAAACATGTAAAATTTCACGTTGGAGTTCCAACATTTGAGAACCGGAAAAGAGAGCCAAAGCTAGTTACATTAGATAATTTTTTAAACTCTGTTTATTCGAGAGAGGTGTGCTATTTGTTTGCAAAGGGTAGTCATCATAGAAATATAAGTGTCGTTTTAATTACTCGAATTCTTTTTCATCAGGGTAAATACTGTAGAGATATATCATTAAATGTTAAATACATTGTAGTCTTAAAAACGTTAGAGATAACAATCAAATAGCTCATCTAGCCAGACAAATATACCCAAAAAATTGAAAATCTCTTTTTCAGGCCTATTTAGATGCTACGAAAAAACCTCACGGGCATATGATATTTGATTTGTGTCAAGAGACTGATAATAGATTAAGATTTAGAACCAACATTTTCCCATCGGAGCTTCCCACTGTTTTTTACCAGCATAAACAAGCGGATAAGATCGAACTATCACATGCTTCACGTGCTTCAAAGGGCCAAACTGAAACTGATGACAGCCATTTTGAAGAAGGCAGACAAAGAGCCCATATTGGTTATTGCCGAATGCGCTCTAAATGTTTTGAATGGTAACTGTAAGGTAACCAAATGTACCGTACGCAATCTAAGAAAATATAAAAACGACCTTAGACAAGTGGTGAACAAATCTCAAAAAGTTAACAGCAAGAGAAATATTATAATTCAAAAGCTAGGGTTTTGATATGTTTACTGTCTGCAGTATTGACGGGATTAACAGCTCTAACAAGGCATTAAATGTTGCACAAATCATTTTTAGTCTCTAAGCACTTTTTAGATACTCACTGTTCTAAAAGGAAAAGAAGAGGAAGGAAAAAAAAAACTGTAAAGGATTCCTATCAAGAGTTGGTTAAATTTAAAGCTAGGCGTCTTCCACTTCCTTTATTACCACAACCGCAGCAGCAGGAACTGCAGCCTTCGCCAAAGCGCGAGTTTAAAAACGACTCGTCTTTCTCTTTCCAGACGACAAGAAAGAATAAGAAGAAGAAGAAGAAGAAGAGGAGGAGGAGGAGGAGGAGGAGGAGGAGGAAGAGGAGGAGGAAGTAGATGATGTAGAAGAGGACGAAGAGGAGACCAGGGTTTTACCATTACCACCAGACGAGAAAAAGAAAATTGAAAAATTTACTAATCAAAACTTTGGATATCTAGCCGGACCTTACATGGCACCCTATTTATACACCCCTAGAGCAACAGACACCGTCTTTGGCATCTATAGGGATAAGGAGGGAAGTTTAAGATTGGCGATTCAGTAATTAGAATACAGGATAACGATTTGTATGTAAAGAATAGATATTTCAAGGGAACTCGTGGTTTGTGGGAATTATTGACAACAAAAAAGGTAGATCTCTCAAAAGTCACATCATCGGATAAGAGTAAATATAGGCAAATTCTTCTTTTAATAAACGGACATTTGCAAAATAACGAACCCTTCAATCAGATAAAGTCCAACAAAGATCAGAAATATAAAGAAATAATTACCGAACTATTTCCGTCAAAGGTTTCGTGGGAAGAATACTACCAATGTACAAAAAGTACCATTATGATCCCGAAAAATCTTCCTGCTTTTCTGCTCTAGGAAAACTTGCTTCTGTGGTAAGAAATAAGAGAAAAACAGGGAATTGGCTTCTTAAACAAGATGCATATACTTTGTATAAACCTGCACGGAGAAAATTTCAAAGAAATATCTACTCTGTAAAGAACATTAACGATGTGTAGGAAATTGATTTGGCCGATTTGAAAAGCATTAAAAAATATAATAATGGAGTTCAGTATTTGCTAACTTGCATTGATTGTTTTTCCAGATTTGCTCGCGTAAAACCCATAAAGTCCAAAAATAGTACAGAAACTGCTATTGCCTTTAAACCCATGCTAGATAGTGCTGTTCCTCTTACCGTAACATCCGATGGAGGTAAAGAATTTTTTGGTTATGCATTTCAAAAACTGTTAAAAGACAAGGGTTTAGAGCATCAAATTTGCAGAAATCCTGGCGTAAAAATTTAATTGAACGCTTTAATCGTTCTTTAAAATCCAAGGTCTTCAAGTACCAAAATTCTTGCCGCTATGTGGACGATCTCGATAAAGTTGTTCTAGCGTATAACACTACCCTTCATTCGGCAATTGAAATGCCTCCAAGCAAAGTGAATGCCAAAAACGTTTTACAAACATGGAAAACATTAGAGTCAAAACGAGCTAAAATAAGGCCTCGGTCAATCAAATTCAAAGTAGGACAAACTGTGAGAATAAGTAAAGAAAAAATGAAATTTGCCAAAGGTTACGAGCAAAATTTCTCCACAGAAATTTTTAAAATTGTAAAAGTTGTAAAACATTCACCACAACCCCTCTACGAACTACAGATTTGAACAAAACGCCTATAGAGGGACAGCTTTATAGTTACGAGCTTACTCCCGTAAAAATTAATAAATCCACTCTCTATAAAAATAGATAAAATACTGAAAACTAGGGTGCGGCAGGGCAGAACTCAACATCTCGTTCGATGGAAAGGATATAGTCCACAGTTCGATTCGTGGATAGATGCATCATGAATGAATTCTATGTAACTGCATTGAGTGACTCTAGCACAGATTTGTATCCTGACAATTCACTAGCTAGTTTTCGTAATGAATTAGCGCAGCCTATGATTCTTCAAAGAGAAAAAAAGGGGTGGTAGATTTGGTGGAGCTCTCCTACTCTTATGCTTACGAGTCCATAGAAGAGGATACACTTAACGAGGCAGGGGAACTCAATAAAAATGTAATCATAACAAGAGCGGGTAGAATAGTATTTGAAAAGAAGGATTTTAAAGACTTTAAAGAATTGTACACCACCATAAAGAATCAAGTAAAAGATAAGGATTTGCCTGAGATGCTTTTAACAGAGTTACAGGGCTACCTTGTTGCTCATTAGGCACTGGTGATCTCGTAGACACCATAAAGAATTCTCTTCCAAATTTTGAATGCTATAAAAACGCTAACAAAATTTTGCTTTTAGAGGTAAGTCAGGATATGAAACGCCTTTTCCTTAGATCACACAGAAAGACCAGCTTTGAATTTATTTTTGAAACTGAGTCTGTCTTTGTTTACTGCAATCTAATAAAACCACAACTGCTTGGTAGTTCTTACGTTCGCTGCTTAAAAATAATTCAGTTTCCTACCTACTGCAGTCATCATACATTTGAAAACATATTTTACATTCCCGTAGAGCTTAATTATTTTCAAACTGTTGCAATTGAGTTAGTAACTAAGTTTGGCCATTAGCTTGTCTAAGTAGTAGAATTACACCTACTATTGCTGTGTTACATTTTAAGAAAGTTAAATAATGTTCGCTGCTGCAAGGGTTCAAGTCCCGCCAAGAGGACCAGGGCGCATATATATTGCAATGCACAAAATTGTTTTTGTCAGTTAACAATTAATCCACTAACAGCGTACTATGTGAATCAGAGCGGAGGGCGTCTCGGCCAATATATAGGTCCACTGTATGCTGGTAGCCCTTACGTTCAGCATGGTAGAGGTTTAGGCAGCTTTCTAAGTAGTTTATTTAGAATTGTTAAACCTGTTCTTCTATCAGGAGCAAAATCATTGGGAAGGGAAGCTCTCACCGCTGGCGCAAACATCGTGTCCGATATTGCAGCAAAACAGGCGGGCACAAAAGTTAAAGATATTGTGGCATCCCGAGTCACCGAAGGAACCAAAAATTTGGTAGCTAAGTTGCAGCAAGGTAAAGGTTAAAAAAAAAGAAAAGAAAACAGCTTCAAATTTCAAAACTAACAAGAAAAAACCTAGAGATATATTTGCATATCTCTGCACTTTTCATAAACCGACACATGCGGTCTGGGTAGGAGTAGGAGAGCACCATAATCGTCTGCACAATATCGAATTTGACATATTTGCTAAAAAAAAAAAAAACCTATTCAATCGACAGTGTTAGGAAATTACACCACACTAATCAAACCTATCGCCCCCGTAGAGCAATCTGTATTAGAATTTGTTATTCCTGGAGATAAGGAACATTACGTTCATTTAAATGTGTTTTTAAAAGTAAAAGGAAATTTTGTAAAATCAGATGGCACAGATTTGGCAGCAAGAGTCAAAACGACTGGAGTTAATAGCCTACTACACTCCCTGTTTAGTCAATTGAGCGTTTCCATAAACGGAACATCCATCACCTCTTGCGAAGATCTTTATCATTATCGTAGCTATTTAGAAACTCTACTCATTTACGGTCACGATGCAGCTAAAAGTCATTTATCTACCGTATTTTGGTATATGGACACGCCTCTCAAAGGTCTAAAAGATGCCAATGCCGCGAAAAATGGAACTTTGGGGGCTGGTGATTCTAACCTAGGGTGGAAAGAACGGTCTGAAAAAAGCAAAACATCAAAGGCAATAGATATGATAGGCAAATTACATGGAGATATTTTTCAATTGCCTACTCTGTTGCTACCAGGACTCAATCTTCAAATAAAGTTAACCAAGGCAAAGGAATAATTTTACATACTAAGCGAATCTGCAGATTCAAAAGCGAAATTTCAATTTCTTGATGCCACTCTGTACGTGAAGAAAATTAAACCGTCTCCAAGTATTTAATAGCTCATATGAAGGCCCTTGAAAAGATAGATGCTCATTATGACATTGCACGTGTTGATGTGAGATCCTTCACCTTTGGAGCTGGGCAGAGTTACATATCTATACACAATGCTGTATTAGGCCCATTTCCAAAAAGAATACTTATTGGCATAACAGAACATACAAATTTTTCGGGAATTCCAAATACCAATCCATTTGACTTTAGACATTTCAATATAGACTGTTTTGCGCTATATGTAAATGGATAACAAATTCCGGCAGAAGACCTCTCAATCAATACATCACACGAAAAAGGTTCAACGCTAGCATATCATACTCTATTTTCTGGTTCTGGCATTCATCACACCAATAACGGCATTCAAATCACTCACGACATGTATATATCTGGGTATTTTTTTGCTGCTCTATGACTTAACGCCAGACAGTGCGGCTTCAGAAGGTCATACTTCCTTGTTAAATAACGGGAATATAAGAATAGAGCTCAGATTTAAGGATAAGCTTACACAAGCTATCACTTGCCTCATGTACTGCGAGTACGAAAATTCAATTCAAATAGATAAAGATATGAAAGTGCATGCTGATTTTTAAACATGAACACATTACAGATAGAACAAATATTACAGGGTATTCCAAATTTTGCAGGTGTTTTTGCATCAGATATGCTGCCTAAAGAATTTAGTAAACCATCTACATTTGTAATAAATTTAGATCCTCACAACTTGCCTGGTTCACATTGGATAGCTGTTACTCAAAATTTAAATTCGTTTGCATGGTATTTTGACTCCTATGGTCTCTCTCCTTTTGTAAAACCTTTAAAAGACTTTCTTCCCCATCATTTCTCCTCTAATCGTCATCAACTTCAAAGCCTCTACTCAGACATCTGCGGACAGTACGTGTGCCTCTATTCATTATACATTTGTAACAAAGGATACACCTGTTTGTTGCAATGTTCAATTCCACCAATCCAGACGACCAGGCTAGAAAGATATTTCGCAGGGAGTTTACACCCCGAGGCAATGCAGCGGCGGACAAGTAAGTACCGTTATTTTTTCATCGTCAGTTTTCTATGCATGCCTGCAAGGGAAGGAAGTCTAGTGGTGGACTTTGAGGCCCTCAGGGGCAACAGCAAGGAAACAATAATAAAGGAATTGTCCATTGCTGGCAAAAATTTTGTTCAAACTTTTCATTTCGCAAGTCCATATCCTTTGAATCATAAATTAGAAGGAATCAACAAAGAAAGTCAAAATGGTATACATTTCAATGATGGATACATTCCTCACAGCATGCTTAAAACAATACTAGAGGAGGTGGTAGCGGAACAAATCTCGCTCTATGTCTGCAACGAGGATAAATGTGCACTACTCTCGGCCCTAAGAGAAAGAACTTTTATTAACCTAGAAAAAGAATTTAATTGTCCAAATCTGGAAAGTCTATACCATGAAATGCACCGTGGTTTTCCTTGCCACAAATTTTCTAACACTCATTGTGCATGCAAACACGCTAATGCCTCGTTCAAGTGACTAGATCATCATAAACTTAAAAAACTTAATATTAGATGTCCTCCCGAAAGCTCTAATAGACACGATGCTCTTTTTGTTTTAGGTCTATAAAAACAGGGATCGTACCCTCTAGACACTAGTCTACGTCATGAAGTCTAGAGGCAAGCAGATCAGGATGTTCCGTCGACGTCCAGCGCCCATCTCCAATTCAGAGCCCGTATTGCATCGCCGAACCTACTTTCTCAACAATCATCAATCCAGATACATCAGCTTGGGTTTCTACAAAAGAAGAAACTACGAGGCTCACGTGGAATTTGGTGGAGTGAAACAAGGGAGAGTTGTGCTTTCCCATTGTTATTTTACAACTCTACAAAATCACCTACCGAAATTGGCAGAGCATCTCAGCAAGGACCAATCTTATAGATGCATCGAAGAAGCATTTCGCCTACGCTCCATCAAAGGACAGCGGGCCAGAATACAATGTGGTCAAGAACACGTTGTTTTAAATCTATATGAAATAAACTATCTATTGTGCAACGCTAACATACGGCAACACCAAATGGGAAAATATATATTAGCTACATCTGATGTGAAAGATTACATTACATTACATTATGGGGAACAGTACTTTTGTAATTCCTAAAGAAAATACTTCATGTTTTGTACTTTATGATATTATTTGTGACGATTTAAACTTGACGCTTGTGTATTATAAATATGAATAAAATATTATTTGTAAACCAGTTTTGTTATTTTTCCTGTATTCACCCTTCTCCACTTGCATTCTAATTTTCAGGAAGCACCTTGAATTGGCCTTTGCCAAGGCTAACCTTGCCTCCGCCAAATAATATATATTAATAAGCTTACAATTATTAAAACCTCAGTCCATATCCTTATATAACAATGCAATATTCATAGAAAATAAATAATTTATATGTAATAAACTCAACTTACAATTATTAAGCTAGTCTTTCTAAACCTTATATAACATTCATTAAAAATATTATTTTGTCAAAATGACTGGGGGTGGGGGTGGGAATGGGGTGGAGACTATGGTTGGCAAAGGGTTTTTAGGGCCTCTCACTTGACCTTGAAATAGGGGTTGTTTTATTTTAGGGGTAGTTTATATTTTAAGGGTAGTTTTGGGTAGTTTTTAACCCCAATAAATAGGGGATGGCCTAAAAAGCAGCTTATACTACTTATGTATAAATAAACTTTTATTTTCTTTCTTTTCAGAACGTCTTCGGAAACGCTTTCTTTCCTTAAAGATTTTTTTCCCAAATAACCTATTCTCTTTTATTTTCCTAGTTAGATAGCCTTAGAAAATAATAATACAGTTAAAGAACATCGAAAAAAGATGAAAATAAAGTTATTTTCATTCTTTTCCGAACATCCTCGGAAACGATATTTTTTTCCTTAATGATTGTTTTCCACTTAACTCTTTCTCTTTCATTTTCCTAGAGATGTGGCCTTAGAAAACCATCATACAGTTTCAGAAATTCCAAAAAATGAAAATAAACTTTTTATTTACTTCCTTTTCATACCTCTTTGGAATCAAGATTCCTTCTTTAATAATTTTTTATCTTGATAACTCTTTCTCTTTCATTTTCCTAGTTAGATAGTTTTAGAAAACAATAAAGTTAAAGAATGTCGAAAAAAAATTGAATATAAACTTTTTATTTTTATTTTTTTCAGAATATCTGCGTAAACGCGATTCTTTTTCTAATGGTTTTTTCTCAAATAAATCTTTATCTTTCATTTTTTCAGTTAGTAAGCAATAATACAATTAAAGAAATTGGAAAATACATGAAAAAGACTATTTATTTTCAAACTTTTCAGAACGTGTTCGGAAAAGCGATGCTTTCTTTAATGATTTTTAGTTTTCAGATAACCCTTTCTGTTTCATTTTTCTTGTTATATTGCCTTAGAAAACAATAATACTGTTACAGAAATTCCAAAAATTATGAAAATACACTTTTTTTTCAGAAAGTGCTCCGAAAAGCGAAACTTTGCTTAATGATTTTTTTTCAAGAAAACTTTATCTCTCTCATTTTCTTAGTTAGATAGACATAGAAAACAACAATTCAGTTAAAGAAATTCGAAAAAAAATTTAAAAAAATGTCCTGCGAAACGAAATTCTTTCTTTTATTTTATTGTTTTTTTCTTTCTGATAACCGTTTCTCTTTCATTTTTCTAGTTACATAGACTCGGGAAACAATAAAACAGTTAAAGATATTCGAAAAAAAAATTAAAATAATCCATTCATTTTCAATCCTTTCAGAGCGCCCTCCGAAACGCGATTCTTTACTTAATTGTTTGTTTTTTTTTTTTTCAGATAACACTTTCATTTTCCTAGTTATATAGACTTAGAAAAACAATAATAAGGTTACAGAAATTGGAAAAAATATGAAATCAAACTTTATTTTCATTCTTTTCTAAACGTCCTCCAAAATGCAATTCCTTGCTTAATGATTTTTTTTTACAAATAACACTTTCTCTTTCATTAATTCATCTAAAATAAAGTTTAAGAAATTCGAAAATTGATGATAATAACCTTATTTTTAATGCATTTGAACATCCTCTGTAACGTGATTTTCTACATATTTTTTTTTTTTAATTCACATAACTCTTTCTCTTTTATTTTCCTAGTTTTATACCCTTAGAAAACCATATTCCAGTAAAAGAAATTCGTAAAATTAAAAATAAACTTTTTATTTTCATTCATTTCACAACGTCTTCGGAAAAATGACTTTTTTTTTTAATGATTTTATAGTTAAGATAACTCTTTCTCTTTCATTTTAATTGTTTGATAGACTTAGTAAACAATAATGCGGTTGCAGAAATTCGAAAAAAGATGAAAATAAACTTATTATATTCATTCATTTTGAAAATCCTCAAAAAGGAAATTTTTCTAATAATTTGTTACTTCAGATAACTCTTTTTCTTTCAATTTCCTAGTTCGATGGTGTTAAAAAAACAATATAATATTTAAAGAAATTCGAAAATTGATAAAAAAATCTTTTTGTTTTCATTCTTTAAGAACGTCATCAGAAACGTGACTTATTACTTAATGATTTTTAATTCAGATAACTTTTCTCTTCCCCCCCCCCAAGTGTTATAGCCTTAGTAATCTATATTACAGTGAAAGAAATTCGAAAAAAGATGAAAATAAATTTTTTTTATTTTCATTCTTTACACTAGATCCACGGAAACGAGACTTTTTCCTTAATAATTTTCTCTTTAAGATAACTCTTTCTCTTTCATTTTCCTAATTTGATAGACGTAGAAAACAATATGACAGTTAAAAAAATTCGAAAATTAATGAAAATAAAATTTTTATTTTCATTCATTTGAAAACATCCTTGGAGATTTTTTCCTTTTGATGTTTTATTTCAGGTAACTCTTTCTCTTTCATATCTTAGCTTTATAGCTTTAGAACATTATATTAATGGTAAAGAAATTCAAAAAAGGTGAAAATAAACTATTTATTTTCATTCATTTCAAAATGTCTTAGGAAATTTAATTTTTGCCATATTGATTTTTTCAGATAGTTCTTCCTCTTTCATTTTCCTAGTTTTATAACCATAATAATCTATATTACAATAAAAGAAAATGGAAAAAAAAAAAATCTTTTAGTGTCATTCATTTCAAATGTCTCGGAAAAGTGATTTTTTTTTTCATAAAGATTTTTGTTTCAGATAACTCTTTCCTTTTCATTTTCCTAGTTTGATAGCCTCACAAAACCACATTACATTAAATAAATTTGAAAATGCTAAAATTTTCACTTTTATTCTTTTGAGAACATCCTCGGAAACGTGATTTTTGCCATAATGATTTTTATTTCAGATAATTCTTTCTCTTTCATTTTCCTAGTTTGATAGAAAAATTAATCCAGCATAACTAACTCTTTCCATTTGCAATCATTTAAAATAAAAAAAAATTCTTCACACTTTCACTAAAAACATATCTCTATGGTCTTTGCAACTGAGCCATCTCCTGTGCACATGCATCATTTCAATCAATACCTCATGCCTAGAGCCCAGATGTTCATGCATTCAAAAAGGTGGAAAAGGCAAGAAAAGGGCAAAAAGGCACTTAAAATATGTAATTTATGCAGCAAGAAAGGTCATTTATATCAAACATTATTAATAAAGAAAATTCATAAAAATAATGGACTCTTTTAAATTCATTTATCACTTGTTTCACAGAATCTGCATTTTCACAAATGAGAATGATGCCTACACTTGTTATTGTTTCTAGGTCTGGACTGTCAGACATTACTTTATTGCAATAGATCTTTAGGTAGTTACTTAAATGCTCACTTGTCTCCAGCATGGTGTCAAATTATGCACTGAAATCTAACTACAAGGCATTTACTATACAGCTGACATCTTTGCTCATTATTTTTAATTAACAATGTGCATATTATATAATGTGAACCTATACCTTGTCAGGAATAACAAAGAATGCCACCAAAAATTCCTGAATTAAGCTTTAAATTGGCATCTCAGTGAAAACTTATGACAATAACCCAGCAACCCACATATACCTGAACTATTAATGCATTTCCTTTATAAAATGAAATCTGCCACATAACGCTACTTACAATAACTACATTAGAAGACAAAATTTACTCCTGCTAATGAAATACTGAACTACAACAGCAGAAAATGCCCAAAAATGATAAAATACTTGTAAAAAAAATAAAAATAGACAGAATAGTATAAAAAGGTACCAAAGTACCAAAAAGGCAAAAAAGAAAAAATAAAACCTTCCCATAATATTTGATAGTTCATGAATATAATTTTCTAATTTTCACCCATTAAAAAAGGTAATTTGCCATAAATCTGGGCTGAACTCACGGCAAACACTCATTGTTTCATTATTGTTCTAAAAATTGCATTTATTTTTTAACCTCAAATTCCAATAGATCAATGCCTAGCTTGGCCACAAGATCTACAATCTCAAAATTTATGTAAATCACCCAGTACATGTTATGAATTATTTACAGGCTTAGTAAAAAAACTTCATGTTAAGACTCTTATTAGAAAATATCATGTTAACCATGATCTTGCTATGTGTATGTGTGTATATATTAATCCCATTGATTATAAATAGCAATAAACATGCTGGCAATAATAAACAATACCGGAAATAATGCACACTGGGAAAGGCCCAATCTAGATCAAATTACCTTATACAAAAAAGCATCAGAGAAAGATTCGCTTATCAAAGGCATAATGTTATACAAAAAACTACCAGAGGCTCTAAAATAGTAAAAAGGAGAGAAATTTAAGTGATATAAAAGAGTTCTTGAATGATATATTCCTCTAGAGGATGGATGAATTGTAGATAAAATTCTCCTTTTAATCTCTGTAATGCGTACGAAAGTGTTCTAATGATGTTTTGTAATTGATTCTGTTAAAACCTTTCTATACTTATGATGTACTTTATTATTATATTATGAATTGTTTATTTTAACTAAAGTTTTAAACTTATACTACTTGTAGTTAACTCTAGATTTTACCGCCTGTGGTGCCTCAGTAGTAAAAACGGGCGTTAAACACTATTCAAAAAAAAAAAAAAAAAAAAAACTCTAGATTTTCACAATGTCAGAAATTTGTGTACACCAGTCTATTGATAGCAATAAAATGTTACTTTTTTATATTATGAATTCCAAACTAGCTTGCTGTATATAAAGGAAAATTTTAAAAATAAAACGGAAATGGTGGTTTCTGGACACCAGGGAATTAAAAATTTGTAAATGATGAAAAGTGTACATATAACATTTTTTAAAAAATGTTTTAATAATGATAAAATAGTAAATATTTTCCATTTAGAAATAAAATAATTAAAATATTATGAGCAGAACTTCTCAATAACAATAATATGATTTAATTTATCCTATGCCCACTTGTGTCAACTTGGCCATCAAATGCCTTGCTGTCTAGCAAAGACCACCCAAATCTTCCACAGTTGCAGGTGGGTAGATATTTGGTTCTGCAATAACATTTTATAGAAATAATCTGGAGAAAGTTATCACCTGCTGTTGTTCAAATAGGACAAACAGCAACCTCTTGGAAAACATCATCAGTAAATCTCTCCCATCTGATATTCATTAAGATGTCAAAACCTTGATTTTATCACATCGACAATACAGAATAGATTGAGGTTTCTGGTGCATGAATCAAAGGATGATCAAAAACTTGTTTGGCAATTTTTGGCATATTTCTTATAATACGAATTACCGTATGGCTAAGAATCCATACAATATGTTTAGCAGATAATTTTGCTAGTTTTTTACAGCATGCAACCAACTGTGTGCTAATATTTGATAGGTTGATTAGATTTAAGAGCTAGAATGTTGTTGTTGTTGATCTAATGTGCAGGATTTTGATTCATTAATTTTTCCCTGGCCAACCAATATAATTTGTGTATTTTCCCATTAGGTGCAGCTTTCCTCAGTTCTGTGCATTCCAATAGATGTTCTCCCTTTAGAATCTTGTCAGTATTGCAGATCTTACATGTGTTATCATTCATAAAACCAAATCTGTGTAGATGTTCCACCAGATAATCATGTCCAGTGACCAGTCTAAAATGACCAATTGCTTCTTTCCTTGATAGATTTTTTTATTTTATGTACTCTGTCTTTTATATTAGAATAATTTTTATTAGAATTGAATATTTACTTGAATATTATGTTGATTTTTTTTGTTCTATGATCGTTTTGATACTTTTTAATTTTACATTTAATCCACAGGGCTTTATTGGTTTTGAATAGAGCACAGCCTCCTTTTTGGCCAGAAAGTCTGCATTCTTGTTACCTATCACTCCCACATGTGCTGGTATCCACAGTAGTATTATTTGTTGAAATTTTGTATGGAGTAATCTATAATACGATCTCACGTCCCTTACATTGTAAGATTCATATGAACTATCATATGATTCTATAGCTTGTATAGCAGAAGCTGAGTCTGTAAGAAACATTACTTTATTTTCTTTTATATCAGTCCTATAGTATATCTGTTCCAGCGCTCATTGTATTGCCACCATTTCAACCTCGTAACTTGTGGATTGTCTAGGCAGTGCGAAATAATGTGAGAAACATTTACAATATATACCACTTCCCACGTTATTTCTCTGTTTGTCTGCAGATCCATCTGTGTAAATTCTAAGCCACTCTGTTTCAGGGAATTCGTTGTGTAGATGTTCAAGTGCTATAGTTCTATATACCTCTGTTCAGTCTTCTTGTTTATTTAATTGTTCTGTCATTTTTTTTTTATCTGTTACTATCTTAATATAATTCAGTAATTCTTCTCTAAGTAAGCTATGTTTGTGATCTGTGATTTTAGTTTGTGTTCTTTGGGTATTTGATGAAACCATTGATATTTACCTGGGTTTGTTTTTAATTTTATGTATAATTGTGCGGCTTGTGTTTCAATGCTGGCTTTTGCTGGATTATTATTCATTCCAGCCAGAAGTGCATTTGTTGGTGTTGTTTTCATAGCACCTGTTATCAGTCTTAAACATTGATTTTGACATTTCTCAATCTTATTTATTTTTTCTTCTGTTGCTGTTGGTAATAGCTCACATCCATGTTTTAGTACTGGTTTTGTATATTTATTATATGTATTATTTAAAACTTCCATTGAGCTGCACCATTTAATCCAGCTAATCTTTTCAATATGTTACTTCGTTTAATGGCCTTTTGTATGATATTTTGTACATGGTCTTTCATTTCTAATTTCCTGTCTAATGCTATTCCCAAATATTTTATTTCTTCTGCATATTCTATTTGACTTCTGTTAATTTCACGTTTTAAGTTTTTTTTTCCCTTTCATCAAAGTGTTTCATAGTGTAGACTTGATATTTAGTTTTGGCTACATTAATGGTCATATTATTTAATTCTGCCCTATTTGCTAGTTTATCTAAGACATTTTTTATTTTTTCTTCTAGTCTGATATATACATTCTTATCATTTTTTTCAGCTGATCATATAACTACATCATCTGCATTGTTTATTCCGGTTTGTTTATAGTCTTTGGAATATCGTTAATATATATATTAAATAATAATGAACTGGATACTGCACCCTGTGCCACTCCAGTTTTCAGTTAGGTGTATTTGAATAATGTATTCTTCCATTTAACTGCAATCCATCTTTGATGTAGGAATCTTATACACCATCTAATTATATTTTTTGGACAGTTCATCTGAATTAATTTTTTAATAAACATCTCTTTCCATTCTAGATCAAATGCTGTTTGATAATCTATGAATATTGCAGCTACTGACATATTGTTAGCTAGTTTACTTTTCACATCCTCTTATTAGTCATGACGTTTGGTGAACTGTTCAATATTGTCTTCAAAATCCAGCCTGTTCATCTGTTAACAAGTTGTTTATTTCAAGGTAATATATTAATCTATTAACTATCATTTTATCTGCTATTTTTGCCAGAATTGAGGTCAATGATATAGGTCTGTAACTTTTTGTTTCATTTGTAGTTTTTTGTGGTTTTAAAATTGGTATTACTAATGCTTTGCACCAGCTTATGGCATATTCTCTTGTTCAAACCATATTTTATTAACAATTTCGAATAATATCTTCTTTTGCTCTTATTCCAAAATTCTTAATGTACTGCGGACATATAAGGTCTGGTCCTGGTGGCTTTTTATTTTTTAGTGTTTTCATTGCCTGTTCTAATTCTTCCAATTGGAACTTCGAATCCAGAGATACTGTTTGAATTTTTTCTATTTATATTGTGGTGGATTTTTTTAATGTTCTATTTTCTTTTGTCAGGTGTTTTCCTAGTGTATTAACTTTCTTATAATCTTGGTTAAATTTGTTAGCTACATCTTTGTTATTGTATATGTCTTTATTACCTTTTTTAATATATACACTTTTATTGCTATTGTCGTACCTTACGCTAACGTTATTAATGTGCTTGTATACTTTGGTACTATTGGTTCTATAGTCCAACCCATTTAAGAATTTATCGTAGCATTGTCGTTTGGTTACGATTAATTCTCATCTGTAGATTGCATCTTTTTTCCTCCATTCTATTACATCTTCTTATTTTTAATGTTTTGTGCTAAATCTCTAGCACTATTTCTTTCTGCTTTTAGTGTTTCTAATTTTTTGTCCGAAAAAGTTTATATTTTTTGGTTTTCCTCTGGGGATGTTTGTCTTTGCTGATTTTAACATTATGTCATTAAATTCCTTAATCACTTGATTTACGTTCTTTGATAAATCTAATCCTTGTACTTCAATTTTGATATTTTTTTTTTTTTTATATATTTAGTCCAGTTAGTTTTTTTAAAATTCCAGGTATATCGTTTTTCAATATTTGGACTATGTTTCTTGGACTATGGGGGATAAAGTAGCCTGCCTCCATGTGGTGTCCCCTCGGTAACACAAAATAGGCTACAACATTTTGCAGATGTTTAAGAGCTAGAATTGCTGCTTGCAACTTTATTAGAAAAATAATCTTTTTTTCGAATTTAGCTTTTTCCGCTTCTTTAATTTCTTCTAAAACAGTGGCAATTCAATATCAAAGTTGCTCAGCAGTTTGCCAATACCAAGTGCTGAAATGCTTTAGAATAAAAAAAAATTACCAGCTTTAGTTGGATTCAAAGCTCCATAGTATAAATATGCAACTATATATGGGTTCAGTACATTTAGTATGGATAGTTTCAAGGGCAATTTTTGGGAGTTAAGGGATGCGTTTTTATAAAGTGTGGCTGAGCAATTGGACTGAAGCTGTAGGCAAAGTCGTGTGTATAGGGTAGCTCTTGTAAAAGTCAGTTTGGCAGGCTTGATATTGAATTTCCTGAGTAATTCATCTGCATACAAGTTATCTGTATTTCTAGTCTCTATGTTCCAGCAGTATACTCATTACAATAGGTTGAATGATGATAATTGTTGCTTAAAGGGTGCAAAACTGTTTAGTCAATAGCGCCCAAACACACTAAAAACTGCGCCAGAGTTAAAAATTAATTAATTAATCGACAAAATCAGAGCATAAGATAAGCAACAGTAGCACTTTGTGCAATGAAATAAAACCCCTTAACAAATAACAAGGTTAATATGGTCATCAACAAACAAGACTAGTACTAAAACCCAACTGGAGGAGCTGAGGACCCAACAGTCTTATTATGGTCTAAAATAGGAGGAACAATAAAAAACCCCAAAACATATAAAAAGGGTAAAATGGTGCACAAACAAAAGACTGATACTAAAACACAGCCGCAAGAGCGGAAAATATGTCTTATAAATGATGTGAAATTGTAACAGTAAACCCCAAAACAACCAACAAGGGTATTTTTTATACACAACAAACAAAGACTGGTAGTAAAACGCACCAGTAAGGGCTGAAAAATACAACTGTCTCATAATGGTCTAAAATAGTAACAATAAAACCCCAAAACAAATAACAAGGACAATATGCAACCACAAAAAAAAATAAAGACTGGTACTAAAACAAATCAGCAAGAACTGAAAACACAACAGTCTTAAAATAATCTAAAAATGCCGCCATGAATAAAATAATATAACCTCTCACCTTACTCCAAAAACCACAAACACGGATAAAACGGAGCACACGCTCAACGGCAAACACATCATCTGCAAGTAAGTTCTCAATAGAGGAGGGCAAACTTAAGGAAAGACTAAAAGTGAGGGCAAATTGGAGCTGGTTGACGGTGACTAAAACAGCAATGTCCAATACTCAGACGAGCTAAATTTCTTATTCGCGACGAACAACGCGAGAAGAAGTCGACCTTTTAACTGTAAAAGGGACGGATTTACATTCTCGAAGCTTATTGGTGGGTATTAAATTCCACTCATCGCGCAAGCGCGAGGGAATGTGTCGACGTAAAGAATGTTTAAGATCCCCGAAGTAAAGACGTTGTTCGTACTCAGCAGGGTCTAAAAGGGCAGATTTAGCTGCGACATCTGCGGCCTCATTACCTGGGAGTCCCACATATCCAAGTACCCATAGTAGTATCAACTTGACGCCAGCGTCAAAAAATGTTAACACTACATCCTGGATCTTCTGCACAGGAGGGTAGTTGTTGTACAGATTTCTAAAAGTTAAAATGGCACTCAAAGAGTCGGAAGAAATAACACAGTTTCCCAGCCCTAGGTCAGATATATAAATAAATAAAATCGCCCGATAAATAGCATAAAGCTCCACCTTAAAAATAGATGTCGCAACGTTAAGACCAAACATAAAATCAAACCCGTTAAAAACAAGACACATCCTACCCCCGTGTCAGATTTCGAGCCGACGGTATATATAAAATTCCATCCAGTAAAAGAAGGCACAAAATCGCTAAAATGACGATGAATAAAATGTGCTGCGGTCGAGGTCCTTGGACAGAACGTAAGCTCAAGGTAAACGGGAGCCTCTGCTAAAACCCAAGGTGGGGAAGAAGTTTCCTCGGCTATGAAAAAAAGCAGGTAACTCTACGTCCAACGTATCTAACAGCTCCTGAAAACGAAAGCCAGGAGGATTAGGAGTAATAGACCGAGCAGCATAAAAAGCAGCGAGCGACACATTAAATAACGGCTCATTCGTAGGATGATGAGATTGAGCAGCTAGTCGACAAACATACGCAGAAAGTAAAAGATCCATACGATGAAACAATGGAGGTTCTCCAGACTCCGCACATGAACTTGACACAGGACTGGTTGGGAATGCTCCAATGGCAACACGGATACCCCGGTGATGAATGGGGTTAAGGCGACGAAGAACGGAAAGTCGCGCAGAGCCATAAACAACACAGCCATAATCCAGTTTGGACCGGATGAGAGAGCGGTAAAAACGTAAAAGAATAGTCCGGTCATCCCCCCGGAATGTGCCACTTAAAACACGTAAAATACAAAGAGAACGCTCACACTTGCCTCTGATTTGTGCTATATGCGATGACTAATTTTCTATCATATACCAAGCCAAGGAACCTAACTTCGTCTGCGAAAGCAAGAGCATCTGGGCCAAGATGAAGGGATGGTGGAGGATACTCCTTACGTGCCATGGAGGCGGCGTTCAAAAGACATGTTCTCCGAGAGGAAAAATAGATGGCAAAATCGTCTACGAACAACGACGATTGTATTCCTGGAAGTAAACATTCATTGATGGAATTGATAGCAATGGCAAACAGTGTACAACTAAGTACCGAGCCCTGAGGTACCCGCTCTCTTGAGTAAAAAGAGATGATAAAACTGATTCCACGCGAACATTAAAAACCCATCCTTCATAAATTCCTGAATAAAAACAGACATACGACCACGTATATGCCAATCGTGAAGCGTCGAAGGGTATCGCTTCTCCAACAAGTATCACTGGCTTTCTCTAAATCAAAAAAACGGCGACCATTTGGCACTGCCGTACAAAACCGTCCATTATGCGGGTGGTTTTAGACTCAAGATGGTCGACTGATGAACGACGACGCCGAAAACCGCACTGGACATTCGTTAATAAATTCCTCGACTCTAACCACCACATAAGCCGTCTGTTAGTCCTGCGTTTCATCACCTTGAGGTGAGGGAAATCGGAAGGTAACTGGAAGGAAGGTATGGGTCCTTTCCAAGTTTAGGTATTGGTATGACGGTGGCCTTTCACAACTGCTCGTAAATGTCCCATTGCACCACCCAGAGTTAAAAATCTGGAGTAAAAAAGCCTTATCCTCCGCTGACAAATGCTGCAACATAGCAATATTGAATGCTATCTGGCCCCGGTGCGCAATGCCGAGAGGTCGTAAGCTCCAATATCAATCGGACTACCAAGTACACGATGTTGTACCTTTAGACCGAGTGTAGGCGTAATCAAGGTTTGCCTACAACGCGGCTCAGTTTTTCCCAAACTGCAGAGGAAGGCATTGTACGGTTAAATGAGGCGAAAGCAATTCAAGACACCCTTTTGCTATCCTTAATCACTCGACGGCATTTAGCGCGCAGTTTTTTTTTTTTTTTTTTTATATATATCGGACCATGTTCTCCAATGTAAGGTGGCCACGAAATACTCGCAAAGCACCTTGGCGTGCACGCAAAGCATCCCGGCATTCGTCGGTCCATCAAGGAACCGACAAGCGTCTGAAGTGGGAAGATGACCGGGGAATAGCCCGATTAGCGGCATTGATTATGGCCGTTTCGAGGTGCTGAACCGCGGTGTCGATGGATGGAAACTCACACCCTGCAAAGACGGCTGAAGAACGGAACAGGTGCCAATTCGCTTTGGTAATAAACCATTTCGGCGCGCTTTGAGAATGTGCGTGAGCAGATAGGAGACGTACTTGATACGGGAAGTGATCACTAGAGTGCAAATCAGAGATGACGTTCCAAGTAAAGTGTACAGCAAGCGAGGCGGAACAGAAAGATAAGTCTAAATGAGAAAAACTGTGAGAAATGTCAGAGAGAAATGTGGTTGACCAGTGTTGAGCAGAGTAAGATGGTGGCGATCCAGGATGTCTGCCAACATGCTGCCCCTGGCACACTCAGTGGTAGAACCCCATAGGGGATGGTGCGCATTAAAATTTCCAAAAGTAGGACAGGAAGTGGTAGCTCAGATAAAAGATCCTCGAGATCAGTCACATCGACAGTAGCAGATGGAGGTAGATATAGAGAGCAAACTGTGAAATTAAGGCCAGAAAAGTAAACTGTAGCTGCTGCCGCCTGTATAGGAGTCTGAAGGTTTAGTGAAGAGCTGTAAGCGATCTTGAATTTAATTTCCGGAGCATTAAACACTACCGACTTCACGGTAGCTCGTTTCGGAGAACTTGGCGCATTAGGGACCCGTGTAAATACAAGGTCGCAGGTCTACGACTACTTTCGCGCTTCTTGGCCGCTGAAGAAGATACTGCTGTCTTAGGTACTGTGGGATGGCGAGATTGAAATTGCTTCCGGGTTTCCACAAAGGATACTTTTTCCTTAACTCGGATTTTCTGTATACAGCGTTCTTCACGATAGCGAGGACAGTCATGGGATGAGGCGGGATGATCCCCTCGACAGTTCATACGGACTGGAGCGGATGAACATGCTCCTTCATGCCTTTCCAGACCGCAGGTTCCACAGATGGAAGTGGTACTCTTACAAGATATTCGGTATGGACAAAACGCTGGCACTGATAACATCGCAACAGGCTCGGGATATACGAGCGCACGTCGATCACCTCGTAGCCCGCTTTAATCCTCTGCGGTAGGTCTACCTTGTTAAATATGATGAAAAGAGTACGGGTCGGCTGTACTTCTCCGTCTTTCCTCGCCTGCACTCGATACATGGACGTGACCCCTGGGTATTCCAAACAATTTTGGGTTTCCGGGTCGGACATACCGTCAAGAACATTAGTTGTAATAACTTCTCGCGACGAATTTAGCGTTTTATGTTGCTCGACACGGATCGGATATCTGTGGAGAATCGCCACCTTGAGCAATGAGTTACTCTGTGACATTCTGTTTCCACTAAATGAGATCCATTGCGAAGTCGTGTGCAGGATTTCACAGGTGCAGTTATGGTGTCTATGTCCTTCTGAATAACAAATGGGTTTACCCTAGTAAAGGACTGACCGTCTTCTGTATAACTAATGACTAAGTAACCAGGAAAAGGCTACTCGGTTACTTCTTTTACTTCCACTCTCACGTTTCATTTGGGTAAAATTATTTTCACTAACCATAGCGATTTAATCCTCCACCATTGCAACTGTCTCCGATGGAAGGCTTGCTTCCTGGGCGCCACCCCGGCTTAGGTTACTTGCTCTGGCCTGAACTAAGTAACCTCAGGGTCACACCTTCCTGTGGGTTGACAAACGGACCCAATAGCTTGCAGGAAGTCAACAGCTCATGCAATGGCCCCTTCCCAGGCCTGGCCTTTACCAGGGGATACGCTGCTGTCCTACATAACAACCCAGTGCTGGGAGTTACGCCATTGCCTAGTCACCTTTTACTGTGTCAAACATGGGGACATCCTTCAGACAAAGAACAGGGAAGTAAAACGAATAAAAATTAAAATGGAGATAAAATTAAAAGGAGTCAAACATGCTATGCATGGACGTGCGGGAGCAGCTCCAGTGCCTTGGGGACACTATGCCTCGTATCCAAAAATTGGGCCCCTAAGGGGACAATAAGTTAGGTTTGCTCTCTTCATACCTCCCATAGCTTTAAAGTCATCTTCTTTCATTAAATATTTAAGAGTTTCAATCCAGTTTGATTCTCCATTGGAGCTAAAAGAGTTGACTTTGCAATAACAACATGTGCATTTGCAGTATTATTTTATATGCAACTGAGAAATTCAGATGCAAACTAAAACCACTTTCAGATCATATCAGTTAGGTTAGTTAGTTGGTTATTGCCCTGTGGATTCCATAATGAGCAAATGTTTGAGGATATGGAATATGTCAAATATAAAATTCTATATGACACATACCACAGCCAAATAAAATAAACATATACTTAAAGCAAAATTGCAAGTTAATAAAACAAGATACCTGATGAGCTGCAATTAACTGCATGATGCGTAATAAATGCCAAGGGTAAATATCACATGATCCACAACAAAGTATACCTCATACAGCTCACCCTGCTGAACTGCTAAAGCAGCAACAGTTGCCAAAACCAGTGGCAAACAACAATCCAGAGTAGTCATTGATCGATGACACACTCCTGTGCTACTGGGTTTGCAAGCAGAGAAGATAGATGCAGTATAACTCACATTAGGCTCAGAAGGATCATTCTTGTGCTAAAGCATTCTTCTATATTGAAAAAGTATTAGTAATTAAGAATTATTTCAAGTTTTTGCATTTTACATAATTGTCTTGTATTTTCAGAGATGTTGGAAGTTTATTATATATTTGAACAGCAAAGTAATAACTACCTTTTTGAAAAGTGTTAGCCAGTTAGGCAGTCAATGCCAATCTTTGTTACATTTGGGTTATCTATATGTACTGAAAAATTATGTTTACAATGTTAAAATTACTAGCTATATATATACATAAGTGAGAGTATGGACTTCAAGGTTATTGAAAGGGATCTACAAGATTGTCACACTCCAACATCACCTCTTTCACTGTTTACAAAATTATTCCCAAAAAAAATTCTCACATCTCAGAATGGAATGAAATTATGCAAAGTATACAGTGCACAAGTCTTCCTGATTTAGAAAGTTTCTCAGAATTCTTAAGGCAAAACAGGGATGGGCTGACTTGAACTTAGGAATTATGATATCTTAGATATATGATCAACCCCTAATCTTACAAATTTAGTATATTAAGTATATCTTGTTATTTTTTTAATATTGTTTAATGCCAGTTTTTACTACCGAGGCACCACAGGTAGTGGACATGGATGATACATGAAACAAAATTATGTTAGGGAAGGATTTTTTAAGGAAGGAAACTTTCCAGGCCTAAGTTTAGGGTACCTCCCTGGCATTTGCCATTTATGAGGATTGAGGAAAACCTGGAAAAAGCCTCAGTCAGGAAGGAGACGGTCCTGGCTGGATTAGAACCCCAGACCTCCTGCTCACGAGTCTGCGCCTTAATGACCTTGGCCACCTGTGGCAGTTCCTTGTTATTAAATACTAAGTTCAGGAACACTTGTTTTTAGTTTTGATTGAAGTAATAATTGTTTTATCATAATTTAAAAATGTATTAGCTTCAAACTACAAGTTCAAATCTATGAATGCATTATCTGCCTTAATTGAAAACTGTTCTGGAGATTTCCCTATAATGAATGATTTGGAATTATTTATAGGTAAAGATTATTACTATAGATTCACCACTGAGACTGCAAGGCAAGGGGACCCAACGCTGATCTCTATGGAGCACCACATTTATTAATACTTATTTCTCACACAAATTGGTTACCCATAATCTTTTGAGTTCTGTAAATTAAATATGATTCAAATCAAGTGATGAAGAAATTATCTATGCCATTAAAGATAATTTTAAGTCAGAAATTAATGATTATATCAAAAGATAAGTCCTAGGATAAAGGCATTTTTATTTAGAGCTGTAATTTTAGTGATGAGTCTGTATGAGATCTTGATAGTTCTAAACACACATTGAACTGGTGTTAAAATATTGTTTACAAGCATATATTAGAAATGTAATAATATACTACTTTTTCAAGAACCATAGACAAAGAAGATAAAAAAAAATAGGTCTATAGCCTAACAGTAAATATTTATTCCCATTTTTAAGCAATGATTTGACTTGTGTTAGCATTATTCTTACTGGATATGTTTCTGTTAAGGTAAACCTATTAGCTACATAAGCATAATAAACATAAACACCTTTAGATTCACTACTTATATGCAATTACCATAAAGATCTGAAATCGGGACATAGGAAAACTTTCAATATTTTTGAACAAGCATAATTATCACCAAATATATGGGCAGTAAAGCAAGAACAAATGCAAAATGGAAATCTGCTGATAAAACGAATTTTTTAAGTAGATTTTAAATACACATTATTTTAAAAGCAAAATTAAATGCAATATTTACAGACACAGCTGTTTCTCAAGTGGATACCTCTTGTAATATTTTATTACTAACCTAACTAAACACTACTATAAAACAAAAACTCACATTCACAGGTATGATATAATCTGTCCTTCATTAAGGTTCTAATGAGTGGTTTGCTTTTCCCCTTTTTCACTGAAAAATAAATGTATTTTCAGGACTTTCATTTGATAATGAATGAATAAAACCTGCTTTCTTTTTCTTTATTTTTAAACTTCTTTACAATTAGATACATACTTAAATATTTATTTTCCTGATCCATTATGGAAAACAATCAACTTCTGTGCAAAGTTATAATGCATTTCAGTATAAGGATCAAGCTTATCAGATCAGTCTATGTCTACAAATCACCTACAAACAAAAATCAACAGAGGAACACGATACTACTTTATCTTCACAACTCAGCTAAAATTTTCCTTTTTCCTTTTTTGTTTCACATACCCTTCAGAGTGATTTGTATAACCAACACAAATGGGTGGGACCCCATGTCCCATTTCTATTATAGAATTCATCAGTTCACTTATGGATTAATTTTTAATTAATATATTATTTATATATCAAGCTCATTGATGAATTCTATAACAGAAATTAAATATATATATAAATAAATAATAAACTGTCATCAAGTTTTCAAGTGCAAGTGCAACAGCTAGTTTCAGTTGGCTGTTAACATCTAACATCCAAATTGTCATATAATATTGACTAATCATACCTTAATAGGCAGCCTCTGAATTCAAATCACATTCAAACTAATAAGTAAAGCTCGTAAGCACAAATTACCTGCTTATGTCCCGCAACATATTTAACCCCTCCAGTAAATTATATTCTGAACTTTTCCATTGTCAATTCAACTTGATTACTTTCTGCTAGTTTAACAATTAAACTGATAAATAACGACTAAATAAGCAAATTCATAAATTCATAAATCTTTTTTTTTTTTTTTTTTTTTTGCTTGCTTGCTTGAAAATATGGGACCCTTTTACTATTAACATTTTTGTAAGGAATTGCACTTCAAAGATAATAAAAAGTTATTATTAATTAAGTAAAATTAATGCAAAGCAGTTAAAAAGAAGGAACACAATTACATTTAAAATAGCTTTTACACCAACTTTCATGCATAGAGCAAACCTCATTCAATCATTCATGTTTGCTTATTTATATACTTTGCACTGGTGTGTATCTTTTCACAAATATTTCTGTGACTTAACAATTTATCATAAATTACCATGCATGAGAAAATGAAATTACATTGTAGCTTAAAGTATTTGCAATTGCAGATTCCAAAATATTTGTCTTTTCATATGATCAGTAGTTATTCATTTTTTAAAAAAAATTCTATAGTTGCATCTGAATTCTGTAATCTTAGGGAGGACTGTTATGCAAGGGTTTTCTCACCTATTTTCTATTGCTACTTGTTAGCATTCCACTCACATATTTTTTCTAATACAATGGTTTTAGCCATACAAAAATCACCAAACAAGAGTGTACTTTCAAGAATTACATTACTTATATTTTGTATTGTTGAAATACTGACTTTCACAACTGACCATTGTGGTTCTGATTTCAAAATAAACCAATGAAATTGTTTCTTGTGTCATGAGGAAATGTCAAACTCCATAAGACTAGATACTGATATATTGCATTATAGAATGTATTTACAAATGAATAAAATCTATTTTGAGCTGATTGGTCATACTCGCACAATTTCAATAAATGAATTTAACTTGCAGGCTCAAAGAATGATAACCTATCCTTTTTTTAAGTTTATTTTTACTAGTTCATAACACGTTAATGCTTCTGTTGTATATATATATTCTGCCTTTCAATTTCTAAAATGCTTATTTGAATGATATTTAATTGATTGTGCACAAACCATAAGAATAATTCTGATTTCTTGTTATTGAAAAATGAATGCAAAGCAAAAGGGCACCCTGATTCTGACAGGAAAAAGGAATTTAAAGCAGGATTTAATAATTTCACAATCCCTTTGAGTGCTAACCATATTGTGCGCTTTAACCTAGTACTTTCCGATATTCATCATTCACAATTCCTTCTGTGATGATGATCATTATTGCTTAAAGGGCGCAAAATTACCAAGGTCATTAGCGGTCAAACACACTAAAAACCACCCCAGAATTAAAAAATAAATAAGTAATTAGCTCAAAATCCGTGCATAAGATAAGTATCAGTAGCACTTTGTGCAATAAAATAAAACCTCATAACAAATAACAAGGGTTATATAATCATCAAACAAACAAGACTGGTACTAAAACACAGCTGCAAAGGCTGAAAACACAACAGTCTAAAATTGTAACAATAAAAACCCTATAAACAAATAACAAGGCTAAAATTGTCAACAAACAAAAGGACTGGTACAAAACACAGCAGTAAGAGCAAAAAAAAAAAAAAAAAAAAAAAAAAACCACCAGTCATACAATGGTCGAAAATTGTAATAATAAAACTCCAAAATAAACAACAAGGGCAATATGCTCAACAACAAATAAAGACTGGTAGTAAAACGCATCAGTAAGAGCTGAAAACACACCGGTCTTATAATTGACTAAAAAGGTAACAATAAAACCCCAAAACACATAACAAAGGCTATTTGCAGGTAGGAAAATGCATCAGCAAGAGCTGAAAACAGAGCAGTTTTAACCTAATCTAAAAATGCCATCATAAAAAGTATAACCTCACACCTTACTCCAAAAACCACAAATACGGATAAAGCGAAGCACTCGCTCAACAGCAAACGCATCATTTGCAAGTAACTCCTCATTACAGGAGGGCAAACCTAGGGTAATTCGAAAAGATGTTAGATGATGGCAATCAAGTAAAATGTGACGCACTGTAAAGGAGTGGTCACAGTGAGGGCAGGCTGGAGCTGGTTGACCATTAAAAAGGTGACGCTGATTAAAATGCCCGATTCTCTAACGTGCTAAAATTGTTTATTCGCGACGAACAGCGCGAGAAGAAGTCGACCAATTAAAAGGGGTTAAATTACATTCACGGAGTTTATTAGTAGGGAGTAATTCCCACTCCTCGCGTGGCGCGAGAGAACGGCTCGACGTAAAGAATGGTTAAAATCCTCCGAGTAAAAACGATGCTCGTATTCAGCAGGGTCTAACAGAGCGGATTTAGCTTGACATCTGCGGCCTCATTAACTGGAAGTCCCACATGTCCAGGTACCCACAGCAGTGTTACCCTGAGGTCAGCATCAAAAATCGTTACCACTGCATCCTGGACCTTCTGTACAATAGGGTAGAAGTTGTACAGATTTCTAAAGGATAAAAGCACACTCAAAGAGCCGGAACACATGACACTGTTCATCCTAATCAGAAATAAATAAAATCGCCCTATAAATAGCATAAAGCTCCGCCATAAAAATAGGTGTCGTAGCGTCAAGACCAGACGCAAAACTAGCTCCATTAAAAACAAAGGCAAATCCTACTGCATTGTCAGATTTCGAGCGGTCGGTATATACAAAATTCCATCCAGTAAAAGAAGAGATGATCTCGCTAAAACGACGATGAATAATAGGTGCTACGGTCGGAGACTTAGGACAGGACGTAAGCCCAAGATGAACGGGGGCCTCTGCTGAAAGCCAAGGGGGAGTAGTAGTTTCCCCGGCTAGGAAAAAGCAGGTAAATCCACGTCCAAAGTCCTTAATAGCTCCCGAAAACGAAACCCAGGAGGTTTAGGACTAAAAGACCAAGCAGCATAAATTGGAGGGAGAGACAGACAAAGCAGCATAAATTGGAGGTAGAGACACATTAAAAACGGCTTATACGTGGGATGACGCGGTTGCACAGCCAATCGACAACCATTAGCAGCAAGTAAAACATACCTACTATAAAACAACGGAAGTTTCCAGATTCCACATTTAAACTTGACACAGGACTGGTTGGGAAAGCTCAAATGGCGATACGGATACACCGGTGATGAATGGGGTTAAGGCGACGAAGAACGGACGGTCCCGCAGAGTCATAAACAACACAGCCATAATCCAGTTTGGACCGGATGAGAGAGCGGTATAAACGTAAAAGAATATTCCGGCCAGCTCCTCTGGATGTGCCACTTAAAACACGTCAAATACAAAGAGAACGCTCACACTTGCTTCTGAGTTGTGCTATATGCGATGACCAGCATTATTTCCTAACAAACACCAAGCCAAGGAACCTAACTTCGTCTGCGAAAGCAAGAGCGTCTGGGCCAAGATGGAGAGAGGGTGGAGGATATTCTTTATGGCACCAGAAATTCATGCAGACTGTCATCTCTACGGAGAAACGTAAACCGTGATTCATACTCCAAGCGTAAAGGCGGTCGAGATAGCATTGGAGGCGGCGTTCCAAAAGACCCGCTCTCCGAGAGGAAAGAAAGATGGCAAAATCGTCAACAAACAACGACGATTGTATTCCGGCGGTAAATACACATTGATGGAAATGATAGCAATAGCAAACAGTGTGCAACTAAGTACCGAGCCCTGAGGTACACCGTTCTCTTGAATAAAACGAAGGGATAAAACTGATCCCACCCGGACATTAAAATCCCGGCCATTCATAAACTCCTGAGTAAAAACAGTCATACTACCACGTATATGCCGATCGTGAAGCGTTGGAAAGATACCGCTTTGTCATAGGCTTTCTCCAGATCAAAGAAAACGGCGATTGTTTGGCACTTCCGTGTAAAACCGTTCATTATTTGGGCGTTAGAGACACAATATGGTCGACTGAGGAACGATGACACCGAAAACAGCACTGAATGCTCATCAATGATTTCTTCGACTCTAACTAGCACACAAGCCGCCCATTAATCATGCGTTCCATTACTTTGTAGACGCAGCTGGTGAGGGAAATCGGACGGTAACAGGAAGGAAGATGTGGGCCCCTTCCAGGCTTAGGTATAGGAATGAAGGTGGTCACTCGCCAAGCGTTAGGAAATGTGCCATTACACCAAATAAAATTAAAAATACGTAATAAAATGCCTTACCTTTCACTGCTGTAACAAATAAACATGAATGCCTTCTTGCTCCGGTGCGCAATGCCGAGAGGTAGACAAGGCATGCTGCAATTCCCTGGCGGTAAACGGGACGTTATGGCACAACTGATGATCGGAGGCAAAAGAGAAATATCTCGACTCAACCTGCTCCTTTAATGTGCGAAATGAAGCAGGGTAATTGGCGGAACTCGAAACTATAGCGAAAGTGCGTCTTAAAATATTGGCTATATAATCGGAGTAGTAAGCACTCGATTTGACACTCTAAGACCGGCTATTGGCATAAATCTAGGTTTGCCTACAACGCGGGGTAGCGTTTTCTAAACTACAGACGAACGCGTTGTGCGGTTAAAAGAGGATGACGCCTCTTTGCTATCCTTAATCACTCGACGGCATTTGGCGCGCAGTTGTTTGTAGCGAATCATGTTTTCTGAGGTAGGGTGGCGACGAAAAACTCGCAGAGCACCACGGCGTGCACGTAAGACATCCCGGCATCGGTCCACCAAGGAACTGGAAAGCGTCTGAGGTGACAGGACGACCGGGGAAAGGCCTGATCTGCGGCTGCAATGAGGTCCGTTTCGAGGTGCCCTATTACGGCGTCGATGGATGGAAAGTCACACCTGGAAAACAAGGTCATAAATCGAAAGAGAAGCCAATTCGTCTTTTCAATGAGCCATCTTCGTTCGCGCTGAGAATAGCGTGTGAAGAGAGCACGTGTATCTGACACAGATAGTGGTCATTAGAATATAAATCAGAGGTGACATTCCAAGTAAAATGTACAGAGAGTGAGGTAGAACAAACGGATAAGTCCAAGTGTGAAAAGCACTGAGTGCTGTCAGAAATAAAAGTAGGTTGACCAGTATTGGGCAGTACAAGATTATGACGATCCAGAATGTCGGCTAAAAGGCTACTCCTTGCACACTCCGTGTTGGAACTCCGCAGGGGATGGTGAGGATTAAATTATTTTTTGTTTATTTACGGACGCTCTTTAACATCTCAGGTCATCAGCGTATGTGAGCATTAAAGTTTCCCAAAAGTAGGGCAGGGGGTGGTAGCTGAGACAGAAGATTATCCAGATCAACTGTTGCGACAGTGGCGAAGTAAACTGTAGCTGCAGCAGCCTGTATAGGAGTCTAGAGGTTAATTGATGTACAAGTCATCTCAGATTAAAATTAAAACTTCGCCATGCTCGGGAGTACCATCTGAGGGAGGAAGATGAAACCTCACTAAAGAGTAACCGCGTAAAGTGAAAGAATATTGCGGGCGAAGTTTGGTCTCTTGGAGACACACAAATGGAGAGTCAGTCGAGTGTAAAAGTAACTCCAGGTCAGGTCTTCGACTACGGAATCCGCGTACATTCCTCGAAAGGATAGCCATTGTTAAAATGAGATAAAATGAATAAATAAATAAAAACACCACCTTACTTTTTAGTCAGTCTAGGACGAATCAACCGTCCTTTTTTCAATCGCGTGGGACTGGATGGTTTATTTGGAGCAGGCACATCCTGCTCCATGACCGACTCAGAAGAAGGGCTCTCCCGCTGAGGAGCATCCACCTTTTCCAACTCCTGGAATCGGTTGGATGTGCATATAGGCGGTTACGGCGACCGACTAGCGGGTTTGCTACCATCATGGTAGCGGGACCTCCGAGGAGAAGGGCTCTTTTTCTACAGAACAGAAGTTGACGTTTTCCAAAAGTCAGTTATTGTGTAGCTCGTCCTGAACTTTATTTCAGGCGCATTGAAAACTACCGCCTTCAGTTTCTCGGTAATGCGCTTCGGAGAACTGGACATAGTAAGGACCCGTATAAATACAAGGTCGCAAGCCTGCGTACTGCTATCGCACTTCTTCACCGCTAAAGAACCTGCAGCGCTGTATGTACCGTTCTTAAATACTACAGGTTGGCGATATTGGTAACGCTTCCGGGCCTCAGTAAAGGAGAGCTTTTCCTTTACCCGGCTTTCCCGAATACAGCACTCCTCTCGAAAACGAGGACAGTCGCGGGACGAGTTTGGATGATCAACGCGGCAGTTAACGCAGACGGAAGCGGATGTACATGCTCCTACATTACTAGCTTGACCGCAGGTTGCACAGATGGAAATGGCACTCTTACACGATATGCGAGTGTGTCCAAAACGTTGACACTAAAAACATCGCAACGGGCTCGTGATATACGGGAGTAGTATATACCCCTCGGGAGGCAGACAGGGTCAACGACCGACCTTGACCTGTCTAGACAAGGGCTGTCTAGGACGTTCAAGGTCTTTGGCGTTCGACCTTGGAACTAGCTGTTTAGTTCGAAGGTCGCTCCCCGCCCGGCCTCCCGAGGGGCTCTTTTTTATTTTTTAGCGGAGTGCACTGCTTACAAAAAAGATTTTTTTGCAGTACACTTTTTTTTGCATATAGAAGTTACATACAGTACACCATATAAGTATTACCTTTACTACAGTGATTTGCACACTGATTGCAGTGCGCTTACGTTTTCTTACACTGTTTTTAAAAAAAACAATGTTAAGAGATTGTTGATTTACGTTTATTGAATAAGTGTACAGAATTACTTATAAAATAGCATAATGGTCTTGATAAAACAATTTACAAAAATTGACACAACAAAAATTGACGTGGCTAGCACTACGTTGTTTGACGCAGCTGTTACGTATCGAGCGATGATCGTCGAGACGTGATGAGGATCGTGGATGCTGCGCAGATGCTGCATGTATAATATTCATAGCAGAAGAAATAGTCCCAAGAGGAAAGCGGCGAGGCCTAACACGGTGCAATGCATGTTTTTTTTTTTAGTTTACGCTATTACAGAAATGGCAATCTGCGACGTAAGGAGGTGGTCCGTCGATTTGCGTGCTTGAACCTGTGTTGTAGTGCGCGGTGCACCTGCGGTACGGAGCGTATACCTGCTTGCAGAAGAAGTCCAAATGCTCCCAGACGGCGTCGACGTCTAAAGGCCGAAGAACGTCTAGAACGTAGGAATGAGCGGCAAGAGAGATCCTCTCGTGATCGGCCAAAATCGACAGTCTCCTGTCCCACTTTAGATAGTTGCGCAGAGCACCTTCTAAGGAGCACATAACAGAGTATAGAGGATGGTTAATTCTAATATCTCGAAGTGTATGAGCATGTACCTTTAAATGAAGAGATTGTACATGTGTATGGAGCAAGAGCTGGATCGAGACTGAAGCGGAGGTGGGAGGCGAGTCTTTCCAAATAAGCATTAAATTACGTCATTGTAGACATGATGCAATAGATTACGTAATTGATTTTTTCCCTTAGATTTTTACGTTTTCTGATTGGTTAAAATAAGCTGTGTTGCGATTGGACGAATAAATCATGTGGTGTGTAGCTATTTAAAGAGACAGAAAAAAAGCATTACGTCATTGCAAGATGATTGCAATATTTATATTGCATGCAGCATGCGTGCTTGCGAGTGCCGACCGCAATTGCGTGAGTTTTGGAAGATGCGGTTTTGAAGTAAACGATCAAACAGGATATATGCAAAATGCTACTATGTGCCGCAAAAACTATGAACTTATGCCCAATTGTTCTTGCGTTTACAAAAAGAATGCAACGTGTACGTTTGACGTCAATTTGTTGAGCGTAGAAAATATGAATAACGTGTACACGTGTCTAGCAATCATAACTAGATCTAATTCGGGCGGGCGTTGCGGTAATGCATATTACGGAGAGTTACACGTAGGTCACTTTCAGTGCGAAAGAGGTTATATGGTTAGCAAAGTTTGCGAATGCGTGAAATCCACCACCTCTGCATTAAACAATACAGGTTGTAAATTTCACGTTGTACCTGTAAATATGTTAACAAATCTAAATCGTACCATAAAGGTGGAAATGATGAACTGTAGAGAGATAGTGAATAATGTCGATACGTCGTTAAGTTTAGATCTTGATTGGAAACTCACGTCTAAGGAAACGGAGTTATTGTTAGTATATGACATAATTGATGAGATGAATTCGTATTTTAGTAACAATTACGTGCACGTATTTGGAAAGTGCGGTAAAGGCGATTGGAATCTCAACATTGGAGGTAAAAGCGTTGCTGGGAGAGCTAAACGCGCGTCTAGATGGTCTGCTGAAGGTACGTTAAACATAAAATCTGAGTGTGGATCCGAGACGACATCAGCGTCGTCCGAACCCGAGCGCGTCTCAATTAACAATTTGAGAAAAGCGGTCGCCGAAAAATGTAAGGTAGCGTTAAGCAAGGTTAGGCAGAGACTCGTTAGGGAATGTAACGAAAATGTTAATAACATAAACGAGGAATTAAATACAGCTCTAGCCGACAGACAAAAACTAATAGAAGAATTGGAACAGTCCAAGGAATTAATTGATAAGATAAAACAGAGATTTGGTAGGGAATGTAATGAAAAAGTTCATAATTTAAATAGGGAATTAGATAAAGCTCTAGGGGATAAACAAAAATTAAAAGAGGATTTGGAAAAGTCCGAAGAATTAATTTTAACCATGAAACAGCTATTGGAAGAAAGGAAACATAACCTAACGCAGCATAGAGCTTTGGTAGATACAATTAAACAAAACATAGATAAAATATACGGGGAATTTTTGGGATTAAAAGATTTAGTAGCAAATCTAACTAAATTACGCATATGTAATAGTAAGAAAACTGAAAACAAGGGCATAGAGGATCTGTACGTTAATTACGACGATGATGACCATATGGAGGAATATGAAAAGGATGAAGATATGTTCGAAGAGGAAAATGCGAATGGAGATTTTGCATATATGTCAAAATAAAAAAAAAGTGAGTATGTATATATATATATATATATATATGAATCTAATATTTTCCAGTGCTACCAAAACTTATTGCCTCTAGAAGTATCTTTTAATACTGTAACTAGTTGTATTTTAGGCATATCAATTTTTTCGCATATTAGTTGTGCTATCTTCTGTCTTTTGCAAATCTTGCGCTTACAGTTTGAATTATTTCTCAGCAGAACGCATATTTCGCCGGTTAAGTCCCTATCTACGATGCCGCCTGCAACACTAAGACCTAAAATGGCTAAACTTGATTTTTCATAGATGCATATATAGGTGTTTTCGGGAGGCGTAGCTGAAATTCCGATAGGTATTTTAACTGTTTCGCGCGGTCTAATTACATATGACTTTGGAGAAAATACGTCTAAACCTGCCGATTCTACAGTGCACCGTGCAGGCATTATTGCATGTTTATTGAGTAACACTATTTGAAGCATTATCTGAAAATCAAAAATGGTAAAAAAATAACAAACAGTGTGTATTTTATCATTTTTATTTGATTAAATAAAGGTTAACAATATAAACGATAAATAAAATGAAATATTTACAATATCATAATGTTAATGTTTTTAGACACTAGTTAGCTTCCAATGTGTTAGCGTTAGCGTTGGCGATAATGAACAAAAAAAGCATTGCAGCAGGACGACGCCTAGAACCAAATATTCCTTATTGCGTTAACGTGGTTTAGCGAACAGAACAAATTTGCTATGTGCTCGCCCTTGTTGACAGTAACTGCCAAATCCGAAAAATTAAAAATGAATATCGCAATCACGCGCACTTCATCGCACGGCAAAAATTGCGTTGAGAAAAACAAATTTCTCAAATTTAGCCTAGGGGCCGGAGTTAGTATTCCGGTAAACCCTGTAGGTATTGAAATGTTCAATCCTGTATGCACTAGCAGTTTTCCCCTCGCCGGAATGGTAGCGCATATAGAGCTCTAAACTGGAATACTCACGATACCTCTATGGGTATCGTCGAATCTGTCGACACGTGGTCGTACTGCATTGCCGGAGGGGACGGCGAGTAGGGCAAGATGACGGTATCGTCACTTGCGATGTCGGCAATAAAGCGATCTTCCACGATCGCTTGATTACTGACATCCTCATCATTACCGCCATCTTCGTCATCGTCATTGCCGTCATCTTGGTCATAGTCATTGCCGTCATCTTGATCATCGTCATTGCCGTCATCTTGGTCATCGTCATTGTCGTCATCTTGGTCATAGTCGTCACCGTCAACTATGTAGTTTAGTACAGTAATAAAAGTTTGTAATGCTTCCGCCAACACATTGGAAGCATTCCTTAATTTATTCATGTGTACCTGTGACGGTAGCGTTTGAGTCTGCTGTTCTGCCGTGTGCTCCGGCATCTGGTGCTGCTGGCGCTGTTGTTCTACCGGCATAGGCTGGCGCTGTTGTTCTACCGGCAGAGACTGGCGCTGTTGTACAGCTGACTACAGTTAAAGGGCTTTGCCAATGTACCGCCAGAGGTTGATACTGACGCCGCTCTTCAGCCTGAGGTTGATACTGACGCCGCTCTTCACCCAGAGGTTGATACTGACGCCGCTCTTCACCCAGAGGTTGATACTGACGCCGCTCTTCACCCAGAGGTTGATACTGACGCCGCTCTTCACCCAGAGGTTGATACTGACGCCGCTCTTCAGCCAGAGGATGATACTGACGCCGCTCTTCACTCAGAGGATGATACTGACGCCGCTCTTCAGCCAGAGGATGATACTGACGCCGCTCTTCAGCCAGAGGATGATACTGACGCCACTCTTCAGCCAGAGGATGATACAGACGCCGCTCTTCAGCCAGAGGATGATACTGACGCCGCTCTTCAGTCAGAGGATGATACTGACACCGCTCTTCAGCCAAAGGATGATACTGCAGCGGTTCCACCACAGGATGATACTGCAGACGTTCCACCGGAGGGTACTGGTGCTGTTCAGGCGAGCGATCATCCATTACCATTGGCGATGGATGTCGCTGAACGGCATTTGAAAAGGGAATGAGCTGCTCCCTCGGCTGCGGCTGCGGCTGAGGCTGTCTACTACTACTGCTAATTCGTCGCAACTTACCCAAAGAAATAGGTATCAGAGGAGGCAGCGGAGGCGTCACCGCAGGTCTCTTCCTGCTACCTGCGGCGATGTTGTTGTTGTCTGCCTGATCCCCCATGTCTTCGGTTAAGTCGACGACTTCGCAGTGATGCATCTTGTTGCTGTAGAGAGAGAGAGACTTCTTTGTTCCTGTAGAGAGACTTCCTCAGCAAGAATGATGGTGATGAGGGAAAATTTTCGATGTTTTATACTCTCAAGGCATGCACCTATAGGAGAAAAAAATTGTTTATCTGCAAGTCGGCGCACAAGTGTGCACTTAATGATTATTAATTTTGTGAGTAAGTGGTTTTTTATGTGTAAAGTCACCTTGCAGGTTTGGTAATGCTAAAAGTTACCTTGAGATCTGCACCTCGGAAGGTCACCTCTACAAAAGTATGACTCGGTACGTTTGCACAAGAATAAGGAAGCATGACGCAACACGTCAAGGAGAACAAAGTTACCTTCACACGCTCTCTCTCTATCTCTAGTGAACAACGAGCATGACGTTAGAAGTTGCCTTCAGACGCTCACACGCTCTTTCCAGGCGAGGTAGTCACTGTTCAAGGTAATGCATGACGCAACACATTACGTAAAAATAATGAAAAAATATCACCTTTGCGCACACGCTATTAGACAAAGTCACCTTCACACATAGTAAACAGATAGAGTGACGCAAGGTTAAGATGTCCCTTGAAGGATAAGCGCTTGCGGATGTAAAAAGTTGCCTTCTCGAGAATAATAAGGAAAAAGAGCGAAAAAACAAAGTCTGACGCGGCGCGTTGTGCAAGAATAAGGGGAAAAAAAGACAAAGTCACCTTTGCACAGGTGAGGCTATCACGATTGAGAAATCGACCGATAAAATAGCAAGTCACCGGTAATAATTAAGCAATGTGGCAATGCTGAAAAAAATAGCAAGTCACCAATAATAATTAAACGATGTGCCAAAATTGAAAAAATAGCAAGTCATCGTTAATAATTAAGCGATGCTGAAAAAAATAGCAAGTCACCGAAAATAATTAAATACCGAGATTAAAAAAAAAGCAAGTTATCGTAAATAATTAAGCTTGCAAATAGCAAGTCATCGGTAATATAGCAATGCTATAAAAAATAGCAAGTCACCGAAAATAATTAAGTGCCGAGATTGTAAAAAAATAGCAAGTCACCGAAAATAATTAAGATAAAATAGCAAGTCACCGGTAATAATTAAGCAATGTGACAATGCTGAAAAAATAGCAAGTCACCGATAATAATTAAACGATGTGCCGAAATTGAAAAAATAGCAAGTCATCGTTAATAATTAAGCGATGCTGAAAAAAATAGCAAGTCACCGAAAATAATTAAGTGCCCAGATTAAAAAAATAGCAAGTCATCGTAAATAATTAAGCTAGAAAATAGCAAGTCATCGATAATATAGCAATGCTGGAAAAATAGCAAGTCACCGGAAATAATTAAGTGCCGAGATTGTAAAAAAAAATAGCAAGTCACCGAAAATAATTAAGCTTGCGAAAATAACGATGTGCCAAGGCGGAAAAAAAGCCAGTCACCGAGCAATAATTAAAGTGAACGTGAGATGATTTAAAAGAGGCGAGCGATGCTGTAAAATAGCAAGTCACCGAACACCTTTTCGAAGACGCGCTCCTGAGGAAGAGTGACCCCAACAACTTGCGGCAAGCTATCATCTCCGATTTATTTTTTTTTATCGGTGAGTACATAAAATAATAATAATAATAATAATAATAATAATAATAATAATAATGAGTTTTACGATATTGCAGCATCGATCTAGATCGCTTAATAGATTATATTCGAGGTATTCCGAAACCGTAGTTTCGGCAGAACCCATGCCCACCGATGAAGACGATGACGAAATCGATCCGATGGAATGGGTACATTGGGTGTTTGCTCGATATTTAGAATTTGTAAACGAGCAATTGTTAAACGGCGAACCGAGCTATTTTGGCATGTCCGTGGTAAATACCGAAAATCCCGAGAGAAGTTTTACGTCAGCGTCAGAAGGTTCGATCAGCTGAACATGGAAGCGATCTTAAATTCGGCGGAAGCCGTGATGCAGAGCAATTACAATTTTTTCACGAACGGCACATTAAAGTTTACGTGCATTTACACCAAAATAGTAGAAGGGAACGGCCTCGCCACCGGCTGCGATTTGTGCGCGAAAAATAAAGGGATCATAGTGGTGAAAAATCGCGACAATTTATGCCTACCCAGAGCGATTGCAATTTGCGTCGCGAAGCTGGAAAGCGATTCGAGCTATAATGCTATAAAGAGAAGCGGCACCGTGCAGACACAAAACGCCGCAAATTTGTGTAGACTCATCGGAAAGAATGCAAACGACCCGTGCACCGTGGAAGACGTGAAACGTTTCGAAAGCGCTCTAAATCGATACGCCTTCACGGTGTTCGACGGCCATGCTCAAAATGAAGCATTGTACAGACCGTCCATCGACATCGTCGAACGCGTGGATTTAATGTATCACGACAACCACTTTAATGCAATAGCGGACCTGCATAGAGCGTTCAGGTGCACGCATTACTGCAGGCAGTGTAATCGCGCGTTCAAATACAAGAAGGAATTGCATCGGTGCGAGAGCAGGTGTTCGAAGTGCAGACTTTCTTGCGCTGCGGGTTCCTCTTTCGAGGAGTACGTATTTTGCTCGGCGTGCAATCGCGAATTTAAGGGTAAAGCGTGTCGCGACAATCACCTGTTAAAGGGAGCGTTCTATCCCGGCGATCTGAGCGTGTGCGACGTGGAAAGGGTGTGCCTTTTGTGCAACAGACTGTACAACCTGAGGCGCAGAAAGGTTCCTCACGTCTGCGGGGAAACGTATTGCACGACGTGCAAATGTTACGTGAAGCCCGACCACCTCTGCTACATACAGCCGTATCGAAGCAGATCTTTGAGCAGAAATTATCTGTTTCTCTTTGTGGACTTCGAGTGCACCCAGGAGAAGCCTTACGGCTCGGAATCCTTCGAACACGAAGCCAACCTATGCATCGCGTACCAAGCGTGCAACGAGTGCATAGACGCCGGCGAAAAGATGCAGATGTGCACCAACTGCGGCGTCAAGGAGTGGGTGTTCGAGAAGGACCCCGTGCGCGAGCTATTTGAATACGTCAACCTGCCTCGCACCGCTCTCAAGAACGTGACGGTGATTGCCCACAATCTAAAATCGTACGACGGCCACATCTTGCTGAAATACATGGTGGGAACCTTGGGATGGACGCCCGAATTGATCATGAACGGCAATCGCATATATAGAATAAAGCACGAAAACGTCATCTTCTTAGATTCGCTAAATTTTATACCTTTTCCGCTGTCGAAGTTTTCCAAAACTTTCTCGCTTGAAGAGGCAAAAGGATATTTTCCCCATCTGTTCAACACCTCGGCCAACGCGAGGTAGTCGGAGCGATAAGCGCTACTACTGTCCCGACAAGATGTCCGCGCAGGAGAGAGAGAGAGATTCGAAGAGTGGCACGACGAGCAGACGTCTTCGGGGCACGGTTCGACCTGCGAGAGGAAATCGTGAGCTATTGCAAGATGGACGTGCAGGTGCTCTGCCCCGGCGCGTCCAAGTTCAGAAGAGAATTCTTGGCGGAAAACGACATAGATCCGTTCAGGGAATGCGTGACCATCGCTAATGCTTGCATGAACGTCTACCGAAAGCGATTCATGCCCAAAAACACGATTTCGCTGATACCTCTAGGCGGCTATCGCCTGGGCGACAAGCAGTCGCGCATCGCTCTCATCTGGCTCTGCTGGCTGGAGCAGAAGCACGGTCTGAAGATTCGCCACCGCTAAACGGCCGCGAGGTGGTGATAGCGAATCACAAGGTCGACGAATGCCGGAAAGACGAGCGGCAAGGAGATCGCGTACTTTTTCCACGGCTGCTTCTATCACGGATGTCGTCGATGCTACGTCAACAGAACGGCGATACTCTGCGGCACGGGAAGCGAAACGATGGACTCCAGGTTCGAAACCACCGAAATTGCGACCAAGAGGATAAGGGACGCGGGATGCGAGGTGATCGAGATGTGGGAGTGCGAATTCAACGCCGAGATCAAGAGCAGCGAGGAACTCGCCAGTTTTGCAGCATCGTTCTCCGTGCCGCAGCCCCTGGAGCCGAGATACGCGTTCTTCGGTGGGCGCACGAACTGCGTCAAACTGTACCGCGAGGCGGCCGAGGACGAGAAGATACTCTACTACGACGTGTGCAGCCTCTATCCTTACGTGAACAAGACCAAGCACTACTCCGTGGGTCACCCGAAGATTCACTGCGACGTGCGCAAGATGCCGAGGTTGGAGGACGTTGAGGGCGGACTGATCAAGTGCAAGGTGCTGCCTCCGACCGATCTCTATCACCCCGTGCTTCCGGTGGGCGTCAACGGCAAACTGATGTTTCCCCTGTGCTGCGCATTTGCGCTAGCGGAAAACCAGCTGGACGACTGCGATCACGACGACGAGGAGAGAAACATATCGGGCACCTGGGTGGTGGACGAAGTGAATATCGCCATCGCCGAAGGTTACTCGATATTGGAAACGTTCGAAATTTGGGAATACGAGATGGCTCGCTACGACCCTGCCGCGGGCAAAAAGGGCCTGTTCGAGGATTACGTCAATCAATTCTTGAAAATCAAGACGGAAGCGACGGGCTGGCCGTCGCACTGCGTCGCCGACGCCGACAGGGAGGAATTCGTGAGGAGCTTCGAGGCTAGATAGGGCGTGAAGTTGAACCCCGATGCCATGGATCGCAACCCCAGCCGGCGAGAACTCGCGAAGCTCATGCTAAACTCCTTCTTGGGCAAGTACGGCCAGAGGGACAACCTGCCGACCTGCGAACTGGTCGACGCGTACCCTCGACTCGTGGAACTGATGAACAATCCCTGCATAGAGGTGCAGACGTTCCTGCCGGCCACGGATCGAATCGTCTACGTGGTCTGGAGGCACGTCAAGGAGAGCCCGAAATTGAATTGTGCCGTTACGTGGTGATGGCGGCGTACACCACGGCTCACGCCAGACTGGAGCTCTACTCCTACCTGAAACTCTTGGGCGAGCGCGTGCTCTACTTCGACACGGATTCGGTGATCGCCGCGTGCAAGCCCGGCGACTGGATGCCTCCCACGGGCTCCTTCCTCGGATGCATGACCACGAGCTGGAATGTTACGGTCGAGACGCGCACATCGACCAGTTCGTGTCGACGGGATGATGATTGTTGTTTAAGGGCGCACAACAGCTAAGGTCATTAGCGCCCAATCATACTAAAAAACTGCGTCAGAACTAAAAAATAATTAGGAAACGCAAACAAGTCTGAGTAGCATGCAGTGCATGAAATAAAAGCCCATAACAAGTAGCAAGTGGGTGTAATGGTCAACTAACAAGGGACTGGTATTAAAAAAGTCGCAATAGCGAAAACAACAGTCCTAAAATGGTCTAAATAGGGTTAGTAAAACCCTATAACCAACTACACTACAACATATAAAAATGGTAGTAAAATAAATCAGCAAAAGCTGAAAATAAACCAGTATTGTAAAAGTCTAAACTGGTAACAATAAAACCCCAAAACAGTAACAAGGGTTATATATAACAACGCAATAAAAGACTGGTACTAAAAATAATGCATCAAATGCTGAAACAACAACAGTCTTAAAAGCGTCTAAAAATGCCGTCATGGATAAAAAGAGAACACCTCACACCTTGCTCCAAAAACCACAAACACGGATAAAACGGAGCACACGCTCAACAGCAACCACATCATCTGCAAGTATTTCCTCAATAGAGGAGGGCAAACCTAGTCTATGTCTAAAAGCTGTCAGATGAATACAATCAATTAAAATGTGACGCACTGTAAAGGGGTGGTCACAGTGAGGGCAAGCTGGAGCGGGTTGACCATTAAAAAGGTGAGAATGACTAAAACGGCAATGCCCAATTCTAAGACGAGCTAAAATTACTTCTTCGCGACGAACACCGCGAGAAGAAGTCGACCAGTTAAAAGGGGCGGATTTAATTTCACGGAGCTTATTATTTGGGAGTAATTCCCACTCCTCGCGCCAGCGCGAAAAAATGGCTCTACGTAACGAATGTATAAAATCCCCGAAATAAAAACGCTGCTCGTACTCAGCAGGGTCTAAAAGAGCGGATTTTGCTGCAACATCTGCGGCCTCATTACCTGGGAGTCCGACGTGTCCAGGCACCCATAGCAGTGTTACCCTGACGCCAGCGTCGAAAAGGGTTAAAACTACATTCTGGACCATCTGTACAAGAGGGTGGTGATTGTACAGCTGTTTAAAACTTAAAATAGCACTCAAAGAGTCGGGACATATAACACTGTTCCCCAGCCCGTGATCAGAAATAAATAAAACCGCCCGATAGATAGCATAAAGCTCCGCCATAAAAATAGATGTTGCAACGTTAAGACCATACGTAAAACTAGCCCCATTAAAAACAAAAGCACATCCTACACCTGTGTCAGATTTTGAGCCGTCGGTATATATAAAATTCCAGCCATTAAAAGAGGATTTGACCTCGCTAAAAGAACAACGAATAATATGTGCTGCGGTCGAAGATTTTGGACAGGACGTGAGCCCGAGATGAACGGGGGCCTCTACTAAAATCCAGGGGGGAGAAGAAGTTTCCCCGGCTAAATAGAAAGCAGGTAACTCCATGTCCAACGTCCGCAAAAACTCCCGAAAACGAAAGCCAGCGGGCTTAGGAGTAAAAGACCGAGCAGCGTAAAAACGATCAAAAGACATGTTAAAAAATGGCCCATTCGTGGGATGACGAGGTTGCGCAGCTAAGCGACAACCGTACGCAGTCAGTAACATATCCCTACGATAAAACAACGGAGGTTCTCCAGACTCCGCACACAAACTCAACACAGGACTGGTGGGGAATGCCCCAATGGCAACACGGATACCCCGGTGATGAATCGGGTTAAGGCGACGAAGGATAGAAGGTCGCGCTGATCCGTAGACCACACAGCCGTAATCCAGTTTCGAACGGACGAGTGAGCGATAAAAGCGTAAAAGAACAGTCCGGTCAGCTCCCCAAGATGTGCCACTTAAAACACGTAAAATACAAAGAGAACGTTCACACTTGCCTCTGAGTTGCGCTATATGCGATGACCAGCATAATTTCCTATCAAACACCAAGCCAAGGAACCGAACTTCGTCTGCGAAGGAGAGTGCATCTGGGCCAAGATGGAGCGAAGGTGGATGATACTCCTTGTGGCGCCAGAAGTTCATGCAGACGGTCTTCTCTGCGGAGAAACGGAACCCGTGAGAGACACTCCAAGCGTGAAGGCGGTCGAGACAGCATTGGAGGCGGCGTTCCAGGAGACTGGTCCTCCGAGAGGAAAGATATATGGCAAAATCGTCTACAAATAAGGACGATTGTATTCCTGGCGGCAAACACTGGGTGATAGAGTTAATAGCAATGGCAAAAAGTGTGCAACTTAGTACCGAGCCCTGAGGTACACCGTTCTCTTGAATAAAATTCGACGATAAAACTGATCCCACGCGAACATTAAAAACCCGGTCTTTCATAAATTCCTGAATAAAAACAGACATACGCCCACGTATGTTCCAATCGTGAAGCGTTTGGAGGATACCGCCTCTCCAGCAAGTATCGTACGCTTTCTCCAGATCGAAAAATACAGCAACCGTTTGGCACTTGCGCACAAAACCGTCCATTATGTGGGTCGAAAGAGATAAGAGATGGTCGACAGAGGAGCGGTGACGACGGAAACCGCACTGAGCGTTCGTCAACAGATTTCTCGACTCCAAAAACCACATAAGCCGTCCGTTAATCATGCGTTCCAACACCTTGCAAACGCAGCTGGTGAGGGAAATCGGACGGTAGCTGGAAGGAAGATGTGGGTCCTTTCCAGGCTTAGGTATGGGAATGACGGTAGCCAATCGCCAAGCGACCGCCACGGGTGGCCGAGGTCGTTAAGGGCTGGACTCGTGAGCGGGAGGTCTGCGGTTCGAATCCCGCCAGGACCGTCCTCCCTGACTGGGGTTTTTTCCAGGTTTTCCTCAGTCTTCATAACTGGCAAATGCCGGGGAGGTACCTAAACTTAGGCCTGGAACGCTTCCTTCCTTAAAAAAAAAAAAAAAATCCTTTCCCAATATATCATTTCATTTCATGTATCATCAGTGTCCACCGCCTGTGGTGCCTCAGTAGTAAAAACGGGCGTTAAACACTACTCAAAAAAAAAATCGCCAAGCGCGAGGAAATGTGCCGCTACACCAAATAAAATTAAAAGTTCGTAATAAAAATGCTTTGCCTTCTGCTGGTAAATGCTGCAACATGGCAACATGAATGTCATCAGGTCCCGGTGCGCAATGTCGAGAGGTAGAAAGGGCATGCTCCAGTTCCCTGGCGGTAAAAGGAACGTTGTAGCTCTCCTGATGGTCGGAGGCAAACGAGAAACCTTTCCTCTCAACCTGCTCCCTTAATGCGCGAAATGTAGCCGGGTAATTGGCGGAACTAGAAATATCAGCGAAGGTTCGCCCTAAAACATTGGCGACGTCAATCGGAGTGGTGAGCACTCGATTTAAAATCCTAAGACCGGGTATAGGTGCAAACCTTGGTTTGCCAGCAACGCGGCGTAGCCGTTCCCAAACTACGGATGAAGGCGTTGTGCGGTTAAAAGAAGAGGTAAAAGAAATCCAAGAGGCCTTTTTGCTATCCTTAATGACTCGGCGGCATTTGGCGCGAAGTTGTTTGTAGCAGATCATATTTACTGAAGTAGGGTGGCGACGAAAAACTCGGAGAGCACCTCGGCGTGCACGCAATGCATCCCGGCATTCATCGTTCCACCAAGGAACCGGTAAGCGTCTGGGGTGACAAGACGACCGGGGAATAGCCTTGTCTGCGGCTGTTATGATGACAGTACGGAGGTGCTCGATCGCGACGTCGATAATGGAAAGTCACACCCTGAGAATTCGGCCAAAGATCGATAGAGAGTCCAATTCGCCTTATCAATGAGCCATTTTGGCGTGCGCTGTGATTGTGCGTTCGGAGAGAGTACATGGATCTGACACGGAAAGTGGTCACTGGAACATGTGTCGGAGAGGACGTTCCAGGTGAAATGTACAGCAAGTGAGGCAGAACAAATGGATAAGTCCAAGTGCGATAAGCTATTAGTGCTGTCAGAGAGAAAAGTAGGTTGACCAGTGTTGAGAAGTATAAGATTGTGATTCAGCAAAAAGTCAGCTAAGAGGTTACCTCTTGCACACACCGTGGTGGAACCCCAAAGGGGGTGGTGTGCATTGAAATCCCCCAAAAGAAGAACAGGGGGTGGTAGCTGAGACAAAAGATCGTCCAGGTCAACTGTGGTGATGGTGCCGGACGGAGGTAAATAAACATTGCAGACTGAAAAACTAAGGCCAGAAAAGTGAACGGTAGCTGCAGCAGCTTGTAAACGAGTCTGGAGCTGTAATGAGGTGCTGTACACGTCGTTTCGAATTAAAAGTAAAACTCCGCCGTGAGCGGGAGTGCCATCTTCGGGAGGGAGATCAAATCTCACGGAAGAGTAACCGCGTAAATTAAAAGAATCACTTGGGCGAAGCTTAGTCTCTTGGAGACACACGAGCAAAGGGTCAGTAGAACGTAAAAGTAATTCGAGGTCAGGTCTTCTACTACGGAGACCACGCACATTCCACGAAAGGATAGCCATTGTTAAAATTAGATAAAAGAAGCTAAAAAATTTACCACCTTACTTTTTCGACGGTGCAGGGCGAAACAAACGTCCTTTTTTTAACCGCGTGGGACTCGGTGGTTTTGATGGAGCAGGCACATCCTGCTCCATGACCTCCTCAGAGGGAGGGCTCTCCCGCTGAGAAACATCCGCCGATTCCAAAGCCTGGAATCGGTTGGATGTGGGAATAGGCGGCGACGGCGACCGCCTAGCGGGTTTGCTCCCATCATGGGAGCGAGACCTCCGAGGAGGAGAAGGGCTCTTTTTATTCTCTACCTGAGTTGACGACTTTAAAAAATCTGTACGCGTAAAACTCGTCCTGAACTTAATTTCAGGGGCATTAAAAATAACCGCTTTGGGCTTCACGGTAGAGCGCTTTGGAGAACTAGGAGTAGTTTGGACCCGTGTAAAAACAAGATCGCAGGTCTGCGTACCGCTATCACACTTCTTGGGCGCAAAAGAAGCTGCTGCGCTGTAGGTGCCGGTCTTAGGCACGACAGGTTGGCGAGACTGGAATCGCTTCCGGGCTTCAGTAAAGGAGAGTTTTTCCTTCACCCGGATCTCTTGGATACAGCGCTCCTCTCGAAAACGAGGGCAATCGCGGGACGAGGCTGGATGTCCACCGCGGCAGTTGACGCAGACAGGAGCGGATGGGCATGCTCCCTCGTGACTTGCTTGACCACAGGTTGCACAGATGGAAACGGCAGTTTTACATGATATGCGAGTGTGTCCAAAACGCTGACACTGGAAACATCGCAACGGGCTCGGGATATACGGGCGCACTTCTATCACCTCGTAGCCCGCCTTGATCCTCTGCGGCAAATCGACCGTGTCGAATGTGAGGAAAAGAGTCCGGGTCGGCTGTAATTCCCCCTCTTTCCTTGCCTGCACACGATAAACTGAGGTGACCCCTTGGTCTTCCAGACAGCTCTGGATTTCCGGGTCGGACATTCCGTCTAGAACATTTGTTGTAACAACTCCTCGCGACGAATTCATGGTCTTATGTTTCTCGACACGGACGGGATATCCGTGGAGTAGCGTCGCCTTGAGCAACGAGTTGCTTTGAGACAGGCCAAGTGTCTCCACTAAAAGTGATCCGTTGCGTAGACGGGTACAGGACTTAACGGGCCCAGCTATGGCATCAATGCCCTTCTGAATCTTAAATGGATTTACGGTCGTAAACGACTGACTCTCTTCAGTACGACTAATAACTAAGTAACGAGGGAAAGACTTCTCGATTACTTCTTTTACGTCAACTCTTTTGCGTTTAAAATGTAAAGGATTATTTTCCAGTACCATAGCGATTTATTCCTCCACCATTGCAACCGTCTCCGATGGCGGGCTGCTTCCTGGGCGCCACCCCGGCTTAGGTTACTGGCTCTGGCCTGAACCAAGTAACCTCAGGGTCACACCTTCCTGTGGGCTGACGAAGGGACCCAATCGCCTGCAGGAAGACTACAGCTCATGCAATGGCCCTTCCCCGGGCCTGGCCTTTACCAGGGGATACGCTCCCGTCCTACATGATAACCCTGTGCTGGGAGTTACGCCGTTACCCAGTCACATTTTACCGCGTCAAACACGGGGGCACCCATCAGACAAAGAACAGGGAAGTAGGACTAATAAAACAATAAAAGAGGCGAAATAAAAAGGAGTCAAACGCGCTGAGCGCGGACCTGAGGGAGCAGCTCGGGTGCCTCGGGGTCGCTACGCCCCGTACCCAATAAATTGGGCCCCTGAGGGGGTGTCGACGGGTCCAAATAGCTACGGGTTTAGGGTGAGGAACGTCGACGACGGCAAGACCAGGGTAATTTGCAAGGTCAAAGGCTTCTCGCTGAACTCGAGCAACGCGCTCAAGATCAACGTCGGCGTCACGAGCGACATGGTGATGAGCGATAACGGCGCCGTCGTCGGTCTGCGCGAAACTCGGATAGCGCGAAAGCCCCTGTGGACCCTGGTCACCGAGCCGGCGACCAATACGTTTCGCATGGTGGTTAACAAGCGGTGACGACGCTCGTCGTTGGACACGGTGCCGTACGGCTGTAAAAGAGGTCGTCGAGAGCGAGATTAGCGTCAAAATGGATTACGACGTGGACGCCTTGTCGGCCGCTGCAATTCCCCGCGAAGCGCACGGCCTTCGAGGTGAGGCTCCGCGAGAGGGGCGACGTCAAGAGATCGAGGAGGGACTCTCCGCCGCTGCAATTCCCCGCGAAGCGCGCGGCAGGCGAGGCGAAGCTCCGCGAGAGGGGCGATTTCAAAAGGATGCGATCGATCGACGCGCTGTTCGACGACGACCGACGACGCGTCCCGAAGCGTGGGTTCCTCGAGGCGCTGCTTGCAGGGAACCAGAAGCGTTCACGCATCGAAGAAGAAGAAGAAGACCGACGACGCGCCTCGAAGCGGAGGTTCCTCGAGACGCTGCTTGCGAGCGACCCGAAGCGTCCACGCATCGACGACGACGACCGGGGGATCCTCGAGACGACGAAGCGCTCTGACCAAAGACGCGTCCCTAAGCGGGGCATCCTCGAGGCGCTGCTATCCGGGAAGCGCCCTCGCATCGACGACGACCAACGACGCACCGAGACGGTTCTCGATCTAGACGCTCCAGGGAGGAGGAGGAGGAAGAAGAGGACGAGATTTCACCCTTACGGGCGGAACGAGGAGGACGAGGGTTCGGCGTTAGCGGGCGGAGGCGAGATCGCCGACCCGACGGACAGGGAGGAGCAGATGATGATGAAAGACGATTTAGGAGGCGAGATCGTGGACAAGAAATTTGGGCGCGTCGGAGCGGGCAGGGATGTGCAGATGAGAGACGATTTCGGACGAGGCGGGATCGTCGACCAGAATTACAAGAAATTTAGACGCGTTCGCGCCGGCGAGGACGTCGACATGGAGGAGGAGTGGCGGCGGCGCGCCGAGACGGTCGATCCCGAGTTCACGAAATTTAGGTTCCCCAGCACGATGCAGGTGGCGGGAACGTCGCGCTGCGGAAAGTCCACCTTCGTGAAAAAACTGCTCAGGCACGCCGATAGGGTGTTCGACCGCCCCTTCAAGCGGGCCTTGTGGTGTCACCCTCCCGAATATCCGCCTCGCGAGTTTAACAATTGCAATTTCAACGTGCGGCTGCACGAAGGAGTACAGGATCTGGAGACCGTGAGGAACGGCGATCTGGTCGTGCTCGACGATATGATATACGAGGCCGACGGCAGCGACGTTTCCAACTTTTTCACCAAAGATTCCCATCACAAGAATTTCGGCGTGATATACGTGCTGCAGAACGTTTTTCCTCAGGGAAAAAATTTCGAACGATGTCCCTCAATTCGAACTACATCGTCGTGCTCAAGAGCAACCGCGACAAGACGCAGGTGAACAAGCTGTGCCAGCAGCTGGAGCCGCTAAACTCAAATTTCTGCTCGAGGCATTCGACGAGGCCACGAAAGCGCCTCATGGCTAACTGGTGCTGGATTGCACTCAGAGCACTCCCGACAAATATCGTTACAGGACGGGCGTGCTGCCCGACGAGACGATGTACTGCTTCAGGCCTAAATAAATAATTAGGGTCGAAGTTGCGACCGCTCCCTCAGTGTCGTCGACGCTATGAACGAGACGAACGTTCCGAGGCTGACTCCCCGGGTCTTTAAGAGAGTGTGTCCTCTCCGACGATAGCCCGACAGTGCGGCAACCTGGCGGTGCCGGGTAAGGCGAAGCCTAAATTGCGTCTCAAATTGCTGAAGGGTGCAAATTCGGAGTTGTTAAAGGCAATTTCCGAATGCGTCCTGAACGTCAGTAGCGGCAAAGTGCCCATTTCTTCTAAGTGCGAAAAACGCTTAAAGAGGCATAGAACGTCGTGGAGGAGATTAGTCGACAGGAGAACGTCTATGAAGAAGAAGAAAGTCATCGCCGTGCAAAAGGGCGGTTTCCTGCCCGCCTTCATATTGCCCGTGTTGACGGCGCTGGGTAGCGCGCTTGTGTCCAGACTCGCTTAGCGAGATGAGGCACGTAAAGCAGATCATGCTCATGCACTCGCAGCCCGAGAGCGTGTAAAAAATGCACGTGATCGACAGGACGCTGTCGGGCCTGATCGACGACATAAATAAAATTAGAAATTTGGCCCTGTCTCCGGACGACAAGTGGAAATTGCTAAGATATAAATTATCGGATTATCACGACCTCATGTCAAAGTTGCGCAGGCCTTATCTGAGGACCGCGAAGCAAGCATTGAAGGCAGCTGAGGAAGAAGAAGAAGATGACAAGGGCGAGGTCGCGGCGCTCGACTCTGAACGCTTTCGAGGAAAGATAAAGCGAGAGAGGAAGAGAAAGGCGCCCAAGAGTCAAAAGGAGAAGAGCGCGAGTTCGGACGACGAAGTCAGATACAGTCCTTACAACTTGCGCAAGAACAAATGGCTGCAACTTTGACGCGAGACGAGAGGAAGGAGCTGGATAGGTATTATTCGAAGGTCGAACACTACGCGGGCCTCGGCACCGTCGCAAAGCTTCGTCGCGCCACCGGCACATCGGCTTGCAAGATAGAACATTATCTGCAGGGACAGGAGAGCTACACCCTTCACAAGCCGGCGAGAAAGCGCTTCGCCACCAAACATTATCACGTGACTAACATAGACGATTTGTGGGAAACCGACCTAAACGTCTTGGATGCTCTGAAGACGCACAACCAGCCTTACGCATACATATTGTCCGTCATCGACGTCTTTTCCAAATTTGCGTGGGCTGCACCGCTGAAATCTAAATCGGAACGCGAGATAGTCGCAGCGTTCGACGCCATCTTCGCCCAGAGCGGACGCGCCCCCAGGGTGCTTCGAACCGATAAAGGCACGGAGTTCGCCAATCGTCAATTTCGGATCTTTTTGAAAAACAGGGGAATATCTCACCACACGGCCAAAAATGCCGTCAAGGCCAGCATCGTGGAAAGATTCAACAGGACTCTGAAGACGAAGATGTGGAAATACTTCACGCACAATAATACTCGCAGGTACGTCGATATCTTGCCGAAACTCGTTCGTTCTTACAACGACTCGCATCATCGGACGATCAAGATGGCTCCCTCAGACGTGAACGAGACCAACATCTCCGAGGTTTACGACAACACTCGCTCGAACGATCGGGGTCGGTACACCGCAGCTCCCAGATACAAGATCGGCGAGCACGTGCGCATTTCGAAGAACAAATTGACGTTCGACAAGGGCTACGAGCAAAATTGGACGGACGAAATATTCCCGATTCGCAAGATAGTGAGAGGATCTCCCACCGTCTACGAATTGAGCGACCTGGGAGAAGAAATAGACGGCATCTTCTACGCCGAAGAGATACAGAGAGTTCGACTTCCCGCCATCTACAAGATCGATAAAATCCTGGACGAGCGAGGCAGGGGCGTCAATAGGGAGGTGTTCGTGAAGTGGAAAGGTTATCCGTCGAAATTTAATTCTTGGATCAAGAGCTCCGCCGTGCTGTCGCCGCCATGATTCGAAGAGAGCCTTTTTCGATAACCCTCACGAGCAACGGCTCCATGAACCACTTCGAGAAGAACACCACTTCGCACTTCTCCAACATGTTGCCTCAGCGAACGGTCCTAATGAGCGAGTGGGAGGTGGCGCTCACCAACATACGATATCCTGGCTCGTTTCTAAACATATCGAAAGGCGGCAATTTCATAAAGGGCACCCTGGTTCAGAGAGACAGAACGGGCGAATTTACCGAATTGGATTTCCGTTTCAAATTGAGGGAAACCGCCATAACCGATAATGTGATGCTCTTGACCGAACACAATCGCGTCATTCTCAAAGAGGCGCGCGTCGAAGCTATCTTTAAATACGCCAAGCAATCGGGTTTCGTCACCATTAACGCTAACGCCGTGAATAAGGAGTGTCGAAATGAGGATGCGACGGCGGGCTCGTCCGCCGAAGAGGAGAAAGAAGAGGGTAAATCGCACGATACGGAAATTGCGCCCAGCGCCCCGACGTCCGAAGAGGCCAAAAAGAAAAAGGTCGCGCCGGGCGCGAACATGATTCGAAATCTGTATCTCTCTCCGGACTTGAGCACGCAATTGGGTTTCGAGCCCGGTACGGATGTTACGACGACCTTGCGCGCCAGGTATCCCATGAATCCCTATGTCACGTTTCCGTACGAACTGTTCGTCTACTGCAACCTGGTGCAACCGCAGATGGTTAGCGACACGTTTGCTCAGATCGTCGAAAGCACGACGGTCGAATTGGACGTCGATCACAGGCACTTGGCGATGGAAAAATCGTTTTTCCCCTGAATTGGGTCCCCTTGCTAACTCACGATTTTCAAATCGTGCACATAGATTTAAGAACGGGCACGGGACAATTATTACCATTCATGGACGGATTTTCTTCCGCTATAGTTCTATCGTTTAGACCCAAGAATGAACCATCGCGATCTAGTTAATCACTTTCTCTATCAGACGGGAAGAGGGGGAGCTGCGGATGACCGCGATTTCGTCTTGTACAAAGGCAGACGCTTTCAGAGAGGTCGCGGACTCTTCGGAGTGCTAGGAGGACTGTGGAGATTCCTGTCTCAGGTGCTGAAGAGCACTGCCAAGACGGTGGGCAAGGAGGCCTTAAACGTCGGCGCTAACGTGCTCTCGGACGTCATGTCGCAGAAGCCTTTCAAGCGCTCTCTCGGAGATAGGCTGAGAGAGGAAGGCGTCAACTTGAAGCGAAAGGCCACCGAAGCCGTCGACACCATGCTCGGATCGGGGATAAAAGCGCGGAGGATGAGACATTCGATTCAGTCTAATCCGAGGCGCGACAGAAACAAAAAGAAGAGGAAAAAGGAGGATATATTTTCGTGATGTCTGGCGTGCACGTAAATACCGCCTTCAACATCATCGACGATCTGGCGGTTCAGACGGGCGTCGACAATTACAACGTGGTGATACTCGACCCTCAAAACGCTATAACGTACAATTCCCCGATCATCTTTCACTATACGGGAAATGCCGACACTTACCTGGATCTTTCGTACGTGGTTTTGCACCTGCGCTGCAAGATCGTCGGCGAAGATGGCAAAAATCTGGAGGAGGGCAGCGAGATCACTCTGGTCAACAATTCCCTGAGTTCTCTATTTCAGCAGGTGGAAGTGATACTCAATAACGTCACGGTGACGCAGCCTCAACCGGGCTACCCTTACAAGACCTATCTGGAGACTCTGCTAACTTACTCCAGCGATGCCATGAACACGCGTCTACAGGCGTCGCTGTGGAAATTGGACGAAGCCGGAAACATGGACGGCATCGATAATTCGGCAGCAAAATGGCGTTTCGGAATAACGAAGGGCAGCAGAGAATTCGAGCTGATGGGCTGCCTGTCGGGCGCCTTGTTCAACCAAGACAAGTATCTCCTAAATAACGTCTCCTTGACGATCAAGCTGACGCCCTCGAGCCCCGAGTTTCACCTTGTGTCCAGACCCCCGCTAAAGGGCAAGACGATCATAACTTCTGCAAAACTTCATCTAAAGCGCATCTTCCCCTCTCCCTCCATCTTGCTGGCTCATCAAGAAGCATTATCGAAAATTAACGCAAAGTACCACCTCATCGACGTCGATCTACAGGCCTTTAACATTCCGAAGGACACTCAGAGCAAGACGTTTAGCGACATTCTCGTGGGGAAGGTACCTCGCAGAATCACGGTGGCCTTCGTAACGGACAAGGCGTACAGCGGCGATTACGAGAAAAATCCCTACAATCTTCGCCACTTCCACATAAACTTCGTTCAGATGTACGTGAACGGTCAACCCGTGCCCTCTCATCCTCTAACGCCAGATTTTGCAAACGATTACTTCTTGCAGTGCTTCCAAACGCTGCAGGACGGTCTGGGAATGCACTTCGAAAATCACGGGCATTCCATATCGAGAGAAACTTACGCCAAAGGCTACACCGTGCTGGTTTACGATTTAACGGCAGACATGAGCGCCAACGAAACATACGTGTCCGGTCTGCATCACGGCAACGTTTCGATAAGCGTTGCTTTCAAAAAGGCGCTCTCGGAGCCCGTATGCATGCTCGTTTGTTCGGAATATCATCGCACCCTGGAAATAGACTCTAATAGATCTGTATTCGTATCATGAACACGAAGCAGATACACGAGTATTTGACGAAAAATCCCTCCAACCGACCCCATTTCGTAGGCGTTTATGCTTTCGATCAAATTCCGCATCGCCTTTCGCCGAGCATGTATCCCGTGGCGCTGGTTGCCAACACGGATCCCAGTAACAGGCCCGGCGAACACTGGATAGGCATCTTCATGTCTAGGTCGGGCGTCGGAGAATATTTCGATAGTTTCGGCATGCCTCCTCTCTCGCCTCACTTCTTAAACTTTCTTCAAAATCACTGCGGAGGACGTTGGAGCTACGTTCCTCGAAGATTATAAAATTCTAACAGTTCCACGTGCGGTCATTACGTAATTTCCTACATCGCTCATCGATACTCCAATGTGCCTAGGGAAACCTTTTATTCTAAATTTAAAATAACAGATTTCAAGCGCAACGACGAGCTGATCGTCGGAGATGTCTGCTGCCGCAAGGTTCGCTGTCGCGGGGGTCAAGTTTGCAAACCTTTAAAAGGTGAGTATTGCCGTCATTTTTAATCATTCGCTCAAAGTTCGAGCGCGCGACCATGTCGAGCTTTGTGCACTTCAATTTCTTGGTCGACAACGATCGAAAATACGTGGTAAAGGAGCTGTCCGTATGCGGTTCGGTTTGCGAGGTGCAGACGTGGTTCTTTAGACCTTCTCGAGACAATCGCGCGCCGGCGATAAAATCGATCGACGATGAAATAGTGTCCAGCGTGCACGGCATATAGTGGGAGTACGGCGACGTAAACTACGATCTACTGGTGCCCATCCTGAAGCGATCCACCAATCTGTTCACGGTGATCTTCACCAAAGGAGAGGAAAGGGCTAAATTTCTCGGAGAGATCGTCGAACGCACGGTGGTGAACGTCGAAGAACTCGGATTCTCGGACGAATCCCTCGTCTCTTTCGACACGCGATCGTGTCTCCATCCTTGTCACAGGCTGGGATCCCTAGTTTGCTCTCAGAGAAGTGCCGAAAACATATCCAAGTGGTATGCGCACCTCGCCGATAAGCGAAATGCTTACCCGTGCGACCCCACGCCTAACGAATCGCGCCTACCTCCCGACCTGAACCATGACGTCACAAACATACCTCATGACGTCAATTATCTGTTTTAGATTGCGGAATATATAAGATAGTGCCCCTGACGCAAACGACATCGTCGAGAGAAGATCGCGCGTCGGGTAAGTAGCGATGCCAATGCCGCACCTTCTCTCTCTCTCATACTTTTTTTTACGAATAATTCTCTGTTTCAGAATAATGGAAATGGAAACGACGACGATGACGGAGACGGCAAGCGTGCGCACTAGGATCCATCCACCGTTCGGCATAAGAGGCAAGACCTACCATCTGGATTTGTCCGGCAAGAAGTATCTATTCGTGGGATTTTCTCCCGATCCTCCATACGAGCTCTGCATCGTAATCGGAAAGCACGGCGAGAATCGACCCGTTCGTCTGAATGACTTGAACGACTGGAAGAACGTCATTACGTGCATTGGCAACGTGGACGTCGCGCCGAAGAAAGAGAGCGTGAAGTGGAATTTAAAGCTAACGGACGATTTGAAAATAGAGGTTAAACAAGTTTTCGGCACTCCGAACATCATCCTCAAACAGTGCGGAGAAAGCGTGTCTCTCGTGGAGGAAGAGTGGAAAAATTTGATTATATTATATCCTGCAGTCTACGACGTCTTCTACCACAGGAGCAAAGAGAGCAAGGAGGTGAGCAACTTAATTATCGCTTACGTCAGATACCTAAATGACGCGGCGGAAAAATCCGAAGATATGACCTTTTCGACCTTCACAAGGTACATCACGTGCGCCACGCCTTTGGACTTTTACGAACTCGTCTACCTCATGCACGACCGATTAAAGGAAGAGGCTGAAAAAAAGAAAGAGACAACTACAAAACCGGTTTGTGGTGGGGGCGATCCTCGTGTATAAAGCTGAAAGTCTCGGATCTCGCCAGCTCAGAGATGTCCGACAACACCAACGAGTTCGAGTCCGTGTGCAGGGTGCTGGAAAATCTGAACGAGCTTGGCGGAGGAGCGTTTCCCAAGACTTTGAAGATAAGCGAACTGGAAGTGGGCGCCGGCTACCCCATAGAAGAGATTCGAACGGTATTGACAAAGTTCGGCAAACGAACGGTAGTGAGAATCGACGGCAGGGACCTGTTTCTACCGTCGAGATTCGACGATTTAAACAACGAGACGCTGACCTGCATTAACAATCACAGGTTTTTGCTCATTTACAAGGGAGAAGAAGCCCTGCAGAACGGTCACAGGAACATTTTCTCCATTCAGAGCGCCGATCTACCCTGCACTTCTGCCTCCAAGCAATGATTCGACGCAAACTCAGAGGACGCCAGCCGCGCAGGATGTCGCTTGGGCAAATAATACATTCCCGATGCTATACTACGCATTTTTACTCCGGCGCCTTCGAATTGGGAAACGGCGTGTGCACCAGACTGATGTTCACCTCCACCAGCAAGACTTACAATCTCAGGTTAGACTCGCAGACGATCTCGGAAAATCCGAGAATAATTCACTTAACGTACAGCGTCCATAATGACGTTCCGACGCCGTCATTTATATTGAACGTTCACTTCAACAGCTACCTAGAAGGCAACAAGAACGCTAGAGTGACAATATCGATGCTAGACGAAGATGAGTCAATAACCGTATCGGATCAGATCGTCATCAAAGAAGGGCGATTCGACATCGTGAAAGGAGGATCAGCCGAAACTACTTCAATTAGCACATCCTTGATAGCGCCCGGTTACGGCGACGAAGACGCTACGCTCGTCTACCTGTGCAAAAGTTCTCGCTTAGGCACATACGATCTTGGAAATTGTCCATGCGTCGAAAGTACTGACAGCGGCAGCGACGGTAGCGATTCTGAAGACGGGTGTATCACCAAATTTTGCATAACTTTCAAAAAAAAAGTAAAAGATTCACCGACACAGCCTGCAGCAGCGGAAACTAAAGAAGCAGTACAAGATGCTTCCTCTTCAGATACCATAATTTTTTAGCGAAGGACTGCAGCTTAGTAGCGAAGTATTGTGGTGAAGGAATAGTGATAATAACTTTTAACTGTGGTGAAGGAATATTGTAATATTGTACCGGAGCGCACTGCATTTTTTTTGTAAGCAGTACGCTCCTCATGTAAACAAATAAAGAGCCCCTCGGGAGGTCGGGCGGGGAGCGACCAGGCGCGACCTTCGAACTAGACAGCTAGTTCCAAGGTCGAACGCCAAAGACCTTGAAAGTCCTAGACAGCCCTTGTCTAGACAGGTCAAGGTCGGTCGTTGACCCTGTCTGTCTCCCGAGGGGTCTATACTACTTACGGGCGCACTTCAATCAAATTTTAGCCCACTTTAATCTTCTGCGGCAATCAACCCTGTTAAACGGGAGGAGTAGAGACCGGGTCGGCTGTAATTCCCCCTCTTTCCTTGCCTGCACGCGATAAACAGAAGTGACCCCTTGGTCTTCCAGGCAGCTCTGGATTTCCGGGTCAGACATACCGTCTAGTACATTGGTGGCAACAACTCGCGACGAATTCAATGTCTTATGTTGCTCAACAAGTATGGGATAATCGTGGAGTAGCGTCGCCTCGAGCAATGAGTTTTTCTGAGACAATCCAAGTGTCTCCACCAAAAGTGATCCGTTACGTATATGTGTACAGGACTTAACGGGCCCAGCTATGGCGTCAATGCCCTTGTGAATTATAAATGGGTTTACCTTAGTAAACGATTGACCATATTCGGTACGACTGAGCACTAAGTAGCGAGGAAATGACTTCTCGGATTCTTTAACATCAACCATTTTTCGTTTCATTTGAAAATGATTATTATCAAGTACCATTACGATTTAATCCTCCATCATTGCAACTGTCTCCGATGGCATGCTGCTTCCTGGGCGCCATCCCGCCTCAGGTGACCTGGCAAAATTGCCTCAGGGTCAAACATCCCGGGTCCAGACAGAGGTACCCAATTTCCTACAGGAAGTTCACAGTTCATGCAATGGCACCTCCCCGGGCCTGCCCATTACCAGGGGATACGCTCCTGCCCTACATGATAACCCAGTGCTGGGAGTTACGCGGTTATCCGGTCACTTTTACCGTGTCAAACACGGGGGCACCCATCAGACAAAGAACAGGGAAGTAGGGCGCATAAAAAGTAAAATAGAGGCGAAATAAAAAGGAGTCAAACACGCTGAGTGTCGATATGCGGGAGCTCGGGTGCCTCGAGGTCGCTAAGCCCCGTACCCAAAAGTTGGGCCCCTGAGGGGGTGGGGAAGCGAGTAAATCATTGTACTCATAATTGTGGCAAACTTTTCTTATTCCAATTCAGCTAGTAAATCATTGAAATTGTGGCAAATATCCTATAACTCCGGCATAAAAAAAAAAGAAAAAACATAGGATGGTATTATTAGAAACCCAATATTCTATCTTCTATCTTCAGAGTATGATAACCTAGCCGTCTGCCCTGTTATGCCGTTAAAACTCCAGTGTTATTATCTAACTAATAGCTGTGCCAGGTACTACTCTGGGATCTCTCCGCTTTCGCTCGCTTCTGGCCAGTCGCTCGGGAACTTTACACCAATAAAGTGATTTCAACCCTGCGGGTAATGTCAAGTGACCGAAATGTTTCACCAATTCAATGCGACAGGGTTCATACTGCTCGGGATTATTTTGTTTCGGATGGGTGGGCGACATACGCTAACATTTCGGACATCGATGAGGGATTTATTAACATGATGTAATTGTTCACGAACAAAATTTTGTAGTCCCGGACAATACAGAAATGCATACACAAAAAGTACAAAACATGTGAAATGAAGTTAAGCGCAAGGTCAGGAGGCAGTATGGAACTTCGAATGCGCTCTTTGTGTCCTATCTTCACGAATTCCTGTGAAGAAATTCATTCAAACATACCAACATATTTGCGTCATTTATAACATGCATTTCCAGTATCTACAATGTCAACTAAATTCTTGTCTGGATAAAACAAATTGCAATTTCCCAATTTGGTTAGAGAGAAATTTAAAATTTACTGCCACCATTCCATTCCTTTAAGCTACCACTCCTGCACCAATAATCTGCAACTGCACCTTTTACTTTAATCTTTTAACCGCAAATGAGAAAACGGCTCCTTTAAGAGCCACCAAACACTTCCCAAAAGAGCAATATTTGTTTGATACTGGCAGTTTAGTTTACATACATTAATGCTTGGGTATTTTTATAAGCGTGTGTATGCATTAGTGATTATCGTGGTTGTGTGTTATTATGATCTTGTGCGATTGCGCTCGATATTTCAGCATTGCTACTTCCGCTGTGTAATGAAAAAAAAATCTGTTTTTGTGATGGTTTTCCCATGTGCGATCTGCACCCCCTAGTATTAATTCTGAAAAGCATAAAACAAATGAGCAACATTCCCTATTCTCAAAGACTATTTTGGTGGTAAATTTCCACATTTACAATTTATTACTAAATACGCTGCAGAAAAAAAATGCCATGTAATAGATTTGTTGGGAACTACAGCCTACTCGAAGCCGGATTATAGGAGGGTGAACATCAAATGTACGACACAAGCTTCCGTATTTGCTTCAAGCCTCAAAGCAAGATTGACGCATTTAACAGACATTATGCGGGGAATAAATGGTGACCGTAGTCGCCCATGTACTGGCAGTACCAAATACGAAAATATTACATATTATTATGTTTACAATATGACACTATTTATCATTTGAAAATATTTCCATAGTTATCAGAATCTTAAATTGTATACAAACAATATTCCTCATAAGGAAACGAAATATAAAATACTATGGATTATAAACTTCTCCATAGGAAGGTACAAATTTTTATAAATTACATTAACTTCCAAATTACTGAACACCTTAAAACTAATCGAATTAGAAGAGACAGCATCTTATTTATCACCGTCTATTTTAATGGAAAGGATATAGTTTTCCTTGGCATTAACAATAAACGGGTATACCTGTCTTGTCTAACCTTATTAGCAAAGTAATCAAAATACATCCTGCTCCCACCGTTCATTAAAACGCTCATCTCGCTCCAAAATCTGATTCACACGTTCCTCCGAATCTTTCCCTTAATTGATAACCCATACTGTCACATACGATATTAGGTCAGAAAAAATTGCACAGGGAAAATGTTCTCCCTAACTACAAATATTTGTGCGAAATGTTTAATGCACACTACAGTTTCCTCGTTAACTTCAAAATGTACACGGTGTATACATTTTACCAACTCCTTTGATTATTGCTATTTAGAAAATGTAAACATGTTTTTGTGCTATGCACTGCCATAATTAAGACATACAAGAGCAACCCATGTTGTACTAAACACTTTCTATTACCCAAGCTCTAGTGTGCTTTCACTAAATCAATTAACTTTATAAAAAATAAATAACATATTACGGTTGATTTGCTCCTACAGTTACAAACCAGTGTAATAAACCGAGTAATTGCAACGAACCAAATAAACAAACCCATGTATTCAATACTGGCAACATGCCCGACTCCACTACGGTTGTACCTTTCTTTGTATAATCTCACTTGCAAACGAGTAGAAACATATTATAACATCCTGCTCACACCCTTAAAAATATTTTCATTTCAGTCTAACTTCTTTCCTTTCATTGCTAAGCCTCACTGTCACATACAGTGGTAGATTAGAAACATTTGCACGGGGAAAATATCCTCACTAACCACAAAATTTGGTACAAAATGTTTAATATGCTCTACGCATCATAAAATTCACATTTTGCACGGTGTACATTCTTTATCTATTTCTTCTTTAATGATTGCTCTTTAGGACATTGAAGTACGGCATTATGCGTTGCACTGCCATAATTAAGAGTAATCCATGTTGCACTAAATACTTTCTAGTTAACAAATTCTTGGTGTAATTTCACTAAATAAATATTAACTTAACAAAAAAATTAAAGCGCTGCTGTTGATTTACTTCTAACTATAAATCACTGTAATAAACCATGTAACTGCAACGAAGCAAATAAAAAACCTATGGCTTAACAGCAGTAACATAACGACTACACCTGTATCTGCATAGCCCCGCTTGCAAACATTTTATATCAGGCGCACACCATTCATTAAATTTCGATCCATGCCCCGCTTCATATGCTCTTTCGGATCTTTCCTTTCATTGCTAACCCATACCATATATGATGGTAGATTCGGGAAAGTCGCATACGGAAAATGTCCTGCTTAACCACAAATTGTGGTACGAAATTCAATACACACTATAGATTTATCATTAACTTCAAAATTTGCACGATGCACTCTTTATTCACTCCTTTTAATTATTGCACAAGTATGGTATTATGCGGTGCACTGTCATAACTAAGACTTACAAGTGCAACCCGCGTTGTACTAAACACTTTCTATTAAACGTTGATTTCACTAAATCCATGTTAAATTAATAAAAAACAAAAGAGGTAACACGCTATTGTTGATTTACTTCCAGCTATAAACCACAGTGAGAAACCACGTAACTGCAACGAACCAAATTAATGCATGTAATTAATAGCAGGGCCACAATTTCTACTATTTTGCCTACTATCGATACCTACATTAGGGTCTGGTAAATGTAGCCCTTCTTACTCAATGTAACTAGAATAGGAGATAGGCGATTTCCACACTGCACTATATTTACCAGACCTCAAGGTGGGTATCGATAGTAGACAAAATGACATACTAGGTGGCCCTTGTGTTAATTTCATCACATTGTTAATTTGCAGTTATGTGGTTTATTATTGGAAGTAAATCAACAGTATCGTGTTACTTCTTTTATTTACTTTATTTTTACTCATTTAATTTTGATTTAGTGATATTTCAAAAGGAAATTGTTTAATAGAAAGTGTTAAAATCGTATGTAGCTCAGAAAGATGAAGATGCAACTAACTCAACATACTTTCCGATTATTTTCGTTTTCTCTTTTGTTCAAATACTTATTCTAATGAATGTTCTTGTTTTTATATAGGGAGAAATCAATTTATGATGAATTTCGGGGAACTTTGAGTTTAGTGTGTACTCTAACTTTTGCATCACTCCTTTGCACTTATCTAATTGTCCATGAAAACTAAAAAATGTCATTTCCATTTCTTTTACTGAACCATTCAGTTGAAGATGTGAGCCGGCCGCTAGAGATTAGGGAGATCATCATCATCTATGTCTTTTGATTGCGAAAGAAGTTACTCCGAAGCTGAACCCAGGAAGCTGTCAATATATTACGAGTATATTTGCCGACAAGACGATGTCTTCTATGCATCGAGTTAGTATCACGGCCGCATTCTACTTTTCACTTCAAAAGGTATTGGATTGTTGCAAAATGTATTAAGAACTTGAATTCTATAAAAATTATTTTCTAAACAGTCCTGAGTTAGTCTGAAAGTCAAGATGTACTAATCTCTCTATTCCTGATATCACTATAGAGTACAAAGAGAGAATTAATTGACAATTAATTATGTCAATATTCTGGAACGGTCGAAGTATTACTTTTTTCCGAAGAGCATGCCAGCATCTCCAGCGTTTCAGTGTATTCTCCTGACTTCGAAGGTTTATGTCAAAGTCAGTTGGAAGGGGCGCCCTTTAAAACCTAGAGATTTTTAGTTTAAAACATCAACTTTATCATTGATAAGTTCTATTAGATTTCCTCCTGATCTTTGTTTGGTAGATATTTATATATTGGGCAGTGCGGCGTGAGAACAGCAATTGTGCTACCATTATTACATTCTGTCTAGCGCATCCTGTTACTCTTTTATTAACCTCCGAGTATAATATATCATACTCAGAACCTGATCTGTGTTACTAACAGATTTTCAAATAGCTCCTTGTTCAGCACTGTGTTGTTAAATAAGAATTTTTAATCATCTTTTTTGCTGGGTCAACAAGGTTTGAAAATATGTTTCTTTGTTTTGGAACCTCCAGGTTTCTTCTATGCACTTGAATTTTTGCAGCGGGTTACTATTACAATTTTGGCTTCTGCTGCTTTACTTGGTTTAACAATGGCTTATTGGTCACAGTAACTTCGAAGTGAAAATAAACAAACTGCTTGTTGAAAATAAACAAGCCGCGAACTATTGCCATCATAACGTTTTTGTTATATCCCAAAATCACACCATATGATTAACAGTAGCACACGCGACCATCTAGATTCAGCTCGTCAAAATTTAGAACAGCTTATTATACGTTGATCGGCAAGGCAAAGACAGATATTTTTTCCACAAGTAAGCGCAAACTTTGGGTGAGAGCTTTAGCAATATATTTTGCTCCCCCTTCACTCCTTTTTTATTACTAATAAAAGATCGAATTTGATCTGGTATGAAACGAGGCAAAATGCAATTTGCGAAATCTCTAATTCCTCGTTTTGTTGCATTGGAAGCACATTTACTTACTTTAGCCACATACTTCGGACCCTTAACTTTTTCTACAGGATTATGTTGCTTCTTTCAAAAGCAACTTTTAATATCTCTGTTTCTTCTTTAGCAGCAACGCCTGGATCAGGAACTACTTCTTTGCCACTTGATTGATCTACTTAGTTTTCTTTCTTTTCTTATTAAATTTAAAGCAGTTAATATTTTATTTCGTATCGCCTGTTTTCATATTAGTGACCTTGTACTGGTATTGCCCATTAATAAAAAAACATTTTAAAATCCCGTATCTTATTATTGTTATCATTATTGTTATTATTATTATTATTATTATCGCCATCATCAACATTATTGAAAGAATGAATCTATAATCATTACAAAGAAAATGTTTGACTAAATGAGAAATTGATAATGTAAAGAAACATGTTTCTAATGAATATAAATATTCGGTAATTATATGTATTTGAAATAGGAAAGATCAATATCAGTTCATACTTTAATTGTATTTAGCCTAACTTTTTCATTGTTGTCAAATATTGAATTATTATTGCTTTATATACATATACTCTCATCATTATCATCGTTTCGCTAATAGGTACTTCCCAGGTCAACTGATTCCAAAAAATATTTAAAAGATATAATAATTTCCGCTAGTATTTGAAGTTACCAGTGCTTCTACACTTGTAGAGAAAATATATGCAAAGTACAAGTGCCCTACTAAGTCTATGGAACAAAAGTCGAAAAACTCTTGAATACTTGTAAATATGGAATTGTAAAATACACGTGTACTAGAAAACATTCTGGAACATAAATTTACTAATAACTAGAAGTTAGACTTGTAATATATTAGACCATACTTTTGTGGAACAGAGCCTTGTTAGTGTAGGCTTTCCATCAGAAGACACAAATAGAGACTACTTGCACAAACACCTAATTATTAATAGTCCCGGAACTTCATGTTTACTTTCTTCTGTTAGAGGTATTCAAAAATGTTGTGTTACTTTATAGTCTACTCTAAGGACTGAATTCGAAAAATTGTCCTCACAACCCTTCAAAGTACTTCCTATCTCTCTTCATACACAGCTGTAGACGATGCAACTACTTTCAAAAGCACTACTTTAAGCAGACTAAGATATTGTCAATGTTGTCATGTTGTCAAGGTTCTGCACTCGTTTAAAACGTTTTCCAGCATTAAAAAATTTCCAAACAATCAGAATTCGTACGATGCAAAGTCAGGGCTGTGACTTTCAGTTTCCTGAAAATTACAGCTGTTCTGTAATGAGACGCATTGTCGTGCAAAAGCAACAGCCTAGAAGTCCCTGTCTTTGGATGAAACCGCCTCAACTCTGCAAACAAAAGATCCGAAATATAATTGCCACAGTATTCTCCATTTACTGCCATTCCTTCTGACATACGGTCAACCATGAACGGTCCTTCATAGTTGAAGAAAACAATGAACATTTGCTTCCGAGAATGAAAACCTTGTCGAGGAACAACTGTTCCTGAGTCATTCTCATTTACCCAAAGGCAGTATTTGGCTTTATTTGGGGTGGTATAGTAATAAATCAAACTTTCGTCACCAGTGCATACATCTGTCAAACGTTTAGAACCATTTGATGAAAACACACTCGGCAGTTTTCTTGTACATTCCTTTCTCCTCTTCTTCTCTTCATTGATTAGGAAATGTGAAGCGCATTTTGCACAGATTTTTCACAGTTTTAAATGTTCGTAGAGTATACTGTCAATGTTGCCAACACTGATACTAACTCCCATACTTAGCATTTCAACAGTAATATGTATGTTTCTTATTCAATGAATTGTCTTTCGTTCACAGTTTCCCCAGATTGGCCAGAATGAGGATTGTCTTTGAAAGTCTCTGGCTCTTCTTCAATTGATCGAATCCATCTTACAATTGTATCAATAAACAACCATGAACAGTTACCAATTCCTTGTGTGTGTTTTTTCTTCTTCTTTCCCACTCTTTCACCTAGCTTCTAGTGTGCAAAAATGTTGAATCTAAATTTTTCTTTAGAAATATGCATGATTTTTCACCAGCTATTGACACAGGACTGAACTTTACCGACTGTACGATAGTGACTATGCAAGTTTAAACTAAACATATTTGTTTATCCTTATTTATAAAGATAACACCTATTATAGTAAAATTAATTGGTTTGGGAGTGGGAAATGTGCATATGCATTATTTCATAGCTTAAAGTTCGTTGTTGCCGGCTGCGTTAGTCACATTTTTGTAGAAATTATTGTCCATCAATGGATAAACTGGTTGAAAACTTTTGAGAGACCCTCGTAAAAGAAAATGGAACAAGTCATTGAAATAATCGGATTTTTAAACACAATAAAATTCCTTACTTTTCACAAAGCACGTATGTGATTGTCAAATTGCTTATTTCCTGTTGTACAGTATCTTAATGATAGTACAAGTGTCGAACGAGTCGGCTCGCTTTCATTTGCTGTGTACGAAGTGTGCAACTTGAGTTGGTGTTGGTATCGGTGTCTGAATCTGATGAACTGAACCCCGTATCTACTTCTACCTGCAAAATACATTCATTATATTGTCACTGCTGGTTCCCCGGTTTATTGTGAATTTATTCACAACTTCTTTCATTAGTGCGTCTCTTCTCCAGTAAAAGAACTTCTTTCAATCTTTTTGTGTAAGACTTCTTATTGTATTTCTTGTCATTTCCTTGAGCAATGGAAGAATAATGTCATTGAAATTCTGTGAATAAAAAATTGCTTCACTGAATTCTATATCTCCAGAATTAAGATCACAGTGCTAGAGATATAGGAGTGATGCTGTCATATCCTTACCGTGCTCATTTATCATCCAGGTTCGGGCTTAAGTGTTTGATTATTTCTAATAGTTGTTAGCTCCGGGCTGAAGCTTATATTTTTAGAATTAAGCCATGGCCATCATTGCTTTCCGAGATGATGTGCTGGGGAACTTAAATTTCCTAAACCGTATGCTATGTAATGCTATTTAGAACGATTGTACTATCAGTTGGAATGTTGGGTACTAAATGCTCCTTCAACCACTTGGTGTAATTTGCACTGTTCTTTTCATTGTGGTAATCCTCAGAGGTTGATTTGAAACCATAATTCAGTTCTATATCTTCAACTGTTGCTTGCTCAAGAGATAGACTTATTGGCCTGATATAGACCAAATACCTTTATTGGTTCGGCGACGATCCTTAGTTTTAGGGCCGACGCTAAGAAAGGTGCAAAATTGGCGCTCAATGCGGTCACCAGTTTTTGTTCATTGAGCTTCCTATCTGTAGATAATGTGTGATTTTTAGTGACTTGTATGTGTGATAAGTTGGCAATAACCAAATTTAGCCCGTTTCGGGATAGATTTAGCCTTTTTTACTTTCTTTGACCCCAACTTTTTGAAAAAGTCCCTTCGGGCATTCCAGCTAGCTCTTTGGAATAAAAATATGATCTAAAATGCGGAATTTTTGTAACACCTGGGGTAAAGTGTAGGGTTTTATGTTAAGCACAGACTTCTTAACGTATTGTATTGTATTTGACGCCACTTGTACTTTCTATTTTTGAGACCACTATTAAACTAAATGCAGAGAATGATTAAAATTTTCCAATCAAGACTTTATCAAACTACTTTCTGGTCGTTTTTATATTTTTGTCTCCTTTGGTTCGTAATATCTTATTAAAATGTCTCCCTTAAATTTATTCCAATTCTCTTTCCAAACTTGTAGTCTCCACCACTTTGTTTCCTCACAATATAATATGCTATGGTACTCATTATCAGGATAACCATCCATGGGACTTTCATTTCCATAGATTTTTCTCAGTCCTCTTAGGTTCCTTACTCTAGATGTGGCGCAAGCAAAACCTTCCCTCCCTAATTTATCACAAATTTCTAGGTACTTCTCCCTCCCCCAAATTCTTTTTATCTCTCAATAAATTCTCAATAATGAATTCTTAAAGACTATAATTTTCTATTGTTCACTTTTAAGGGCAATTTTCTACAATAGTTGTAGATAGCTTCAATTGCGCTTCTTAAGTCTCCACTTGAGATAGAATCCATAATCAAGTCATCTGAAAACAGAAGAGCCTGGTATTTCCCTTATTATTAATTACTTATTTAACCTTGCTTATTAAATCTCAATGCTCTAAAATAATAATGCCAACACAACAAAAGGGGTCCCCGTTAACTTCACTTTTATTGGTTCCAGAGCATATCTAGGCTATGGATTCGAAAGTGGATTAACTAGAGTCAATATTCCGTACAATCAAGCGAATGGAATTCCAGAAAGGTGCATTAAAGTTGCTCATGTTTTAATCAGACAAAGACTCCCAGAAAATGTACCACTTCTGGAGCAAATGAAGTTTGTCATCTAAAGAAGCATTGCTGAAAAAAAAAAACAATTAGTCAGCTGGCATTATTATTCTTAACTGCTGCTCTGGTGATCATTATTGAAAATCAGTGGAAAAATATTAATTGGTAAATTTGTGCATTGCTGATGTAACTGAAACATTTTGGTGCAAAGTGCTCAGTGTAATGAATGTAGTGAAATACAAATCAAGAAATAGAATGCAACTTCCTTTGCTATCTGCAATTCCCTAAATACGGCATGGATTAAAAAGAAGCAATGGCAATTGTTAACCATGCAAGTTACTGCAATAGGTTAGTGATTCCTTAGAAACCAGTGTTGTTTATCAAAGTGGCGATGAAGGCTGTGAAGCTAGACCCTTAAGATTGAAACGGTTATGAAGAGGAAAAAGACGATTGCATGACAGTACAATATGAACAATTTAGCAGTTATTTAAGGTAAATCACCACCACCACTTTGGGGATGGTGTTGCTGCAATTACACGTAGATAATAGAAAAAATTTAGTCAAGGGTAAAGAAATAAATTGATAAATATGTACCTTAACCAAAGTCAGTGTATGAAATAAATAACCGCACATTTGGGCAAAAAATAAAACTCCATAACATATAACAAGTGTAATATAGTCAACAACAAACAAGACTGGTACTAAAACACAGCTGCAAGAGCTGAAAACACAACAGTCTTATAATGGTCTAAAATTTTAACAATAAAAACCCCAAAACAAATAACAAGGGTAAAAAGTTCAACAACAATCAAAAGACTTGTAGTAAAACGCATCAGAAAGAGCTGAAAACATAGCAGCCTTAAAATGGATACCAAATGTAACTATAAAAACCCCCAAAACAAATAACAAGGGTAATATGCTAAACAACAAACAAAAGATTGGTTCTAAAACACAGCCACAAGAGCAGAAAACAGAGCAGACTTGAAATGGTATTAATTGTAACAATAAAACCCCTAAAACAAATAACAGGGTAATATAGTGAACAATAAATAAATACTGGTGCTAAAACACACCAGAAAGCAAGAACTGAAAAATCAAAAGTCTTAAAATAGTCTAAAAATGCCGTCATAAATAAAATGAGACAATCTCACACCTTGCTCCAAAAACCACAAACACGGATAAAACGGAGCACTCGCTCAGCAGCAGCCTCATCATCTGCAAGTAAGAAGGTGGCAAACTTAGCGAAAGTCTAAAAGTTGCTACATGATGGCATTCAAGTAAAATGTGACGCACTGCAAAGTGGTGATCACAAGGAATACGTGATGGAGCTGATTCACCACTAAAAAGGTGACGGTGACTAAACCGGCAATGCCCAATTCTCAAACGTGCTAAAATTACTTCCTTGCGTCGAACTACGCGAGAAGTCCACCAGTTAAAAGGGGAGGATTTACATTCCCGAAGTTTATTGGTCGGGATTAATTCTCACTCCTCGCGCCAGCGCGAGAGAACCCTTCGACGTAAAGAATGTTTAAAATCCCCCGAGTAAAAACGTTGCTCATACTCAGCAGGATCTAAAAGGGTGGATTTAGCTGCGAGTCTGCTGCCTCACTACCCGGAAGTCCCACATGTCCAGGAACCCATAGCAGTGTAACCCTGACGCCAGCGTCAAGAAGCGTAAACACTGCATCCTGGATCTTCTGTACAAGAGGATGGCACAACTGTACTAGTGTTTAAAAGATAAAAAAAGCACTCAGAAAATATGAGCAAATGACACTGTTCCCCAGCCGCTGTTCAGAAACAAATAAAATCGCCGGATAAATAGCATAAAGCAAAATATATGTCGCAACGTTAAGACCAAACGTAAAATTACACACGTTAAAAACAAGGCACATACAACGCCTGTGTCAAATTTCGAGCAGTCGGTATTAATAATATTGCATCTGGCAAAACAGGAAACGATCGCGCTAAATCGACGACGCATAATAGGTGCTGCGGTCGAAGATTTAGGATAGGACGTAAGCCCAAGATGAACGGGGGCCTCTGCTAAGAGCCAAGGGGGAGAAGATGCTTCCCGGGCTAGAAAAAAAGCAGGTAACTCCACGTCCAATGTTCTTAATAACTCCCGAAAACGAAACCAAGGAGGTCTAGGATTAAAAGCCCAAGTAGCATAAAATGGAGCGAGAGACACATTAAAAAAAGTTCATTCTTGGGATGACGAGGTTGCGCAGCTAACCGACAACCATAAGAAGCAAGTAAAACATCCCGACGATAAGAAAGAGGGGGTTCTCCTGACTCCGCACATAAACTTGACACAGGACTTGTTGGGAATGCTCCAATGGCAACACGGACACCCGGGTGATGAGTGGGGTTAAGGCAACGAAGAACGGAAGATCGCGCAGAGCCATAAACAACACAGCCATAATCCAATTTGGACCGGATGAGAGAGCGGTAAAAACGTAAGAGAACAGTCCCGTCAATTACCAAGATGTGCCACTTAAAACACGTAAAATACAAAGAGAACGCTCACACTTGCCTCCGAGTTGTGCTATATGCGATGACTAGCATAATTTTCTATCAAATACCAGGCCAAAGAACCTAACTTCGTCTGCAAAAACAAGAGCGTCTGGGCCACGATGGAGAGATGGTGGAGGATACTCCTTTCGGCGCCAGAAGTTCAATTAGACGGTCTTCTCTGCGGAGAAACGGAACCCGCGGTTTACACTACAAGCATAAAGGCGGTCGAGACAGCATTGGAGGCGGCGTTCCAAAAGACAAGTTCTCCGAGAGGATAGAAAGATAGCAAAATCGTCAACGAACAACGACGACTGGATTCCTGGCGGTAAACACTCAGTGATGAAATTGATAGCAATGGCAAACAGTGTGCAACTAAGCACCGAGCCCTGAGTTACACCGTTCTCTTGAGTAAAAACGGCCGATAAAACTGATCCCACGCGAACATTAAAAACCCGGCCTTTCATAAATTCCTGAATAAAAACTGACATCCGACCATGTATGTGCCAATCCTGAAGCGTTCGGAGGATACCGCCTCTCCAGCAAGTATCACAGGCTTTCTCCAGATCAAAGAATACGGCGATCGATTGCTGCCGTACAAAATCGTCCATTATGTGGGTGGAAAGAGACACAAGATGGTCGACTAAGGAACGATGACGCCGAAAACCGCTCCGGGAGTTCGTTAAGAAGTGCCTCGTCTCTAATCATCACATAAGCCGCCCGTTAATCAAGCGTTCATTCACCTTGCAGCCGCAACTGGTGAGGGAAATAGGACGGTAACTGGAAGGAAGGTTTAGGTTCTTTCCAGGTTTCGGTATGGGTATGACGGTAGCCATGCGCCAAGTGTTCGGAAATGTTCCATTAAAAGAAACAGAATTAAAAATCTGGAGTAAAAAAGCCGTGCCTTCTGCTGACAAATGCTGCAACATAGCAACACGAATGCCAATTGGCCCCAGTGCGCAATGCTGAGAAGTAGAAAGATCATGTTCCATTTCCCTGGCGGTAAACGGGTCATTATAGCACGCCTGATTGAGAGCAAAACAGAAACCTCTCAACTCAACCTGCTCCTTTAATGTGCGAAATGAAGGAGGGTAATTGGCGGAGCTCGAAACATCAGCGAAAGTGCGTCCTAAAATATTGGCTATATCAATCAGAGTAGTAAGCACTCGATTTGATGTCCTCAGACAGGGGGTGCCTCCTCAATGGAACAAGGCGTGCCACTGCTTAAACATCTTTCTTCTTCAACAACTGATGTGACTGTGACCATATCCTCTCCCTCTCTTATCCTTTCCCACCACCAGTCCAATTCTTCAGTTACAGTACTTCCTTATACCTTGTTAATGGATTCCGAGCCATTTGGGAATGGAGTTCCGTCATCCGTGACGATCAATATGGATACTACTAATCAACAGCAGGCCGACAGTTCTAGCAGCTGCCTAGAAGCTAAGGACAACGTTCCCAGCAGGGAACCGCGTACATTTGCGACTAGTAACATTACAGCTTCAGCGTAGTGTCACATAAAAAGAGAAAACGTTTTCCAGATTTCACGCCTGAACCAGCCGATTCCAACCTTCCTATGGAGCCGCAGCGTGAGACTGCAAAAAGAGGCAAGATGCTAGCGATCTTCATAGATACTTTCATCGACTACGAATGGTCATTAAAGAAATATCGGCTATTACAGATGGCACTACTGAAGCGGTGAGAGGTCGCCGAATTAAGACTGCAAACTTACAGCAAGGAACATCATGAAGCTGTGGTACTTTTTCTCTAGCAGAAAAACATAGGATATCAACGTACAACGTGAAAAAAACTAAAGAACAGCGTAGAGTTCTACGCAAACTTGATCCAGAAAACACCAATGATGAAACTACACAGACCATAAAGAGTATGTGTATCAGGGTAACCAAGGTTCACCAAATGATGAAAACCGTGCCAGGAGAAACAGGGAAAGCAGACCAAAAGATCCCGATGCCATTATATATTGTTGCAGAGACCGTCACACCAGGACAACAATGTCAATTGGATGAAATTCGTGCCCTACTTTAGACACATGTTAGGTGGGAGAATAGTAGAACATTTCCTTCCTATTCTACGGGAACTACAGGCAACAGTCTGCAGTGACTGTGATCCTACATTAAAGCTTGTGGCTCTCTCTCAAGGTGTCCGAACCCTACTCCGTTTATCCGGAGATTCGGAATGACCCGCGCCTTCCTCAAAACATTTCATACTTCAGTGCGAACGGAGTTACAAATCAAAAAGGGGACGTGCTCGAGTTTGTGGCGCCGCACGAACTTGATTGCAACTGATTTGAGACACCCACCTTACTCCGGGAATAAGCTTCCGGCTTCCAGGTTTTACAGCACACAGGAAAGATAGAATTGGAAGACGAAAAGGTGATTTACCTATTTTAATTCGCTCATATCTAGCACATAGCTTTGTCCCGCTGCCCCCCCCCCCCACTCACTTGGACGTAGTCGCAATTGTGATGGGCACTGGGGGCAGAAAGACTACTCTGATTGCTGATCATTACCCGCCTGGAGTTCCGTTCATTGAAACGCACTTTCAGAGCGTGTTGCACGCATTTCAAAAGGCTTTATTAGCGTGTGGTTTTAAAGCTAAACATGGGCAATGGAAATGCCTAGCAGCAAAACCTAAAGGCCAACGGCTTGTAAAGTTTATTAATCCTGACGCTTCACTTGAGGCATAGGGAGAAATTATTATTGCTTAAAGGGCGCAAAATAGCTAAGGTCATTATCGCCCTTACACACTAAAACCTGCACCAAAATTAAATAAATAAGTAATCTATACAAAATCATTGTATAAAATAAGCAAAAATCACACCTTAAGCAATAAAATAAAACCCCATAACAAATAACAAGGGTAATATACACACCAGACAAGACCGGCATACTAAAACTCCGCTGCAAGAGCTGAAAATACAACAGTCTTCTAATGGTCTTAAATTGTAACAATAAAAACCCTAAAAACAAATAACAAGAGTAATATGGTCAACAAACAAAAGACTGGAAACACAGCTGCAACAGTGGAAAACACAACAGTCTTATAATGGTCAAAAATTGTAACAATAAAACCCCAAGTCAAACAACAAGGGTAATATGGCCAACAACAAATAAAGACCGGTGCTAAAACTCAACAGTAAGAACTGATAACAAATGAGTATTAAAATATTCTAAAAATGCCATCATAAATTGAAATAAAACCACACCTTGCTCCAAAAACCACAAACACGGATAAAACGGCCCACTGGCTCTACAGCAACCACATCATTTGCAAGTACTACCTCAATAGAGGAAGGCTAACCTAGGGAAAGTCTAAAAGTCGCTATATGATGGCATTCAAGTAAAATGCGACACACTGTAAAGGGGTGGTCACAATTAAGGACATACTGGAGTTGGATCCCCATTAAAAAGATGACGGTGACTAAAATGGCAATGCCCAATTCGTAAACGTGCTAAAATTACTTCTTCGCGACAAACTGCGCGATAAGAAGATGAGCCATTAAAAGATTCACATTGTCGAAGCTTATTATCTTGGAGTAAACTCCATTCCGCGCACCAGCACGAAAGAACGCCACGACATAAAGAGTGTTTAAAATCCCCCGAGTAAAAATGTTGCACAATCACAGCAGGATTTAAAAGGACGGATTTAGCTGCGACATCTGCGGCCTCATTGCCTGGGAGTTTCACATGTTCAGGTACCCATAGCAGTGTCACGCCGATGCCAACGTCAACAAGCGTAAACAATGCATCCTGGATCTTCTGTACAAGAGGATGCTAGTTGTACAGCTTTTTTCAAAGATCAATGGGCACTCAAAAAATCGGAACAAATAAACCTGTAACCTAGCCACTGTTCAGAAACAAATAAAATCGCCGGATAAATAGCATAAAGCTCCGCCATAAAAGTAGATGTCGCACCGTTAAGACCAAAAGTAAAATTAGCTCCATTAAAAACAAATCCACGTTCAATCCGGTGTCACATTTGCAGCCGTCGGTATGTATAAATTGCATCTAGTAAAAGAAGAAATGATCTCGCTAAAATGACCAGAAATAATAGGTGCTGTGGTTGAATACTTCGGACAGGACATAGGCCCCAGATGAACGGGCGCCTCTCAACAACTCCCGAAAACGAAACCCAGGAGGCCTAGGAGTAAAAGACAGAGTAGCATAAAATGGAGCGAGAGACACATTAATAAACGGCTCATACTGGGATGACAAGGTTGCGCAGCTAAACGACAGCCATAAGCAGCGTGTAAAAGATCCCTACGATAACACAACGGAGGTTCTCTAGACTCCGCACATAAACTTGACAAAGGACTTGTTAGGAATGCTCCAATGGCGACACAGATACTCCGATGATGAATGGGGTTTAGTTGAAGAAGAACGGAAAGTCACGCAGAGCCATAAACAACACAGCCATAATCCAGTTAAGATCGGATTAGAGATCGGTAAAAACGTAAAAGAACAGTCCGGTCAGCTCCCTAGGATGTGCCACTTAAAACACGTAAATACAAAAAGAACGTTCATACTTGCCTCTCTTTAATGGGCGTTAAACACTCCTAAAAAAACCCACTTGCCTCTGAGCTATACTATATGAAATGACCAGCATTATTTCCTATCAAAGACTAAGCCAAGGAACCAACTTCATCTGCGAAAGCAAGAACGTCTGGACCAAGATGGAGAGATGGAGAGGAATACACAGTATGGCGCCAGAAATTCATGCAGACGGTCTTCTCTGCGGAGAAACGAAACCCGTGGTTTACACTCCAAGCGTAAAGGCGGTCAAGACAACATTGGAGGCGGCGTTCTAAAAGGCAAATTATCCGAGAGGAAAGAAAAATGGAAAAATCGTCATCAAACAACGACGAAGGCATTCCTCGCAGTAAACACTTGGTGATGGATTTGATATCAATGGCAGAAAGCGTGACGCTAAGTACCGAGCCCTGAGGTACACCGTTCTCTTGAATAAAACGAGATGATAAAACTGATCGCACGCGAACATTAAAACCCCGGTTTTAATACACTCCTGCATAAAACCAAACATCCGACAACATATAGGCCATTCAGGAAGTGTACGAAGGATACCGCCTCTCCAGCAGGTTTCATAAGCTCTATCCAAATAAAAAGAAAAAAACAAGAGACAGCAATAGTTTGGCACTTTCTCACAAATTCGTTCCATTAAGTAGGTGGAAAGAGACACAAGATGGTCGACTGAAGGGCGATGACGACGAAAACCGAAATGGACATTCGTCCGATAAATGCTGCAGCACAGCAACATGAATACCTCTGGCCCTGGTGCGCAATGTCGAGAGTTCGTAAGGGCTTTCTCCAATTCCATGACTGTAAAAACACATTATAGCACTCCTGGTTTCGGAAGAAAAATGGAAAACCTTCGACTCGACCTGCTATTTAATTATGCGAAAAGCAGGAGGGTGGTTGGTGGAGCTCGAAACGTCAGCGAAAGTGCGCCCTAATACATTGGCAACATCAATCAGAGTAACAAGTACATGATGTTGTATCTTAAGACCGGGTATAGGCGTAAATCTAGGTTTGCTTGCAACGCGGCGTAGCAGTTCCCAAACTACAGATAAAGTCGTTGTGCGGTTAAAAGAGGAAGCAAAAGCAATCCAAGACGCCTTTTTCCTATCCTTAATGACTGGACGGCATTTGGAGCGCAGTTGTTTGCTGAAGTAGGGTGGCGAGAAAAACTCGTAGAGCATCTGGGCGTGCACGCAAAGCATGGTCGGTCCACCAAGGAACCGGAAAACGCCTGAGGTGCCAAGACGACCGGGGAAAGGCCTGATCTGCGGCTGTAATGAGGACCGTTTCGAGGTGCTCAAGCACGACGTCAATTGTTGGAAACTCACACCCTGAAAACACGTCCATAGATTGAAAGAGAGGCCAATTCGCCTTTTCAATAAGCCATCTTGACTTGCGCTGTGAATGTGCGCGTGGAGAGAGTACGTGCATCTGACACGGAAAGTCTACACTAGAGTATAAATAGGAGATGACATTCCAGGAAAAATGTACAGCAAGTGAGGCAGAACGAAAGGATAAGTCCAAGTGTGAAAAACCATGAGTACTGTCAGGAATAAAAGTAGGTTGACCTGTGTTGAGCAGAAAAATGTTTTGGCGGTCTAGAAAGTCTTCCAACATGCTATCCCTTGCACACTCCGTGTTGGAACCCCATAGGGGATGGTGTGCATTAAAATACCCCAAAAGTAGGACAGGAGGTGGTAGCTGCGAAAAAAGATAATCAAGATCAACGGTAGGGACAGTAGCAGATGGAGGCAAGTAAATACTACAGTTTGAAAAACGAAGGCCAGAGAAGTGAACTGTAGCTGCGGCAGCTTCTAGAGGAGTCCGGAGGTTTAATGAAGAACCATACATGTCATCTCTGACGAGAATTAAAGCTCCGCCATGCGCGGGAGTGCCATCTTCGGGAAGAAGATTAAATCTTACCGAAGAGTAACCGCGTAAAGTGAAAGAATCTTGCGGTAGAAGTTTGGTCTCTTGGAGACACACAAGCGGCGAGTCAGTCGAGCGTAAGAGTAACTCCAGATCAGGTCTTCAACTGCGTAGTCCACACACATTCCACGAAAGGATAACCACTGTTAAAACGAGATAAAATAGATAAAAATACCACCTTATATTTTGCTCGGCCCAGGACGAATCAATAGTCTTTTTTCACTCGCGTGGAGCTCGGTGGTTTGCCTGGAGCAGACGCATCCTGCTCCATGGCGTCCTCAGAGAGAGGGCTCTCCTGCTGAGAGCTACCCACCGATTACAACACCTGCAATCGGTTGGATGTAGATATAGGCGGTAATGGTGACCACCTAGCGAGTGCTTCCGTCATGGGAGCTGGACCTCCGAGGAGGAGAAGGACTCCTTTTCTTCTTAACAGGAGTTGACGAGTCAGTTCTCGTGTAGCTCGTCTTGAACTTAATTTAAGAGGCATTAAAAACAACCGGCTTGGGCTTCTCGGTAGAGCGCTTCGGAGAACTGGGCGTAATACAACCCCGTGTAAAGACAAGGTCGCAAATCTGCGTACTACTATCGCACTTCTTGACCGCAAAAGAAGCTGCTTTGCTTTATGTATCGGTCTTAGATACCAAGGTTGGCGAGATTGGTATCGCTCCCGGGCCTCAGTGAAGGAGAGCTTTTCCTTTACCCGGATTTCCTGAATACAGCGCGTCCTCTCTAAAATGAGGGTATTAGCGGGACGAGGCTGGATGATCACCGCGGTAGTTGCCGCCGATGGGGGTGGATATTAATGCTCCCTCATGACTTCTTTCACCGCAGATTGCACAGATGAAAACGGCACTCTTACATGATATGCGAGTGTATCCAAAACGTTGTCACTGAAAACATCGCAACGAACTCGGGATATACGGGCGCACTTAAATCAACTCGTAGCCCGATTTAATCTTCTGCGGCAATTCAACCCTGTTAAACGTGAGGAATAGAGTCCAGATCGGCTGTAATTCCCCCTCTTTCCTTGCCTGCACATGATAAACAGATGCGACCCCTTTGGTCTTCCAGACAACTCTGGATATCCGGGTAAGACATACCGTTTAGTACATTGGTTGTAACAACTCCTCGCCGCGAATTCAATGTCTTATGTTGGCCCACACAGATGGGATAACTGTGGAGTAGCGTCGCCTTGTAAATGAGTTGGTTTGAGATAGCCCCAGTGTCTCCACCAAAAGTTATCCGTTACGTGGACAGGTACAGGACTTATCGGGTGCAGCTATGGCATCTATGCCCTTCTGAATTATAAATGGGTTAACCTTAGTAAACCACTGACCTTCTTCAGTAGGACTCAGCACTAAGTACCGAGGAAAAGACTTCTCGCATACTTTCTTTACATCAACTTTTTTTCTTTTAAATTGTATATGATTATTATCGAGCACCATTGCGATGTAATCCTCCACCATTTCAACTGTCTCCGATGGCAGGCTGCTTCCTGGGTGCCACACCGGCTTAGGTTACTTTCCCTGGCCTGAACAAAGTAACCTCAGGGTCACACCTTCTTGTTTGTTGACAAAGAGACCCAATCGCCTGCAGGAAGGTATCAGCTCATGCAATGGCCCCACCCCGGGCCTGGCCTTTACCAGGGAAACGCTCCTGTCGAGTGGAAGTTACGCCATTACCCAGTCACTTTTTACCGTATCAAACACGGGGGCATCCTTCAGACAAAGAACAGGGAAGTAAAACGAATAAAAATTGAGTCAAACATACTATGCGTGTACCTGTGGCAGCAGCTCGGTTTCCTCGGGGCGCTACGTTCCGTACCCAAAAATTGGGCCCCTGATGGGCGCAGGGACAAAGAACTGCCACGTTGAACCCTAGGGTTGGCAGTTGCAATGTAATTGATATTATATTTACCAGACACATATTATATGGAACTCGAAACAATAAAAACTTCTGACCTACTTGTAGGGTAGAATTCAAAACTACTAAATTTATGAGACATATTGGGAAACTGCTATACAGCCGTGGTCAAGCGTTCCAATTCAATCCAACTATTAAGACAACGAAATTGAATCCAATAGTAACTAAATTCTAAAAATCAATTTTAAGTATAGTCAATAACACAAATAAAGATTTTCGGCAGATGTTAATAACCCATTTGCGCTGCCGCAACATTCACATGAAATGCGAAAAAGAGTTTGCGCTCTTCGTTGATTGATGCAGTGTCATCAGTATCACCCAATCCTGCCCAGGGTGTATAAAGCTTTTCGATCCAGGGCGAGGTGCCTAATCAGGCAACACCATGCGGAGATCTGGGAGCACAAAGTCAATAATCTGAATTTAAATTATAAAGACCCATGGAAATCAATAAATAAACATCGAGGAGATAATGAGACACATTCTAATCCCATTCATAGCATTAGGGGTCGATTAGTTTATATCACAGAAGAAAAAGCCACTTCGTTGACAGATGAACTAGAAAAACAATACAGCCTGGCTGACAACCCATGGGACAATCCTGAAGAAAGGCGGATTATTAGAACAGCCTGTTGCTTTCTTAACGAAGGTTGAGGGGAAAATGAAGAGCAGGAAAATTTGCCTGTTATTACCTCCAAAGAAGTGGAGGAGTAACTCTATCATATTAATATCAGCAAAGCTGCTGGACACGTCCGAGTTACCCCCGCTATGCTTAGTCGCTTCCCAAGGGGTCTATTTTCCACCTGACAAAAATATTTAATTAATGTATCAAACTTTCCTACTTCCCACAACAGTGTAAAGAAGTAGATATTATTTGTACTTTGAAAAAGGAGAAGAATCCAGTACATCCTTCCGGCTACCGATCTATCAGTTTTCTACCGACGGTATCTAAGGTGTTCGAAAAAACATTGTTATCTGGTTTGGAGCGATTTTTTGTACCCCGGAGCATCAATTCAACTTTTAAGAGGAAATATTCAATCTCTCAACAATTACTGAGAGTGGTGGAGAAAGCTGCACTTGGATTTCGAGGGCGCACATACTCAGCCACGTTGTTGCTTGACATTCATAAGGTTTCTCCAAGCACATGGTATATGGGGCTATTATATAAGCTTATATTACCTAATATTAATAAAGAACTTTTAACGAAGAGTGTTTATGGAAGGACGTTCATCTGACTATCGTTCTATAACGAACGGGCTACCAGAAAACAGCGTGCTATCGCCCACACTATTTTCGGTATATATGTCAAATTTCCCTGTCAGGAAATACTACGATATTTTAATATTATCACAGAGTAAGAATCTGAGATACGCTCTCGCTCAATTATGCGCACATCTTTCTAAACTGGAAAAACGGAGCGAGGAATGGCACATAAAAAGTAATGGTGAGAAAAGTGAGGCTTATATTACTCACTAAGCGCTGGAGAACAGGTTGTGTCGGGTTTACTAAGCCCTGGGTCCAGGGGTACAACACAGAGGTCTCCGGTGGTCTTTTGCATTAGGACGTTACCTCGTTTCCTAAACCGACCCGCCTTTCGGCTGCAGACGATTGCGTCGCCCAGGCCCGCTAAGTTCCCTTAGCTTCCAGATTCTCATTGGTGGATAGGTCATACTAGCTTAGACCTACTCGTATTTAAGAGGTGAGTCACCCCAGCATTAAGGTAGCAACCACCCTCCCTATTAACAACGGCGATTCCGGCGCACCGGCCCCCAGGGGACACGCCGCCATCGTAGGTCCTCAATTCCCCGCGAGTGACGGGTCCACTGCCAATCCGAGTCCAACCCAATCAGGACAACTCCCTTCCGAGAGGGCCTCGAATCAAGTTTGGCCCAGCTTCCTCTAGTACGCCAGAGGTACCACGGGCCCTCAGGGTCCGTAGAGCCCGCACCTGGAGCATCTGAAGAGCAACGACCGAAGCCGCCACCCCCCCCTTACGGGAAGCGCTGCAGAACAGTAAACTAAGGAATTCTATGCCTGAATGGGCAAACAATTCTATGGAGAAAGCAGGTTAAATATTTAGCAGTTGCTTTTGACCAAGGCCTCGCCTTCAAACAACACGTAACAGATAAGAGAACAAAAGTCAGAGTGGCGACAACCAAACTAGCTTCCATTTTCGAAGTTAACTCCGTTCCAATCCGAGCAAAACTTCGGATTTACAAAGCCATAATCCCGGCTATCGTGTTGTATGCATGCGAAGTTTGGAGCTACTGAGCTCCTTTGCATATTCAGTACTTACAAAAGGCTCAAAATTTAGCCTTAAGGAATATCTTTGGAACACAATGAATATCCGTCACCATTATTGCATCAAATTTCCGGCTTAGAACTGTCCTTAACGATGCCTACTCCTCTAAGAGATACGCAAAACGAACGTGCCTCAGGCAGCCTCCTTGAACCGATCTGATTTAACTTATATATTAATAACATATCCAAAACACCAAACACGATGCTTTCCCTATACGTATATGACACAGTTATAGCAGCACAAAAATGGAAACCGAAAATGATCTGCACTTGGCTACAGACTACACTAACCAATCTAGAGCCACGGCTCCGCAAATGGCGAGTAAAAGTAAATCTACAAAAATCCCAATTGGCGCTTTTCGCTAAGCGCTAAACACACCGCAAATCCCTTCCGCCTTTAAAATTATATAAAGAAAGTATACACTAGGCGGATCTCGGAGTGGTTATGAACTTCAAACTCACATTTGCAGCCCATATAGAAAAATAATACCAATAAAAAAAGCAAACTGCCAACTCAGTCGATTCTACTCATTATTAAACCGTAATACGACACTGAGCACCAGCATGGTTCTTACACTATACGAATCCCTCATCAGACCTGTCATGATCTAAGCTGCTGCTACATGGGTTCATTGCGCACGGCACCACAAGTCACTTCAAATACTGCAAGTCTTCGTACAATCACCAAAGTCCCTAGAATGACTCCTCTCGCTCTTTTTTTTTTTAATTTGTTTATTTAAGGACGCTCTTTAACATCTCAGGTTATCAGCGTCCCTTTCTATTTAGGGCATGAAACGGCCGACAAATTTTGCTCAGAGGCTTCTTCTTTCAGGCTTGAGGTTCTTTTTCGTGCCGTAAATGTACGACACGGGACCCACAGCTTTACTTCTCTTCCGAAGGAAGCCATACTTACGATTTTTACGCCCGAAAAAAATCCATCGATCCTGGCCGTATTGGAACCCGCGACCTTGGGTTTAGAAGGCAAGTATGGTTACCACTACACCACCAGGACCGACTCTCTCACTCTTATACATGACGAACTTAAAATACAGACAGAGGGGTACTTTATCAAAAAGTAAGCGCACAACTGGTATAAAAATTGGAGCCTACATTAAACTCCGATAATAAGCCAATTAGGGCAGTAAACATGAATACTGCACAAAAGAGCAAACAAAGAACAAAGGGCCGCTGTCACTTTTTGACTAAACCATTCCACTAACCACACATATCGTTAATGTGAATACCAAGACTAACTAGCTAACCTCGTTCCCATGAAACCACCTTAAAAAGTCAAGTCCATAAGACCCCAGGCAGATTTAATTCTCCGACTAGGGCAGAATTGAGTGCAGGGCGGCCCCACTGTTGATGACTAAGCTGACTCCAATGGACTATCCCCTTGATTAATATCTTCTTTTAATAATACTAGATTAGCAATTAGTATAATCCTGCATAATATGTTAGATGGGGGGACAACTAACATAGCATTAGCAGATGTATGTACATAACCTTACTAACTCCCGGGACTAACAAGACACTTTCATAATATATATATATATATATATATATATATATGTGTGTGTGTGTGTGTGTGTGTGTGTGTGTGTGTGTGTATGTATATAGGCACTAAGCTTCTTATATGTACAATAGACCTAACAATGGAATAAACATATACACAACCACTTGTAAACATCTCAGCACTAATATAGTTTAATAACTAGTACCAATGGGCCCATTAGTTATGACCCTGGTGAGGTTAAAGAACACATGCCGCCGGCAATGTGGCCGCAGGTGGTGTTGTAACGCGTAGCAAGCAGCAGCATTTTAACATGAATAGTGAGAATAGTGCCCGCAAGTTACGGGAAGAGGATAAATGTGTGACTGTAATGTTTAAAGGAAAGTCTGCAAATGAAGGCAAAGCCGAGGTAAACAGTAAAGACGAGAAAAACGACCAAACAGGAAACGCTATATTGGGAGGATGGCAAAGGACGCGGAGGGGGAAAAAAAAAAAAAAGAAAAAAAAAAAGAAAAAAAAAGAAAAAAAAAACTTCAGTACCAAAATGAGAACTTAATGAGGGAAATAATAGACTTGAAAAAGAAAAATAACGATATCGAGACCGAAAATAACTTACTTAAATCTCAATTAGAAATTGAAGACAAGTATATACAGATCCGAGGCAAACAAAGACAACGATACTCGGATAGTGTAATTGCAGGCAAACAGAATAAAGTGCATGTAGAGCTCGGTGCTAACGTCGATTTCAAGAGCACAAACAAAGTCTCCACCCTTTGAGTGCAGTGATAGAAACGGACAGGAAGTCTGGCGATTGGTGTAAATCCCGAAAGGAGAAAGTGTTTCAAACATCTAGCAAAGTTGTACTCTTAGGAGACTCCTTGCTAAAGTTTTCTGGAGATTTGAGCAAACAGCAAGGGCATAAGGTAAACTGCTTCCCTGGAATAAAAATTGGTGAAGTCAAACACAAAATAGAACAGTTTGACTTATTAAAAAATGACACAGAAGTTGTTTTGCTGCTCGTGGGATCAGACGACATAAAGAAAAACCTCTACGCAGAAGAGATCATGGGGGAAACAATGGATCTTATAACCAGCGTCAGGTCTATTGTACTAACGGCAAAAGTAATAGTGAGTGGCGTACTACGGAGATGAGATACAACAAACAGGAAAATACAACGTATTAATCGCGAAATAAACTGGTTATATGAAAAACATCACTGTGTCTTTGTAGATGGCAATTTTTGGTTTCGGAATCAAGACTTTGGCAAAGACGGAGTACATCTGAATCGCAGAGGTTCCTATGAATTTGGGAAACTATTGTGCGACGTCATAACCTCACAACTCTGGGGAAACTAGTAAGGTCTGCGGTGGATGGCATAATTATAACCAAAGAAACGGCAGACAATCAAATCAGGAGGCATGATGGTTGTACATCATAATCCAGCAAGGTACGGAGGCCAAGGTGAATAATGTTCCAGCGGAAAATCCAAGTTCCAGGACTCAACATAGTATAGAGAGCCCAGCATCCACAAGAGATGATGAAAACCAAAATGTAAAACAGCAGTAAAGTTCAAAGACTTGCAGGTAAGGTAAATGATTGTGTAAATGTAAACAGGATCACTAAATTTAAAAATGAAAACCCATGTAGTATGTTAGGAAAAGTAAATAGGGGAGAAAAAAAAACATTTTAGTATTTTTCATCAAAACGCCCAGTATATTGCAAATAAAAGAGTAGCCATTGAGCATGTAATTCTTGATCTACAACCAAATATAATAATATTCTGAGAACATGGGCTAAAAAATAATGAAATAAATGCAAACTGCTATGAAAATTACACCATAGCCTCTAGTTACTGTAGAGAAAAATACAAGAGTGGTGGGGTAGTAAATATACACAAAAGAGGGTTTGAAATTTAAAAAAATTGACTGTAAACAGTATTGTGAGGAAAGGTGCTGTGAACTGTCAGCAATCAAAACTACCTTTCAAAATGTGAATCTTATACTAGGTGTCTATAGTCCACCAAATGCTGACAAAGACACCTTTTTAAAAATATTTGAAATTTGTGTAAATAACATTATAAAAAATAATAAAAGTATTATTGTAGGAGACATAAATATAGATCTGCAAATAGAAAGTAAATAAAAAAAGCTATTACTGGAACTAGTCAAAAGAAGTAACCTGAAAGTCTTAAAAACTGGGCCAACCGCAGTAACACAGCATACATCGACCCTTATCAACCATGCATATACCAACCTGAAGATCAAAGATCTAAATATAGCTTTAATAAAGAGTGGGCTTAGTGACCACTTTGGTCAATTAATAGAGAACAAGTTCTTAAACATACAAGCAGAAAAATTAAAAATTCCAAAGGAAGTTAAAAGAATTGTAAATAAAACTACATTAGAAGCATCAAGAGCTAACCTTAAACAGGCAGTATTCAATAATATAATTGAAACAACTAACATAGATGATAAATTTGAACTCTTTATGAATACATTAATGTCATGCTTAGAGCGGTCAGCACCAGCTAAGATGGTAGTATGTAACAAACAAAAAAATTGTAATTGGTCTACCAAAGGAATAGAAAAATCTTTAAAAAAAAAAAAAAAATGTAATTCCTAAACAGTCTAAAAGCTCTTAAATTAGATGAAATATCCTATAGATACATAGAAAACTACAAAAACACACTAAATGCAGTGGAGACACAGAATATTATAAAAACAGTTCATAAACAAAACTCCTCTAAATGGGTAGAGAATTCGAAAATTGTAAAAGATGACTGCCTAATACTAGACCCAGTAATCATAAGTAACATCTTTAATGATTATTATATAAATGTTGTAGCAAATATGGGAAGTAAGACAAGAGGCTACAAAACAAATGAAAGCTCCATAGGTAGCTCAATGATAATAAGAGAAATTACACAAGCAGATATCATTAAACAAAAAGATACACTAAATGTAAAAGATCTAATGGCTTAAATGAATACTCAAATCAAATGATAAAATACTGAGGTTTTGCCATTGGGTATGCTGATGATACAACAATAGTGGTAACAGGTAAGATGGAGGCAGAAGTGCAAGATAAAGCAAATTCTTTATTAGAATTAATTAGAACCTACTTAGAAGCACTAGGAATGGTGCTAAATGCAAACAAAGCCGAATGGATGCAAATTAAATGAAGTAATAAAACAAAAAGTAACATCACATTAGCTATATAAAATAAGCAAATTTCCCAAGTAGCACATACAAATTTTTTAGGAATAGTTATAAACAATAACTTAAAATGGCATAAACATATAGAAAAGGTTACCAACAAAATCAATAAGGGCATTTATGTACTAAAACAGATAACACAAATTATGGATAAAGATAGTGATACATCAAAGGTATATTATGCTTTTATTCACTTACATCTAAATTATGGGATCATTTTATGGGGTGCAGCTCGTAAGAAAAGTATGTTAAGAATATTTAGACTACAGAAAAAATCAATAAGAATAATGCAAAAAATTCAAAGAAAACAAACGTGTAAAAGTAGTTTTAAAAAACTAAAAATCCTCACACTACCCTGTTTATATATATATTTCAATGTCTTAAACATGTAATAAAAAATCACACTGATGAAAAAATGGGAATATTCATGAATATAACATGAGAACAAAACAAAACTACTTTTCAAATAGGTTAAGTGGATCATTAATTTCCAAATGTATTGAAAGTGTTGCAAAAGATTTATACAATCATTTACCTTACTCAATCAAGGAAATATGTGAAGAAGTGAAGAAAATTAATGCAATAAAGACTTATCTGATAAAAAATGCTTTTTACTCAATTAATGAATACAAAGAGGAATAAAAATGAGTGGATATACTTTTCTAGCATTTGGTTTCTAAGTTCAGATCTGCATTTATTTGATTGTAATGTAAACATATGTTTTCTAGCTATTTTATGTATCTATACTTATTCAGGTCTGTATTTATATCTATCTGTTTAACTGTTTAATTGTAATGTAACATGTATTCTATTCTTTATAATATTGACGATACTTTGTAAATAATATTGCAAATGGCAGAATGAAACTGAAAAGATATTATTAGTGAATGTTAGGGATAATGTGACTACCTCTGGTAATTAGCAGCCATGACAGTGTTTCAGTTAGCCTATTAAATCTGACATGGGATAAACAACGTTTAGAACACATAAATTAAATATCTGGCAGCTACTTAGGGCATTTGCTGATTAGTGTAGATTTGAACCATGTTTGGATTATGTTTACTGGGAAAACTGCCCAATTCTCTCCAGCTGACAGCATAAGATGATCGAATCAGGCCAGGACCTCTAATGCTGGCAGCCTAAACAGGTAAGCAAGCATGATAAATTAAGCCCTTAGGTATAGATTTGCACCACCATTTCCTCACTGCATTAACATGAATCTAACACCTAGGTTTTGTTCTGGGTAAAGGCTAGATTCTAGTCCACTCTGTCGGCCCCACGCTCTTGTGAGCGGGCATCTTTTTAATCATTCACTAATCTCAGGCTGCTTCTGCAGTACCTGACACTACTTTGCCTGCTTCCCAACCTGCCCCATAGCATAAAAGTAGTGCATGGCCTGAGAGGTGATGTTGATCCCTTCCAGATGATCATTACCAGCATGGGTAAAGGAGGGGCCCATCCATAATTTATTTTTAAAATTTAAAAATGTAAAAAAAGATTTAAAAAAAAAAAGGAATGGGAAGGGAAGGGAACTGAGGGAGGAGATTAATGAGTGGTTAAAAATGTATGTTCCAGCAACATATTTATAATTATCATATTATACTGTTTTTAGCTTTCTGCTATAATATGTAGTTCCTTACTACAAAATGTTTTTCAGGTATGTTTCAACTTCATCTTATCACTTTTTACCCTGTGTTGATCTTATTGCACTGGAACCATACATTTTAATACTGAATGGGACAAGAGTGAAATTATTTCATTTTGTATTTGGAGACTTAAATATTTAGTCATTATTTTCTCAATGTAAACATGGGATTTTAGTAATGGGCCTATAGCAAATGATTCAATAAGACTTAAAAAAGTACCTTCTGTTATTAGACATAGAGTTTTCATCATAACCATATTACAACTAATATCTGTGGCAGTGTATAAATTATTTTAATGTTTTCTTCCTTGAAAAACTGTAACACAATAAATTTACTTTGCTTCCATCTCTTGATCTTTCATACTGTAAACTTGATGTAAAATGAATGGCTGAACTTTCATGCTCTTTTCTGTCTCTTTTCCTATTGCCTACCAATCTTTAATTATACCATGCATCTGCTAAATTCTTCTGCTTTGGTCGGTGAAGAATAAACAGAAATGATTATACACTCCTTTTAGAATTTAGTGAATAATATAACCAAAACCTATGTATTGCTTGTCCAGTTTCTGTTTATCTTTTTAATAATAAGAGCTGAAAGATTTATTTGTTGTTGAGTCTTTCAGAAAAGCCCCTTCAAGTTGATGGGGCTCTAAATAAACAATTGATTTTTAAATCATCCTTAATACTTCAGTAAAGTGACCATGCCAGTGACAATTAAATGTGTTACATTGTCAGTATGTGAATACCTATCTGTCAAAATGTTCAAATTAATTTATTATGTTGCAACTTACATTGTACATGCAAATACATTCACTGTCAGACTTACTACCACTAGTACTAGGAATGAATGCACTTGCACTTTTAAAAAATACATAAATATTTTCAACTTCCTTTCTCTTTTGCAAGCTAGCTTTCACTTTTGAGTATCGCTTAATCATTTAGATTTACTTAAACTCATGTTTTCCTATATCTCTGAGCCCACTTATTTACCAGCACCTTACATGCAAATAAAGAGGAAACAGATTTTATGAGACTCATAATTTCTTTGTATGCCATTTGTGCATTCCCATAGTCATTCTTAGGTATAAACATTACAAAAAACCAATAAAAAGATTATAAACTGCGTATAATTTTAACGTATATACTACATTTAATTCAGAAATTAATTAAATTTCCTCACCATCTAAAATTATAAAAATATCACATGTTCCAGGCATAGACATGATTGTTATATATGCAAGTTGAGAACTCTTGTGAGTTGAGAATGGAAAGAATTGAACATATTTTAGAGAAGCAAAAGGGGGGGGGGGTTAATCTTTAACATTGGGTTTGGAAAGAAAAAAGAAATTCTAATTCCAATGTTAATTCAATTTGGAATGAAACATGAGTTAACAATCTCTTCTGAGTCTAAATTCCAACTTTAAAAGTGATTGCTGAAAGAAACAAAACTCTGAAGAATCCTAAATAGTATCCTTTTGGAATGCATGAATGATCAAAATAATGTTTTTGTGTAAACTTATAAAATGGTTTTCTATTTTGCATTATAAGCACATTACACTTTAGTTCCATTAGTTATGCCCCTGGTAAAATTAAAGAATAGATATTAGTAAATATTAGGAATCATGTGACTACCTCTGGTAATTACTAACTATGATAGTGTTCCTGTTAGCCTACTTGAATGCTAGTGGCCATTGGGAATGCTGATATTTATCATTTTCTTCCTAGTTTACCAATAAAGAGCTTCCAGATTATTTTTCATTTGATCACATCTTAGCATTACCAGGTCCACCACGAGGAGGGATTGCTGCATGCCTGTTAGCCTACTAAATCTCACATGGTAAACAATGTTTAGGAACATAAATTAAAAATCTGACAGCTGCTTAGGTCACTTGCTGAGAATGCAGGTTTGAACCATGTTTGGGTTATGTTTCCTGGGAAAACTGCCTCAATGACCAAAATCATTCAGAATTCATCACTGAACACTTAAGCAATTTAGAATATAATATTTATGCTTGGTAAATAACAACAAGAAATCCAATAAAATGTAAGAAAGATCTCAGTATACATTTAACACCTGCAAGAAATTTTCCATACATTTATATTAACCATAAAATATGAATCTAGAGCACATATTAATGATTATGACTGTACACACATACAGGTGCAGAAAACTAACAGCAGGCTCTTTAGGATTATAACAAATCCTGCTACTATTAACTAAAATTTCACTCTCTGTTTTCACCTACTAAAACAATAAGTTATAAATTTGATGAAAATATTCTTAACTGCAAAATTATTAAAAATTCTATTCCTTGCTCTGATATGTATTTCTTTTTATTATTTAATTATCCTCTGGAGCAAATTCCTCTCCTTGCATATAATATTAAAATGCATATCTCTTATAATAGTTTTAGTAATATTAGTGAATGCAAAATGGCCCTTATCTATAATTAAAAATAATGATGAATCTCAGGCAGAAACAATAAAGTAATATTAAATAATTCACAAGCCTTTTAACTATGAAAATGCTCTACTATATCCTGAATGTTTGGTAAAATAAGTGTTATGTTCCTTTATTAATCTCACCTTATGAGAAAAGAAGTATGTTTACAGACCAGGTGTTTACATACTTACCTGTTAGTCACATTTAAGGTTTATAGCCAGACATAGAGGCCATATTTCTTTAAATGATTCCTCCACACCCATACCTACACCCACATAACTTTAACAAAAATAATTTCACTTTTTGTAATAACTACTTTATATTTGTAATGTTAACTGCCTGCAGTTCTTCATTATTTGTAGAAACAGCACCTGCAACTTGTTTTTCTTCTTTGGTTAATATTGTCTTCAAATGTTTCTTCTTTTCATTTCTTTCTCTGCATTTGTAACAAATATACATAATCAACAAAGGAAGTGGTGTCATTATAGCTACGGCCACTGGTACAACTGAAAGTATAAAGATTATGTATCTTTTATTATTTTTAGCCTTAAGTTTCTTAAATGAAGACAAAACAAATAAATAACAATGTTGTATGGGAATCTATAAAGCATACATAAAATTATTCTTAAACACTTTTAATGAAATAGAAAATACTGATAGTTCTTCATAAGGTAAATTTTCCTGCTAGTTATTTTGAATGATAATTGAAACTGTGGAACTAATATCAAAGGGGAATATAGGGCATATGAAAAAAATTAAATAAATAAACAACGAGTACAGTGATAAAATGAATTACATTGTGTTAACAGTCTTTAGCATAGAGTAGTACCAGCTAACATGAACTATTAGCAAATGCAATCAAAGTGTAAATACATAAGATTATTTTCAAAAAAATTATTAAAATAGAAAAAGTTTTACAGTGTATAAAGTTACCTTTGCACATCATATATGAATGCACAATTTTTCTTCAATTAAGCCCTTAAGGCATATGGTATATATAAAACTTACTTTAAATAAGGAAAATATGCACATTTATTATTGTACCCTTAGCTATGTGAATCTTTAGATGCAAACTGAAAAACAACTAACTTAATCAAGCTTGATAGTTCCATACACACTCTTTAAAGACTGTTACTGTATTAGGTTACTATTTCATACCAGATGAAGAGTTTGTAAACTGACAATGTGAAACTCCATAACAACTAATATAAACTGAAATTATTGACTAGTGGAACAGAAAGAAGAAAATAGTAGTTTTGTCTGCAAATGGTAAAAATAAAAATTTTAGAGGAAAATTAAGGATAGCAAAGAACCATTTTTTCGAACATCTGCAATATAACTTCCATTATCCATTCCTTATCCCAAACACCTTTTATCTTTATGAAAATGAAAAACATTTATGACCATATTTATACCACTTTTCCTTTTATGCACTCTCACTAAGGCATTTGTCAGTCCTAGTGATCTAGTGGTAGCCATACTTGACTCATAGACCCAAGATTGTGGGTTCAATCCTGGCCAGGGTTAGGCATAAAAATCCTTGATATAGTTTCCTTCAGAGGGGGGAATGAAGGCGTGGGTCCTGTATTGTAGATTTACCACATGTAAAAGAACCTCAAGCTGGAAAGAAGAGGTATCTGAACAAAATTTATGGGCCATTTCATGCCCTGAATCAAATGGGAAGCTTGTCACCTGAGGTGTTTAAAATGTCCATAAATAAACCAAAAATTTGTTGCAGTATAATCAATCTATAATTTGAAAAAGGAAATAAATTCACAGTTTTGCAGAAATGAGTTGAGATACACGTTTTGTTTCTCAGTGCTTAAGCTATGAATGATATTGGTATAAAAGAGAAACATGCCCTCATTAATTGTGAACTCAGTACCAGATTAAAACTCCCACTGATTTTAAAAAGGAAGTAAGTTCTGGACTATATCCTACATTAATGTGTTCAGGTTGTTAACACTAACTCAACTTACCTTTTTAAAACTTTGGACTAGTTTCAGGAACGGTTCCTCCCGAAACCAAAGTTTTAAAAAAGTAAGTGGAGCTAGTGTTAACAACTTGAACATATTAATGTATTATATATTACTATTCCATTGTCTACAGCTTCGTAAGTAAGTTCTGGACTAGTTTTCCTTATCAAAACAAAGGAGGCCTTGATCATTGATTTATTATTGTGTTAGTATAATCACTTATTTACTTGATTATTAGAGTATGTTGGTAAATCTATTATTCATTATTGTTGTGAAAGTGCCTGTAGTGCCACATTAAAACCTTATTTACTACCGTTATGTTGTTTATAATGGATGGTTCTGAAAGTGAAACTCCAAGAAAGAAAAAGAGGGAAGGAATTTGAAATACTGGAGAGAAGAGAATAAGAGCTCATTCAGCTGGGAAGGGTAGGATTACGAACACCAAGGCACTGGGTCCTGATTGCAGATGCCAGCTGAAGTGCATGAATAAATTTTCCGATGTTGATAAAATAGTACACAGAGATTTAGTGGGTCTACTAAAAATGAACAAGATGCCTTTCTAATGGGACTAATGGAGAATAAACTGGCACAGAAATGATGGCCAAGAAAAGAATATACTGCACAAAAAAGATCATTAATCTTTCATTTGCTGTATGGTTATAGTTCATGTTTGTAAACAAGTATTTCTGATGTATTTGTTTCATTTTGAAGTTATTTAAAGTGCAGGTATTATATATTAATTGATATAATGTGGATAAATTTCTTGTACACTTCACTTACTGTACTTAAATTAGGACATGTGTTGGGAACCCTGGTTCCCATTCTTAGCTGTTAACCCACTGTTTCTTGGTGCTAGTGTTGGTCTTGTGGAGTGTTTAAAGTTTTCCTGTGGGGATGCTAGGGAATAGACATTTAACATCAAAAGAAACTAAATCATCATCTACTGAGATCAATGTACGCTTGATTATATCTACCAAGTCATACGAGTTTTTAATACTTAGACTGTTGAATTTCAGAAGTGAATTAAAATTCTGATTAAGCCATTTTGCTAATTCATAAGTGGGAGAATTGATTTGGTTGACTATTGGTCTCATGCTGTTGTTGGCTTTATGGATTTTTGGAAGCGTATAGAGTCTAAGAAGTATGGGGTCATTTGCAGTTATTTTGCATTTTTGGACATTGATAATATTTTGATTTCTTTTGCAATTTTCTTAAAGTTATTTATTTGCCAATTGAAGGGATTCTTCTCTATTGTAATGTTGTCTGTTCCTTTTAATAAGTTTTCCACTCTGTGTACGTAATCTTCCTTATCTATAATTGCTATTGTACCTTTATCTGCCTTTGTATATACCACTGTTTTTGGCTTTAGTTTGTTGATAATGGATTCATAGATGTAGTTGTTTTGGTGGCTTTTTTATATGTTTTTATCAATGTCATTTAATGGATGGCATGCTATTTCAATGTCTGCTACATAATTCTTTGTAATTTTGGAAGAATCTATACAAGTGTTTAATCCTTTGTTGAGGTGCTGGATTTCTTCTCTGTTGAAGGTTAATTTTGAAAAAATTACTACATTCTTTTCCAGAGGTTTGTCCTAGGTTTCAGTTTGGTTTGTTGACATCATAACTTGTTCAATTTGTTTTTGAGTTTCTATTTTTGGAGTTCATATTAAAGATTACATTTCTATGTAAATTATCCTATAGATTTTCCCGTGTAATGGGACCTTAGGAGATTGGAAAGTTTCAAGTATTAGGCGTTAATACTTTAATCTATTTCACTAGTCTTTTGTAATGTAAGCTTTCTTTGACTTGTATAACTTTATTCTCTGCTGCTTTTTGATATATGCTATTAACTGCTTTCACAGTTCTTCTTTCTCCATTTCTATAGTAAATTTTATAGATTTATCTTGTAGGTTGAGTAATTTGAGAGTCGGAAATATGTTTCTTGGGTACTAATGCGAATATGTCATCTACATATCCATGCCAAGTTTTGAATATCACTTTTGTAATATGTGTTTTAGATTAGTCAACATTCCCCTCAGTGACACAGAATACAATACAGAGTATGAACACAGCCATAAACAAAAAATCCATTGGTCCTGGCCGGGATACATATATCTGCTAATATTGGGGATAGTGGGTTTCCTATCGCTAGACCTGTGATCTGTAGATATATTTTGCCATTGAGCGGTTTTAACAACCTGTGCCATAATAAAAAGGAACAATAAGTATAAACTCAAAAATCCATAAAAGAGACTGGAACCCTTGAACTAACCAAAGACATGCAAAGATTTTGCAAATTCACTTATAACTCGCAAATGCACTACAAATTCGAAAAGATGTTCAAAAAGTTCAATATAAAGTTATTCCCGATCAACAGATAGAACACCAAACACCTCCTGGGATCAGTATTAAAGGACAAGATATTCGCAAAAAAGAAATCAGGAATGATGCTATAGAATGCTTCTAAACCCAAGATCGCGGGTTCGATCCCGGTCAGGACTGATGGATACTGAACCCACGATCTTGGGTTTAGAAGCATTCTATAGCATACATTTTTCGGGTGTAAAAATTGTAAGTATGGCTTCCTTCAGAAGAGAACTAAAGCCGTGGGTCCCGTGTCATACATTTACGGCACGATAAAGGACCTCAAGTCTGAGCAAAAGTTATCGGCTGTTTCACGCCCTGAATTGAATGGGACACTATGGCCTGAGATGTTAAGGAGCATCCATAAATAAACCAAATTAATATATATGTCTGTACAGGAAATGTTTTACCAGCGAAAATTTTGGTTTTATTTATTTTACATACATCAAGTCTGACAATGCACACTTTTTTATTTATCATAAAGGTTAGGCCAAAAGAGAACCAGATTAGGTTGACAGGAAGATTTAATATCATACCTCAATACTTTCCTGAAAGAGGCCACTCTTTCTTACCATTTGGCCACAACTTTGGTCTCATAAAACATGTACTCCGACATCATGATCAAATGAATATTTGGCATAAATATATTTCACTAATATCAGCAATGAGGTGCCCAAATGCTTTCCTGTATATGCCGAATGAAATTATGTCATTTCTCCTGTATATTTTTAGTCCAAAAACGGTAAAAGACCATTTTCCTCCAATTCCATAGTGAATTTAATATTTCGGTCCTGCAAATTTAGTAATTTTAGGGCATCTTCTGTTTGTTTTTTTGGAACTATTGCCAGAATGTCGTCCACATAACGAAACCATGCTTTGAATGTTAAAGGGAATCCGTAGTAATGTGTGTTTCTACAGCACTCATGAATAAATTTGCCAGAAATGGAGAAAGGGGGTTACCCATAGCTAAGCCAGAAATTTGTTGGTAAATTTTCCCATTGAATGTGAAAAAGTTTTGGTTTATACACAATTTAGTGAGATTGGTATAATCCTCAATTTCTTCTGCTGTCAGATTTATACGTTTTAGCCAATTCTGTAGATTTAGGAGCAGTTTTTTTGTAGGAATACTAGTAAACAAAGATACAACATCAAACGAAACCAAGGCGTCATTCGGCGAAATCCTCTCATTATTAAATTGGTCCACAAGTTTGTATGAACTGACGATACTTCTATTTTCAAATTGTTCTAAAGATGTAAATTTTTTTACCAACCACTTGGCCAAGTTGTAGGTTGGTGAATTGATGTTATTGATTATTGGGCACATGCTTTTGCCGGGTTTGTGTACTTTCGGCAGGCCACAAATCCTGGGCAAATGTGGGTTATTTGTTTTAATTTTCCATTTTTCGTTTTCAGACGTAAAAAAATTGACATCTTTAGAACAGTTTAAAAGTAGAAGTATCGTCAATTCATATAAACTTGTGGACCAATTTAATAATGAGCAGATTTCGCCAAATGACGCCTTGGTCTCGTTTGATGTTGTATCGTTGTTTACTAGTATTCCTACAAAAAAAAAAACTGCTCATAAATCTACAGAACTGGCTAAAAAGTATAAACTTGACAGCAGAAGAAATTGAGGATTATACCAATCTCACTAAATTGTGTATAAACCAAAACTTTTTCACATTCAATGGGAAAATTTACCAACAAATTTCTGGCTTAGCTATGGGTAACCCCCTTTCTCCATTTCTGGCAAATTTATTCATGAGTGCTGTAGAAATACACATTACTACGGCATTCCCTTTAACATTCAAAGCATGGTTTCGTTATGTGGACGACATTCTGGCAATAGTTCCAAAAAAAACAAACAGAAGATGCCCTAAAATTACTAAATTTGCAGGACCAAAATATTAAATTCACTATGGATTGGAGGAAAATGGTTTTTTACCGTTTTTGGACATAAAAATATACAGGAGAAATGACATTTTATTTGGCATATATAGGAAACCTACACATACAGATAACCACATAAAGAATAACAGTTTCAACTCTAAACCACACCAACATGCCATTATAAACACCCTTGTCCATAGATTGGTAAACATCCCACTCAACAAAGAAGAATATTCAGCAGAATACCGTTATACAATCAAAACAGCCCTCAACAATGGATTCAGCAGCTCTTTAGTTGATAAGAAGATCAAACATTTCAAAAGACAGAAAGATATTAAAAACACCAGAACTCTCTCCATGATAAAAAAGGATGGTTTTTAAAAGATTCACACATCATCCGTGGACAGACAGGGCATTCATGAAAATATTTAAAAATTATGATATACGTTTGGCTGCACAAAATAAGTTTAGTATTGGAAAGCTTCTGAACAGCAACAAAAAGGATGTTATTCCACCCAGCAAGAAGTCAGGAGTGTATCAGATAGACTGTTTGGAGTGTGATCAGATATATATAGGCAAAACAATACAAAATTTGGAGACAAGGACCAAAGAACACTTCAGAAATTTAAGATATAAACAAGTGGATAAATCGGCAGTTGCAGATCACTTTTGGACTTATGATCATAACATTGCAGGAGAAGCCAAACTGTTAAAAGCTACCACCAATCACAAGGATTTGGCAATATGGGAAAAGATTTATATTTTAAAAAATAAACATAGAGTGATGAATTTTGACATTCCACCAATGGACTTCTTGTTCCATTATCTAATGGAACCAGCAGGTGCCACTACATCACCGGATAGAGTTAGTCAGTCCCCAGCTGAAAATGAGAGCGAACGCCCTTGAAACATGTTCTGAAGAATTAATCAGTTAGTGAAGTTTTAGTGTCACCTAATACTGACTCAGTTGTATATGTAACAACTTCACTGTTCCTAACTTCTTTTAAGATTACAAATAGCAGATGTTAGAAAAGTAGTACAGTATGTCCCAGACAAACATCAGTACTTCTACCAGAAAATTCTCTCTTGTCTAACAGTTGATGTAGGTCCTGATGACTAGGCCTAGAAGGTTATAATTTATTGAATTTTTATGACATCTGTGTAGCTGAATATGTTAATCAGCATTAAGAACAATATGTCAGAGGATTATTTAGATCAGTTATAGTAAAATTAAAACATTTGTTACTTTCCACAAGTTGCAGAATTATTCTATAAAGAAAACAAGTCCTAGGCATAAAAAGTATTCTATAAGTCAGATTGATGCAAAATCGAGATCCATGAATAGCTCAAACAATCAAAAATAATTGTACAAGTTTGCTGTGGGATAGCTTTCAGTGAAAGTGGAATTTATAGTTTTATTGTGTTTCCTCAAAACTATAGACCCTGGACTTGTTTCCATTTTCAAATTACTGATTCATATATGCCCCTTGTTCTTTTACCCATCAATCAAGGTATTTTTTACAATTATAAAAATGTAAAAAACTATATATGTGTATATGTCCATTGTTCTTTTAATCACCCTCACATTAACCAAGCATTTTATACCTTCATTAAATTTTAAACATTTGTTGCTGTGTACATTCCCCTTGTTCTTTTACCTACCTTTACATCAAGGAAAGCATTTTTTATGTTTATTAAAATTTAAACATTTTGTTGCTGTATATATTACCTTTGGTCTTTTATTCACCCTCACATTAACCAAGGTAGACAAAATGGTCAGAGTACTGCAATAATGTAAAAGGACAGAGGTGTTACAGTAGGTGCCAGTGGCAAAGGATGCTAATAAGCACTGGAAGGGCAACTTCCTTTAAAATTTTGAGAGAAATGATCTTTATTTGGGATGAAACCAATCTTTAATTTTAGTAGAAAACATTTAAAGACACAGCCTTGCTGCTAAGCAATGTTTACATACCTAAGTGTCTGGGGACTAGTGTCAGTGGGCCAGCAAGGGCAACAGAGGCTGTCCTGTTAATGTGAACATGACAATGGGCAGGTTTAAACACTTGTGAACTATTGGAGGCAATCAGATGTAACCGGTGAAGGGAAGCAACTTCAGAGTGAGAGGTTTGTGCTGGCAAGTAATGGAGGGTGTTTCCCTCAAATGGACCAACTTTTAAATTACCATAAAATATCAACAGTTGAGATAAATTAAAACAAAGTGTCATCTGAAAGGAACACTTACCAAGTTTTGATCACAGGATATAATTTTACGTTTTGTTAAAACAAATCACCACATCTCTATGTGTGCCCCAGCTACTACAATGATGACATCAAGACGGTGTCATTGTACATTGCAACATGTTTTAAGTAATGCTGATGATGGCTGCAATGATGCACTTCTGAAGATCCAAAAGATATCTGACTGGAGTAGCTTAAAAGTTATCCTTTATGTACACCCAAAGGAAAAAATCCAAGGGGATGAGATCAGGAGACCTTGGAGGCCATGAGAAGGACTTTACTAATCCAAGAAGAAGTCTCATCCAGGGTACTACAAACATTACTGTACTAATGGGGTAGGATGCCAGCTTGCTGAAAATGGACATCAGGCTGTAGATGTTGAATAGAGGCAAGAAGAACTGTTTCAACATGTCTAGCTATATTATACCAGTGATTGATTTTTCCGTGAAGAAGAAAGGCCCAATTACTTCATTTATGACCCAATTCCTGCCTCATTGTTACTTGGTAATTGAAAACATTACAAAACATATTGAGTTTTTCTTTCAGATGGAACCTTCTTTTTCATTAACATTAACATTTTACAGTAATTTTAAATTAGGTCCACTCAAGTGAACACCCTATATTTTATTGTGTTTCTTTTGTGTGTGGTATTCATGAAAAGAGCTAAGTATATTTTTAATTGTGACACTTTTTATATTATATGTAAAGTGATATTTGGCAGATTAAAACACAGTTTTGTTCAACTGCAATGAGTAGAAAAGGTATATGAAATGCATGTATACTGTACCTTGTAGCTTGTGAGCAAACAGGCAGTGCCAGCTCTGAGAAATTAACAACTCAAATAATTTGATAAAGCCCAAAAAAGACATTAAGCCATGTATTATATGTCTGAAGCAATAAGACCAATTCTGGAGAAAATGCATTGAATCCTGCTTATGCAAGCAATTCTGGCTTTGAATAAAGATGGAAAAAGATACAAAGATACAAAAATGGAAAAAGAAACAGAAAAATACTGATAAAGGCATGTGATTTCTTGGAAAACAGGAACATGCATTTAAAGGTCATGATGAATCCAAAATTTCTTTGAACAGAGGAAAACTACATGAAGTTGTTAACGGAATTAGAAGATATTGATGCAGAATTATATCATCATTTATCTACTTCAACACCATTTTTGGGGATTTTTCAGTGACATGCAGAATGAGCTCATTTTTTCTGTCTTGTAATTAATTGTGGAAGAAATTAAGAAGTAAACATTTTGACTCCTTTTGTTGGCATAATTTTGGATGAAATAACAGATGTTTCAATAAAATCATAATTATCTAAATCTTATATTTACGAAGCTGTTGATAATGGAGTGGCAATATAACTTAAACTTATATATTCACTTTTTTACACTTTACTCCATTCACTTACCCAAAAGTAAGATGCATTTCGGGAGAATCTCTCCCATCTTCAGTTGCTTACTGAACTGCTGTTGCTTGAAACTATCACAATTATCTGTTACACTGCAATATTCAACAGCACCAGAATGTATTAAGAAGAGATATCTCTGCTTCAAAGATGTCAGTGAAGATAGAACAACAAATTTTCTAGTATGTCACATGTTCACTCTCTTACATGAATTTTACTACGGAAAAAAAAAATTGGTGCCCTATGACAGGGTAACTGTAATGTCAGCAGAACATATTTAATGAATTTAGTTTTGTCTCAGGCAAGTAAGCTATTAAGAAGTGTAAATTATTTTTCATCATACTATCTGGTTTTGGAATTTTATTTTCCACATCAACAAAGTGAATGGCAGCACTGGACAGTGAGGAATGAGCAGAGAAAAGATTTCTAATGTTAACACCAACAAGAGGGCATTACAGAAACAGACTGCTACAAACTATTTATGAACACAAACATGAAATAGAGGCATTCTTAAATTTAATTGTTAAAAATTCAGATAGTTGTAATTTGGACCAAGAAACAGTCTAATTTCAATAGTGAAATATTTTAATTTCTACTTTTTTCTTAACCTGTTCTACTCAATATTTCCTTTTGCTGAAATACTCTTTCAGGTGATCAGGAAAATGTTTCAATATTAAATAATGCACAAGCAGGTTGAGAAATTCTCCAATTATCTTAAAAATCATTGAGAATGTTTTCAGTCTGTTTGAAATAAAGTTTCCATCCACAGTTGATATGACTGCTTCTAGTAAAAGACTAAGGATTGATGCTATTTCAAGAGCAAGCAGATATGTGTCCTACAAAAGAGCATTTTTGGACTTCATTGATGTAATGAAGCAATTTTTTTTTGATTTGTTTTAAGGGCACTCTTTAACATCTCAAGTCATCAGCATCCCATTCAATTCTGGGCGTGAAACGGCCAACAAATTTTGCTCAGAGGCCTCTTCTTTCAGGCTTGAGGTTCTTTTTCGTGCTGTATATGTACGACATAGGACCCACGGCTTTACTTCCCTTCCGAAGGAAGCCATACTTGGAATTTTTATGCCCGAAAAAATCCATCGATCTGACCGGATCTGAACCCGCGACCTTGGGTTCAGAAGGCAGATATGGTTACACCACCAGGACCAACTAAAAAAAGAAAAGAAAAGAAAATGAGCAAAGACTGTAAATTTGCTGAAATGGGTAAGCATCTACTCCTTAGCATTTTAGGTCCTTCAGAGAGTTTAGCAGTTTTCAAAAGAGGGATTTTTGAGCTTAACGCAGAGCTATGGAAAATTCTTAGATATTTTAAGCTTCAGAAGTGAACTAAGTTTTTATATAAAGATAGTGAAATGCATAAGGGTGCTGTTGTCAAATTACACCTGATAGTGTCAGTGTTTCCAGAGCTCCATAAACTGGTACTGCTAATGATTATTATACCAATATCCTGTTCATCCGTAAAGAGGTCATTTTCAGCTGGTCCTATCTTCTCAACACTCAGGGGCAGGAAAGACCTATCTTCACTAACTCTTCTCAATACTGAAAAGTCCTTACATACCATCATTCTACAATGATACATCTTCATCAGAAAAAAATAAGAATTAATCTGAATGAATGAATAGTGTTTAACGCCCGTTTTTGCTACAGAGGCACCACAGGCGATGGACACTAATGATACATGAGATGAAATGATATATTGGGAAAGAATTTATTTTTTTATGGAAGGAATCGTTCCAGGCCTAAATTTTGGGTACCTCCCCGGCATTTGCCATTTGTGAGGACTGAGGAAAACCTGGAAAAAACCTCAGTCAGGAAGGACGGTCCTGGCGGTATTCGAACCCACACCTCCCGCTCACGAATCCGAGACTTAACGACCTCGGCCACCCGTGGCGTTAAGAATTGATCTGATGTACAGAAAGTTAATTAGGACAATCTTTCTTTTATACATACATTTATTATAGGTTTAAAACTAATTTGTCTCAAAAAGTAAGCTATAATTTATTTCAGAAATCAAGGAAGTTTTTTCTTATACAAAATTACCTTTTAAGTGCTGTTATTACTAAAAATATACAAACTTTTTTGGATCTTTCCTTACTTGAAATGTCATGCCTAGCCACTGGTAGACACACTATCCTGGTTAATGATCAATCTAAAGAAAGCAATCTGAGATTTATGCAACAATATGCATTCTTGTATCAGCTTGACAATGCAACAACAATTATCTTTACATAGACTTTCCAGATGTCCCATATAACGTAGAATGTGCTGTATTTTAGGCAAAAAATTCTGTTTGTCATGTTGGATGTCAAAAACCCTGTATTTTGTGTCTTGACTGATTTTTGTATCTTGAAATTGTGCAGATCTCATGAAACTTTCTTCTACATTTCTCATACTTAAAGAAATTGGATTCAAGCATTAGTGTCTGCAACTTGTAGGAGGAATGTGAATATTATTGGTAGCAATAGCATGGCTTGGATGAGCTAGTAAAGAGTATATGCTTTGCTCAACCACTGTGTGCAGTTGTCTCATGTTACAATATTATTTGCCTGTTTTATGCTGTCTGTTGCTGTTTATGAGAAATTTGTGTATTTTGTGACAGTATAAGATTATTAAATGAATAAAAGTTTCAGTCATTAGAGGAAAAATGATTAAACATTTTCAGTATAGATGTTCTGAATATGAACATATTAATTTCCTAATTTTTAAACATTCAAAGCAATAATGCATTTGTATAAATGATGTTTTGAAGTTTAAATAAGAAATGGAGCAATGAATGTACTTGGGACATTGGAAGCTCACCAGAGCACAAGTCCTCCTCCAGTAGAAGATGCTAAGCCTAAGGGGAAGAGCAAGATTTTGTTACTAGGTAGTAGTCATGGGAGAGGCATAGCATCCCTACTGAAGGACGACTTGGGTAGCGATTATGGTGTTGTGAGCATTTTTAAGCCAAGTGCTGGACTCGCTGATGTCACTAAAGACTTGGGAAAACTAACTGCTGATTTCAGTAAGAAGGATCATGTTGTGATTGTTGGTGGTGCAGGTAATAGCCTTGATGTAGATAATACCTATCAGATTGAGCAAGATCTTGGTGACATCAGCGCCAAAAGCAGGCATACCAATGTGAAGTTTCTGGGACTGTTAGATAGGCATGATAGGCCTCAGCTTCATAGGAGGGTGCGTAGTATGAATCTGAGGCTTGAGCGTGCATTGATGACAACCAGAAACTCACACATTTGTATGATAGATGTAAATCACCTAGGTAGAGATAATTTTACTGTACATGGCCTGCACTTGAATTCTAGAGGCAAAAAGCAGCTTTCGCTCCTTATTGCTGACAGAATCAAGGGTAAGATTCCTGTTGTTATAAATAGTTCAAGGTCCCATTTTTTAGTATAAAGACACCTGGTCCAGGCCAGAAATTCATCAAATCAAACTTAATAATAGTTAATGTTAAATCAAATGACAATCATATCAATGATTGTGATAGCACAGAAAATAAAGTAAAATTGAAGAGTATTCAACAAGCAATAAAAAATATCTGTATATTTCATCAAAATATTAGAGGACTTAGAAGCAAAACAGATGAATTATTAAACAGCTTAACTAGTGACAATATAAAACCACATATTATCTGCCTATCTGAACATCATTTGAAACAACAGGAATTATCACAATTGTCATTACATGGTTAATGTTTGGGAGCAGGAGCTTCAAGATAAAAACTAAATAACGGAGGAGTTTGCATTTATGTCATGCAGGATGTACCATATAAAACATTAGATGTATCAAAATTTAATTCAGAACAGGACAATGAATTATGCACAATCCAATTAGATAGCAACAATATAAAAATAATTTTAATTACTATTTATCGCTCGCCGTTAGGAAACTTTGAAACTTTCGTGATGAAGCTTGAAGATAACTTAAACTTTTTATTTAAGCCTAAACAAGAAATAATTATATGTGGAGACATAAACATTGATTACTTAATGCCAAGTGTAAGAATGAATCGACTGAATTCCCTTCTAACTGCATATAATATGGTTCATACAATTAATTTTCTCACCAGGACTGATAAAAACTCTAGCACAGCAATAGATAATATATTTGTAAATTTAGACAAACTGTCATTATATTCTGTATCTTCATTGATCAATGGTCTCTCTGACCATGATGCTCAAGTAATAATGAAAAAAAATTCTACAATAAAACTCAAAGAATGTTATAGATATATAAAATATAGAGATATTAATGATGCTAACCTAAATTTAATTGTGGAGACTCTTCGACAAGAATCATGTTTACAGTGCAAATGATGTTAATAGTAAATTCAACAATTTTTTTCATATTTTTAAATTGCATTTTGAAGCATATTTCCCACTAAAAATAAAAAAAAGAAGTTATATTATGAGCAGGGAATGGTTAACCCAAGGAATTAAAAAATCTTGTCAACATAAAAGACAATTGTATAATGAGCAAAAGCTCAGTAAAGACCCTAAATTAAAAATACATTTTAGAAAGTATTGTAAAATACTTGGGAAAGTCATAAAAGCAGCGAAAGGCCTCCATTACAAAACACTTATCAATCAGTCAAAAAACAAAATAAAAACTACTTGGAATATAATAAAACAAGAAACAGGCAAAAATCTGCAACAAGACGATCCAATAATCTTAAATATTAACAATCAAGAGATACAATACCCTGCAGACGTAGCAAATGAGTTTAATGATTACTTTCTTAATGTAACAAAAAATTTAAATTTATATTCTGGTGATAAAAGAGGTGCTTTAAAAATTTTACAATCATCAACTCCCCCTCATAATAATGAATTCAAACCAGGTATCACTACCCCGCTAGAAATCAGTAATATCATTAGGAAACTAAAATCAAAAACTCTTCTGGCTATGATGAGATCAACAGCAAAGTCATAAAGGCCTGTGCAAAAGAAATTAGTACCCCCCTTAGTCACTTGTGTAATGAATCTTTAGCATTGGGTGTATTTCCTGAGAGGCTAAAATACTCAATAGTGAGGCCTCTGTACGAAAAGGGAGAAAAGATGAATGTCTCTAATTATAGACCTATAGCTATTTCACCTACATTTTCTAAGGTGTTTGAGAAAGTAATGTACAATAGGCTTTACCATTACCTTGAAAGTAACAATATTCTAGTTAGTGATCAGTTTGGCTTTAGAAAAGGAATTTCAACAGAACCATTACCTTGAAAGTAACAATATTCTAGTAAGTGATCAGTTTGGCTTTAGAAAAGGAATTTCAACAGAAAATGCAATCTATAAACTCACTAATGAAATTTTAACTGCATTTAATGAAAGAGCACATGTAGGAGGAATATTTTGTGACTTAGCTAAGGCTTTTGACTGTGTCAATCATGAAATTCTGATAGATAAATTAGCTTTCTATGGAGTAAAAAACCAATATTTAAAATGGTTTATATCCTACCTTGACAAAAGGAAACAAAAAGTAGTGATAAATTGTCCCTTCAAAAACAAAAACAATGCATCGGAGTGGGGAATGATTAACCATGGAGTGCCTCAAGGATCTGTTTTGGGTCCTCTTCTTTTTCTAATATATATAAATGACCTCTCCTTATCTATCCAAGATGTAGGAAATGCTGTTCTATTTGCAGATGACACAAGCATATTGATAAATGGAAAGAGCCTTAATGATTGTGCCATTAAACTAAATCTGGTTCTCTTCATTGTGTTTATGGTTCAAAGCAAACAAATTGTCTCTAAATCTAGATAAAACAAATGTTATGAAATTCATTACTCACAGATCTCCAGATCCACAATTACAGATAGGATATTATAACAGTGTACTTTCACAAACCAAATATATTAAATTCCTTGGTTTAATAATTGATAACCATCTGAATTGGAAAGATCACATTGAACTTATTATACCTAAACTAAGCAGTGCATGCTATGCAATACGTGCATTAGTAATGTTGGAGTCAATTAAGACTTTAAAACTAGTTTATTATGCTTATTTCAACTCAATAATGAAGTACAGTCTAATATTTTGGGGAAATTCAGTTAAAAGTGAACGTGTCTTCCTGTTACAGAAAAAAGTCATATGAATAATTGCTGGTACACACAGTAGACATTCATGCAGAAACCTCTTTAGGAAATTTGAAATTTTAACTCTTCCTTGCGAATACATTTTATCCCTCATGAACTTTTATATAAGAAATAAACAAAAATTTGTTCAAAATCAAAATATACATTACAAAAATACTAGACAAAAAGCAAATCTACATCGCCCAATTTCAGTACTTTCATGCCATCAAAAAGCGTTTATTATGAGTGCATTTTAGTATATAATGCTCTTCCCTCTAGCCTAAAAGCCTTAATAAACAATGACAATTCCTTTAAATCTGCTCTTAGAAAATACCTATGTAAAAAGGCCTATTATTCTGTAAAGGAATATATGAGTGACAATTACTATTGTCACTCTGCACAACATATCAATGTATATGTAAATATGTATTAATAAAAGTTGTATGATTGATTTGTCTGTTTTTGGTGTTGGTTGAGTTGTTCTAAGTGTTCTTTTTTATTTTTATTGTAATTATTTATGTAGATGTAAACAAATTTTTGTAAATACAGATTGAAAACTACTGTGGTATTTGTATATGACAAGTTCAATGTTCGTAGGTCTCTGTGGCTGCTTCACGAACTCACTGAATGCTCCGAGAACTAAACTAAACTAAAAATCTACAGAAGTATTTTTACAGTAAAATTATGTTTATAATTTTATAACTATTTTTCAATCAAAATAAACTTTTTAATAACAGAAACCTATAAATAATGAATATGACAAGGCATTCATTTTAGCAGGAAAGAGGTGCTGACATCTACTTTAACTGTCATAGTCATTCTTCATATCACTGAAGAAGGGAAAAAAAAAATATTTTTTCAACTAACAAAATCAAATTAAATTAAAATCACATGAATTGAAACAAACTGGTCATTCCACTAGTTAAAATTCACTGCAGATTTACCAAATGACTCAACATAATATAGGCTCCAGAAAATTTAAAGTTGCAGTAAACAGACTAAAATCAGAATTAGATGAAAATGTGAGAAAGTAATAAGGCTCACCTGTGGTTAAGTCAGCTTCTGGCTGCCCCAGAGAAAATCGAAGTAAAAATATGGCAATTCCTGTATTCTGAATTCCTGTTTCAATTGATATAGCCAATGTATCATTTGATAATTGTCTGCACATGTGTCCCATTAACAGACCATATAAGTATCCAAGCCATGGCAAACCCAAGCCTGCCACAATAATCTGAAAGCAAAGGAAGTGCATGAAAGTAGAAGAATCCAAATATATCTTCTCTACTTCTATAAAACTACACATTACTTTCAAATGTATAGGCTTATTTCATTTAGGCATGTTTAATAGTATGTAATGTCACCTAGAACTGACAGGAACATTAGTTCAAAGCCAACCACATAAAGATAGTGCAGGTTTGAATTTTAACTTTTTAATCAGAACCTTTCCTTAGGCTTTGAATGAAAATGTATAATTATTTATTCACATGTTCCACTACATGATTGATAATACTACATGCTATTCTAAATCTATTGTAGTTTTTAATCTTCTCTGATTGCAAAAAATTTTGTCATATTGGGTGTTAAAGTCCTGTTTTGTTTGCATTCTGATGCATAGAGATGGAAAGAAGGGTTTTGACTTTCTAAGTTGGCTATATATTTTGCTTTTGGGCACTTTATTGTACCATTCTTCTTGTTCTGTATCTTGTGTCACATCCTTTGCCATTTATCCACCTGAAGTACATTTTCCAGTTGTTCTCTTATGCAATACTTATATGGTTTCGAATATTCAGGATTAAAGTTTTGTGGTTTCTTGAGTTTCAGATTGACCAAGAGATATTTGGCTGTTCATATATATTATTGTGGTTTCTTGAGTTTCAGATTGACCAAGAGATATTTGGCTGTTCATATATATTATTGTGGTTCACATTACATTTTTTATGGATGTATGTATTTATGTATGTATGCATGTATATGTGTTTTATTCATTCTGTTAAATCATAAACATTTTCAAAGTACAATTATAAAGTACACCTCAACAATTTTAAGAAAAGTCAAAGTAAAAGAAAAATATGTACATAAGACTTAAATATACACAACATAGCTATATAAAAATAGAAATATGTCACAGTTTTTCTTCTTGTTCAAGAGCTTTAGTGCTTCTGATTCTCAGACTCAATAGCACATTCAACTTTTCTTTCTTTTTTTTTTTAGTAGTGTTTAATGCCTGTTTTTACTACTGAGGTACCACAGGCTGTGGACACTGATGATACATAAGATGAAATGATATATTGGAAAGGATTTTTTTAAGGAAGGAAACATTCCAGGCCTGCACAGTCAACTAAATATCTAAGCAGTGTATAATGTTAATGGTTTACAAAACTCTCTGAGCACTACAGTAGTTTTTAAGATATTAGTGCATGATGTTTCATTCTCTAAAAACTTTAGATAAATACATTAAAAACAAAAACAATAAGATACCTAATTTTTATCTTGTTTATTGCTTTGGTGTCTATTTCTGCAAATTATGTGTTACTAACCATAAATGAACTGAAACAGGGGCAGATCACTAAGTGGCCTTGCCAAATATGTGTAATGTGTAAACATTTATTTCCCTCAGGGGCCCACCTTGCGCATGGGAAGTGGCATTCTCTAGGCCCTGAATTACCTAATGTCTGGGGATATATCCTGACCACTTGTTCCCAGAGGATATAAATATGGGACCTGGCCCAGTTGTTCATAGAACTAATAACCTATATCATAAAAAATTGTGTTTTGAAACCTCAGGAAGAATCTTGGAAATTGGGTAAAAGCAGACAACCACAGCAAAGAAAAAGGGACTTGAATTTAGAACATGGAATGCTAGGAACGTATATAGCCATGGAGTAGTGAAAGTTCTTGTAACACAATTACAATAATAGAGGACTGACATAGTAGCCATGAAAAAAAAAATTGCAGGAAAGGGATATAATGAATATAAAAACTCATACAATATTATATAGTGGATAGAAAGGAAGTAAACACAAGAGGGGGGTTATCTTTATAGTGACCAAGAGGGTTATAAATAGTATTTTGGATTTTAAAGCCACTGGTGAGAATATGAGTATAGCACTATGGATAAAGGAAAAGAAAGAGAATTTTGTGAAATGATAAGGTTAGAGGAACAGAATAAGGCATATAAACTATATTTAAGCATGAAGAATTAAGAAGGGCAGAAAATAAAAATTGTAGGTCGGAGAAAAATAAGAACATTATGGAAATTGTACAGGATTTTAAGGAAACAGAGCTTAGGAAAGTACATAAAGAAATGAATAAGTTTAGAAATGTCTTTATATCCCATACTAATTTATGTAGAGCAGAAAATGGAATTAATAGCAGATACAGTATACAGAAAAATTATGTGCATATAAACAATATATGGAATGAGGAACTTACAAACCAAATGCATGAATTAAATCTGCAAATATGGAAAACTCAAACCATACCAAACAAGTGGAGTAAAATTTTGATATGCTTGATATACAAAAAGGAGATAAGCTGGGTTGTAGGAATTAATGTGGCACATCTCGACTTTGTGCAAAATATAAATTATTCACAATGATACTAATACACAGATTGAAACCACAGGCTAAACAGATCATTGGAGAATACCAGGCTGGTTTTCAACCAGGAATAGTAACAATGTATAAACCTTTTATAATCAAACAATTCTGGCTATATCGCTTGAATCTACATGAAGCTTTTATAGACTTTATGCAAGCATATAACTCTGTAATAAGAGAGAAACTATATGAAGTATTGATTTCATTCAAAATCCCTTCTAAACTAAAAAAATTAAGAAAAGCTACTATGAAGGAAATTGTGGTCCCAAATCAGGATATATTCAGAATTAACAGAACAATTTTCCATAACAAATAGTTTGAGATATGTTAGTAGACTGGTTCCAATACTATTTAACCTTGTTACTAGAATATAAAATTGGAAAAATGCCATTAAATACTGATTCAACACTAATATATAAAATGGATCAAAAGTGGATATGCAGATGATATTAACATAGGAAGATTGAAGACACAAGTAAACAAAATATATACCATATTAGAAAATGAAGCAAAAAAGTTAGGTCTGTATCAATAAAAATAAGACATTCAAACAAAAAATTAGATAGGTGAGAAGACAATGCAATTAATTACTATTGATGTTTCATTAGTAAATACATTTTAATATTTGTGATCTGTATTATGTACAAATAAAGATGAAACAGTTGAAATCAAGAATAAGATATGTATGGCTAACAAAGCATATTTCACAATGTAACTTTTGTTTAAATCAAGAAATAATAAAATGAGAATCTACAAAATAATAATTAGAATCATTTTGATTTAGGGATGTGAAACTTGATCCCTTCTAGTAAGAATGAAAACATGCTGAGCACTCTTGAAAGGAAGATACTAAGACATGTATATGGTCCTGTACAAAAAGAGTTTTCATGGAGAATAAGAAACAATTTATAATTTATGAGTTATATAAGGACTAAAAATATTAGTTTTTATAAAGTTTAGAAGTTTGAAATGGGTAGGACATATAATAAGGATGGAAGAAAAGAGAATACTGAAAAATGTATTACAACAAACAATATATGGCAAAAAAGGGGGAGAGCTAGAAATTCCAGAAAGATATGGGAAAATGCTGTTAAAGCAGAAGATGTGGAGATACTGGGAGAGAAATCCTGGAAAGCCAAGGCCATAGGAATATGCTTCTGGAGGAAATAGATTGAGTAGGCCAAGACCAAATATGAGCTGTAGAGCCATAGGATGATGATGATGACGACGATAGTGTACACATTTATTTATCATTTTTTATCATTTATTTGTCATATCACTTTCAAGGTGATACTGAGTAGATGAGAATGCTAAACATTACAAAAATATCCTGTACATAGTCTGATATTCAGTCTTGATTTCTAAATCAGTGATCCTTCCTCAAGAGATGCCTCAATGATGCTAGGGGTGAACCATCATATACTCTAAATGCTGTTAACTGTTGGAGTTTCTGAGAAGTACTCATTTGTATTTCTTATCCTTTCCCACTTCTGTCAATTTTTCCATTTTTATCACCTCTTTACATAATACCTTCCAGAGCATGAATGTACATGCATACTTCAAAATGTATCTGAAGCCAGGGGCATAATCACTGGGCCCACAGGGTCTGTAGTAGCAGTGGTTCTATCAATTTGATTTTTTTTTTTTTGGATTGATTGATTTATGGACGCTCTTTAACAGCTCAGGTCATCAGCATCCCATTCAACTCAGGGCGTGAAACGGCTGACAAATTTTGCTCAGAGGCCTCTCTTTCAGGCTTGAGGTGCTTTTTCGTGCCGTAAATGTACGACCCGGGACCCACGAAGGAAGCCATACTTAGGATTTTTACGCCCGAAAAAATCCATCGGTCCTGGCCGGGTTCGAACCCGCGATCTTGGGTTAGGAGGCAAGTATGGTAACCACTACACCACCAGGACCGACGTTCTATCAATTTGGGAGGCCTAAGAAATATAGATTTATTCTTCTACAATCTACTACAACAAATTTAAATATATATTTACATGTATATTTCAGTGCAAATTATTTTTCCACAAATTTTTAAGAATATAAATTTATACAGAAAGTTACATTTAGAGTATTACAATGACACATTACACACATTTGGGTGTACTACTTCCTACTTCATTATATCAACACATACACCAGACATGTAGACCCTCAAAGCACGCATTGTAACTTTAAAGTCAGCTGGTAAGCAAAGGTATTGCTATCATTTTACAGCAATGAAATAGCCATCCATATGAAACAATTTCACATAAAATGAATGTATTTATAAATCGAAGACTTGCAAGATGTGTATATTAGTTTTACCCTCTTTATCATTCTTTCTCTCACAGGATAAAAATACTGAGTCAACCTTCTAGATGCAGGTTCCTCGTACAGAAATAAAAAAGGAAAAATTCATATAAACATATCCTTGGAAAGTTTGGTTTGTGAATTATTATTGAAAGATAATAATTACCTTTTCATTCAATCAAGTAATGTTTTCTATACAAGTCAAAGTGATGATAAAAAAAAATTGACAAAAAAAATGAATCATCTCTTAAGTGCAAAATCTTCTAAGTCCTATGTTACAGTGCATGGTTCACAGATAACCAGTAAGGCTGTGCTGCCACTGCAGCAGTTGTGTTGTATGGCATGCATTAAAGACACTGTCTAGTAAGTATGTTCTGTTATCTCTGTGGCAGAGTGTGTGGTGAAGTCATGGTTAAGAGTGTAGGTTTGCCTCCCGGCATGGAGCATCTTTATTTTTTAATAAACCTTTGTAACATATAACAAATTAGTTTTGTAATATTGTTTCCCATACACAACAAGCTTTAATGAAAACAAATCATAAATGTATATAATGAGTATTATAATATTTCCTTCAGTATCCCGGCCAGGATCAATGGATTTTTTCAGGCGTAAAAATCGTAAGTATGGCTTCCTTCGGAAGGGAAGTAAAGCCATGGGTCCCGTGTCATACATTTACGGCACGAAAAAGAACCTCAAGCCTGAAAAAAGAGGCCTCTGAGCAAAATTTGTCTGCCCTTTCATGCCCTGAATTGAATAGGATGCTGATGACCTGAGCTGTTAAAGAGCATCCTTAAATAAACAAATAAAAAAAAAATAATCCTTCAGTATTTGCTATCTAAATATAATATACTGCACATGCATGCCCTGCACATGCAAGAAGAACAAAAGATGACTTATGGGCACAAGTTCAAGAAGCCTGGGAAGTTGTTGCCTTTCGTCCAACTACTGTAAAAATCTGATATTATCTATGCCCTGAAGATTGAGGGCAGTTATACAAGCTCAGGGTTCATACATGATAACAGTTTGTATTTATTTCTATGTATTATCACCTTGGAAGATAAATTTTTCTGTTTATGGAAGATAAATTTATTTAGTTATTTATAAAATATATGTTAGTTTGTTATTACATTTTTGTGTATGCATAGGTAATGTCATAAAGATCAAATGATACATTAAAATGTAATGTGATATTAAGGCAACATAATGTTCTAAATATATACTTGTATAAAAAAAAAAGATGTTATTTGGGAATACAACCTAGAAGCTTAAGCAGAAGAGCAATACCTTCTAAACTGCTTATTCTACCCTAAGTTTACTTTCTAGATGTTTATGATTGTGACCATTACATTTATAGGCATAGTGCGCATTTGAGCATGCACTTATGGAATACAGCATTTATGAGCATCCCCAAAGTTCTCTGATTGACATGTAGAATCTGTCCTGATTCATTTTTTTTTTCTAAGAGTGTACATTGTGCCCTAAATGCCTAATGACACTTGATAACATTTATCATTTGTGTATATTCGTAGTTAGTTAGCATGTTTCACTTGCACTGTAGTTCAGTTACATATAAGCAGCTAATTATGGCAGCATATTCATATCAAGAGCAGGGAATAGCATTAATGATGAATGTAGGAATCAACACAGTGAAACGATCTTAAAATCTTAGGTAGATTAAAAGTATAACTCAGTCACTCATGGTTCACAATGTGAGCAAGGTCTCACGAAACATGTCCCAGTTTTTTAAAAAAGTAGAAAGTCAAGAATGACATGATTTTAAGTAGTTTTACTTTCAATCTACCTAAGGGAATGGCACTTTGCACAATGAACCGTCTCAAACATTTTCCAGTGGTGAGTGATCAAGAGGTACAAGAATCTGAACATGTTAAAGACGATAAGAAAATTAGAGCTGTTCATGGAGTGTCCTGTATATTGTGGCATATGGGGGTGACAATATGGGGAACTAGTATGTGTAATGTAGTATTGAGATGTTAATATTTAGAAGTGAGGTTGGGGAATTGAACTTGAGGAAAGTAAAATCTGTGCATGAGTAGAAGGTCAATGTACAGTGATTTTTTTAATGGTTTCTGGAGAGCTGAGAGCTGGAATGTAAGAGAGTGGACATTGCACCTTCTACTCCTGGGATGTCCACCTTTGCAACACACAAGTTGAGGCCAGAACAGTTTTATGCACTTTAATAAAGTTATGGGTTAAAATTAAGAAATGTTCATATTTGCATTGAACACCTTGGTCCATTATTTCCTTGTTTTGACTTCATTTTGAGTAGAGATGTTAGTTACATAAATTAATTTAATTAATTATTGTGATCTTGCACCCATGTTTGGCCTAATGATAATGGAATGAACACAGAATGATATTTGTACAGGTGGCTCTACAGTGGGCTATGACAATATGGTAACAAGAGATGTACCACATACTAAGGTCAATTATCTTGTGCTAACAGCTAGATCTTCTTCCATGACTATAGAATGAGTTCCTCTTAGTCAGGTTTAAGAGCAACTAACTCTTGACCTTCCTCATTCAACAGTTTGTGGTACCACAGATCTTGTCTTAGCAACATAACGATAAACTGCAGAAAAAGTTGTATGAATTGGCTGCTTTTGGTCTGAGAATGCCAACTCATACCACCATTTAGTCTTGTGTATACTATCAATTGCCCAACCATACATAAAAATCATATTCTAAAATTATTCCCAAGAAGCTTAATTTCACTGTCAAAATGCTGTGCCAAGGATATGATGGCCTGTGTTTATAGGGGTGCTGTTTCAAGAATTAAGCAAAAACCAGATGAAAGTTAAATATGTTCACTGTGCAGCACATTAACTAAACTCAAACCTGAATGTACAGTATCATCTTTGTAGGAAAATAAGAATGTTTATGTCATACTTGAGAGACTATATTTATTTTAGTAAGAACACAAAAGGGTATTATTTCCTTTCTTCATCTTTACATTCATTAAAAAGAATTTCTTCTATATGCTAGTTTTCCAGATTTGATTCATTGAAGAATTTATGTTAAACATAGATATTACAAAACCCTTAACTAAAATTACACTAAAAATGCACTAATGCGAAAGATGAGTAAATTATCTAACTAAACAGCTTGAAATGTTTGAATGCATTTTTCCAAGTTGCTCTTCCTTTTAATATATTTGAAATCATAAACATGGTTTCAAATTTTTTAAAACCAAATCATATTGACCTTCCCTATGTATCTGCTCTTCTTCATGATACTACAGATAAAATTTCTAGCTGCACTCACAATTTCCAAGAACCACTTTTGTCTGTCATTGGACTTGAAAACAACGTGTTTCTAACATACAACTTGAGAAAAAGAGAATTTGAAAAGTAAAAAAGCATTTTGATTAGGTGGTTAAGAATGAACACTTAACAAACCCAGAAAGCCATTATCAGGTAGCTGTTTTCATTATCATTATTAATTAAATCCAAGTCAAGCTTGAAGCAATGAAAGAACTAAGTGAGGTGTTCATTATATTTACTCCTCAGTACTGTTGTTTGCATCAGATGAAGATATTCATAGGAAAGCAGTTTGTTTATTTTAAATTATGAAGAAGAATTGACAGCAGATTTTGCACATCAAATTCAAAGCTTTAGATTTGTATTACAGAAGAAAATAAAGCTAAAAACCACAATCAGAAATATGCTACTAATAGAAAATTATGCTTTGACTTCTAGCATTCCAGACATGCACACAGCTTTTATATTATTCCTAATTTTACTGGTTACTGTTTTTATGTTTTTCAAAATTAAAATTAACAAAAACCATTTATACAGAAGGTTTATATCTCAAGAAAGCTTGAGCATTTTTAGAAAGGAATGTGAGAGGACAAGATCAATGGACTTGAATAAAATACTAGGATTGCAGCAAAAAATGCTAGAGGATCACTCCAATGTAAATGAATTCAAGGAAAATTCATCAACTGCTATTTCTATTTAAATGTAAATTGGAACTTGTACAGTGAAGCTAATCATATTAATTGATATCATTGTATGATTCAGTTGAACCACACACTCTTAAAGCTTGACTTACTTTTCATAAATGTATGGATACATTTATGAAATCCATACATTTATAAAATGTAAGTGAAGCTTTAAGAGTGTGTAGTTCAACTGAATCATACAATGATATCAATTAATTGCTATTTCTATGCTTTTTTGTTGTGGGTGTTAATTTAAACTATAAGATTTTACTACCAGTGAATCACATATAAATCAATTCTTCCCAGATCTAATTGCCATATAATAGAGTGGAGGCCCAAAATTAATCCTGCAGGGGGTCTGACAATTCTGCATTATGCCACATCCTGGAGCCACACTTCACTCGTCTATTATTTTATAAAGAATGGTGTTCAGAGCATTGTACCCCTTAGCTAATATATTATTTTGTGAAAAACTGGTTTTAAAATTAATGGATTATTTATTAAAAAGATTTTTTACATTAAAAATATGAAAAAAAAATCTTAAAAAGTTAGGTGCATATCAACTAAATTACTTTGCATATGCAATCCTGTATGTTAGATGGCAAGAAATAGATGCAACATAGTTTGGTTAAAAAAAAAAGTGTGATTAACTTTAAGTATATTTTGTTCCTGCTCTTTCTTATTTGATGATGATGGACTGTGCATAATGGTATGTTACAAGGATCTCAAAAAATTAAGCTAATGATTTAAAAAGCACAAGAAAATGCAATTTACTTAGGAAATGTATAAAGTTAAAAATATACGGAACTGTAAATATTTTTGCATATATTTTCAATCCATAGTCACAAGTCACAAAAAATACTAATGAGAATGACAGATGTTAAAACTTTTGTTGCACTTAGAAAAGGCCCCATAAAATACAGAATTAGAGAACTGTAGCACTTTCTGAGATTTCTTTCATTTACTGGATAATGTTGATCATGTATTTGATAACCATACATTTATCTATTTAGCTATTACAGTTTTTAATATACCTCACAAGTTATACAGAATGAACTGCTAGACTCCATATAAGAGGTTTAGAGTTGAGGAACTGATGAATAATATGAACACTGCACTGTTGTACTGCAGGCTGATGAAAGAGACATAACCTGCCAAACTCAATTTGTTGTTAAAGTACAACATATTAAGATGAATGTATAATCCTGTTTATATATTTCCTACCTTTAAAGTGATTCATGACCAGACATCTAATGGTCTCAGTAAGATTATGGATTTAAGTCTACAATTTTTCAATGTTTACAGAAAAAAGAAGGTCTTATAGGTCAAACATGCCAGAGAGTTACATTATTGAGTGGTAGATATTTAGACACTGAATGCAGAATGTTTTTCCAAATGCCAAGAATGAACACTATTACATGAGCACTAAGTTTGGTAATTAGAAATGCTTTTTCTAAGAATATTAAAAGTTAAGTTATTTTTGTCAATATTATTGGAAATGAAACTTGTCATAAAACTAATTATTAACTTCATTAGTTTAGTTAAATATCAGTAACTTCTGAGAAAATTTTCATATTTTTTATGTTGTTTTAATGTTTCATAATTATTCTTTTTAAACATTAATAATTTTTATGCACAGTGCACAGGTTAATTTTGTATCAAGTATACCTGAACATATAATTTTGAATTCATGCTTTTGATCACTAATTATTATTTTCTCTTGAATGTAGCTAAGCCCTCATTTCCCTACCCTTCCATGGGTGCTCTAAGCATTTCAGTTTTTCTTTAGCATGTTAGATGGCAACTAGAAATGGCAGAGCAATTGAGTAAATAACATTTTTAAAATTTATACATCAAAGAGCCTCCTCCCCAATTATGTTACTACCTCTGAGTCTATATGTGATAGCTGAGCTGAGGTTGTGAGATTTGATAAATAGGATTTGTGCTACATTATTGCTTTTGTATACTGCAACAATATAAGGAATTTCTTTAAAATGTTGCGTCACTTTGTGGTATGCTTAAGAGCCTTTATTATGATGTTTTCTAAATTTCTTTTGCTAATATCATTGTGCTATGCTCAAGAGCGTTTATGTTAATGTTTTCTTATATTCTATTGCAAATATTATTCATTTTCAGTTAAAGGTATTTAATAGTTATAGACCTGGCAAATCAAGTGCAGTATTTGCATCTTGATGAAAGTCGGTCCTGGTGGTGTAGCGGTAACCATACTTAATCCTAAACCCAAGATAGCCGGTTCAATCCCGGTCAGGATGGATGGATTTTTGGGGCGTAAAAATCCTAAGTATGACTTCCTTCAAAAGGGCAGTAAAGGCGTGGGTCCCATGTTCTAGATTTATGGCATGAAAAAGAATCTCAAGCCTGAAAGAAGAAGTCTCGAGCAAAATTTGTCGATCGTTTCACATGCCCTGAATTGAATGGGACGCTGATGACCTGAGATGTTAAAGAGCGTCTATATAAAAAAAATAAAAACCGCCACACCATAAACTAACAATCGTTATGAAATTGAACATGACTGTGCTCACGTAAGGTGGGTTTTGTGCCCGATTTAACTGCCGGAAAACTAGTTAAATTACTAAAGGCAGAAGTTAAGGCTGGTCATGCTCCATATGCACATGAAATCACTGAAACCGCTTGTACAGCAATTAAATGTTGCAGACTATAAACAATGTTTCTTCCGTGGAGAGATGTCATAGTGAAATTCTGTATAAATATTTTCACCTGCAGTATATAATCGTCGGATGCGAGTAAATCTTTTCATATGCAGCAGGTAGGTAAGAACTTTATGACTTTTGTAAGGACAGGAGAGAAGTTGCTGACCATACGTGTTTCTTATACAGAGGAAGAAATAGTGCGTAACATTGGCTAAAATGCCAATCTTCCTGAAATAAGAACATTGTTTTTGGGGTTAACTCCCTATAACCTGGACAACTTGAATTACTAACAAGTTCGGCAATTGCAGGCGAATCCGTTCAGATACCTGTGAGCGAATGTTTTAGCTTAGGGATTTGGGAAATAAATAGGCAGTTCGGCTAATATGTAGGAATTATAAAAATGAAGGACATGTTTGTTCGCAATGTCAAGGAAACTACGTGGCCACAAGCTAATAATAATCAGCCTAATGTCTGAGCGGGCAAATTATTCTGCAATTTTCCCTTTTCCCTTAACAAGATTCGCATACGGCCGAAAACCTTGCCGCGACAATAATTAGGCGATATGCTTGCCTGTGATTAGGCGAAATTTTACTCCCTTGTGTCCGTTTTACTGGACAAATTTGCCTTTTATTTCGTTAATAGAGAGTAATTTATCATTCATCCATCCATTCATTCTCGTCTGGTTTTCACGCTGAAATGCAAACCGCGTGTGTTACATGTACTAGCGTCAATTTGGAGCCTGTTAATGTGAAAGGCACTATTTTCTTGCCGGTCAAGTGGACAGGTTATTCTTGGAAATTTCATCTTACCTGTCAAATTATTTTAGATGTGGATTTTATTTCTCACACAGGAACGGTAATGAATTTACCAAGTGATGTTATATATATATTTGTTTTTGCGCTCAAACGTTTCGTTTCTATGCAATCGTAATAGTATTTCCTTTCCTTAGAATTTCCAGGGTGTGATAAGTTATTGTTGGAAGTTTTACTAGCTGATGGTACCTCCTAAGCAGGACTGGTCTTATTTCGCAAAGAATTAGGGCTAGCGCTATTATGAAAATTTGTAAAGAGTATCCGAATGTACTTACTACTGGGTTTGGTCGTACAAATGCATAGGATTATAAAATTCGTTTGAGAGATATTCCACAGGTTTCGGTTGTTTCTGTACCGTTTACCACCTCAAATATAGCATTAAAGAAAGAGAAAATTCAGGAAATGTTGGAAAAATATTGGAGAATAGCACTATAGTTTTCGTTCCGAAGGCAAATGCTGATGTGCGATTGGTGGTGGACTATAGAGTCTTACATTCCAATATATTAATTGATTTGGTGCCATTACCGAAGTCCATCAACAATTTCATTGGTTTGACGGGCGAGATATTTTAACATTTTAAATCTTAATAATGCTTATTATTATCAAATTTCATTACACAATGACTCGAAAAAATACACAAGTTTTGCAACAGATGTGAATTTGTATGAATTTTATTGTTTACCTTTTGAATTGGCAGCGAGTACACAAGTCTTAACTCATTTATGAGATTTGATATCCCGAGTTATTAAGTTTAAATATCTATATTTATTTGGATGGTTTGTACATCTACTCAGAGTCTTCTGAAGATCACCTCTCTCATCTAAAGGAAGTGTTTCAAAGATTAAGGAACATAGGTTTAACCATGAACTATTAATCCCGAGAAGATTACATTTCCTTATCTCATTTAAACATTTTAGAGCATGTTATTTCTCAAGTAGATTTTCTGTGGATTCCGAACCCATGCGTTTTTCCGTGTCCTAAACCATTTAAACAAGTTTCCCAGTTTATTGGTAAGGTTAGTTATTTATTGGTTAGGTTAGTTATTTATTGGTTAATTACATTACCAAAATTATTTCTGCATATGCTTTGCATGTACGTAAATTGAACTTGTCATAAGAAAAGAACTTACATTTTATTGGGATCTTGAGCAGCAGAAAGCGGTCGAATATTTAAAATATGCTTTGATTTCACCGCTAGTATTAGTCGTGCCTGATTTTCCCTTGCCATTTATTTTGCAAACTTACAGCGGTTTCTGCAGTATTGTTACAAGAATATCTGGAGGGTAGAACGACTGTTGCACATGTTTCACGTGCATTGTCGGACGTACAGTGTAGATATTCAGTGAGTTTAAGCTTTTGCAATGTGTATGGTCTTGAAGAGAGAGGGAAAAAAAAAGCTTTTATGTGGAGCACATTAATTTTAAAACTGAAACTGATAATCAGGCTCTTTTGTGCGTTCTACCCAAAGTCTGGTAAGCTTGCAAAATGGGTGAGTAGAATTTCTGCATTTATATTCGAACTAGTGCACAGTAAAGGCTGGATAATTGTGTGGCAGATGCCGAGTATCACATATTTGCGCATTGTAATGTTCATGATATTCAGAAGTAGTCGCTAATGGCTATATTGTTCGATTACCATCTGGTTTTTGCACATTTGTGCCAGCAGCAGCAAGTTGGTTCTAGGTTAGGTCCTATAATTCAGCAATTGCGATAGGGTACCTTAGCAAAACCGTATTTTCTTAGGGAGGATATTTTATATAGCGCTTCCAAACCAAATCAATAGTGTTTTGTAGTTCCGGAGACTTTAGTCTCGCTCTTGTTTCATATTATCACGAAACCCCTATTGGAGCTCGTCTTGGAATATATAAGACTAGGTATAAGATTTACCAGTAATTCATTTGAAAGGGTATTGATAAGTATGTACTAATTTTGTAAAGACATACGAAAGTTGCTGCATAAGTAAGCCAGCCCAGAATACTAAGGCAGGGCTTTTATCTTAATGTTGTAACAGTTCCTTGAATATAATTATGAATATAATTATAATGTATATTTATGTAAGTTCAATCATTATATTTTAGCACTGTAATTAGTAATATGAATATTATGTGTGTATGTCATAAGCTTTAACTCCAACGTAAGAATTGTACAAAAGAGAAAGCCTCTGATGTTTTTCGGTTACAGTAGTTTGGAAAGTCAAGCAGGTCATAAAACTACACAATAGGTTCACACCAGAGGCTCGCGTGTGAAGCTCTCTTTTTTTAAAGACTGTCTTTGGAAGATTAATAAGCTGATGGATAATTAAATCTGTTTGGGGCTTTGAACCTGACTGGAGTTGCACTGTTAGCCGTTAAACTAGTCAATGCCTACAAAATGTTTTAAACTTTAAAAAACGGCGAATGGTATGTGGGGCAGGTGAATTTAAACCAGCCAATGGAAAATGTATGTTTGAACTTTTGAAGATAGGCGCGAAGATTGCGCGTGCCTTTGTGATTCCATGGCAACCGTTAAGCCAACGATTATTTGATTTGTATTTAATATATAAGAGAGCGTTTGCTCGGCTGGCGCACGCAGTTACTCATTGCTCAGGAAGCATTTCACAGAGGCAGTGGTTAAGTTCCGACGTTGCTGAGGCACGCAATTATAAGATCTACACGCGACTAGAGATGAGCAATTCCTCGGTTCTTAGTACACATTATGCAGTTTGAAGTTTTACACGCGGCGAGACACAAGCGGTCTATGTTCCAGACGTAGTGAGACGCAACTCAGTTCTCAGACGCAGATAAGTTCTACTTCGGATGCGGGCACGCAGTTCTGACGTCTCATTTAGGCAGTTTTCAAGTTGATGTTCAGCTAAGAATCAGTTATCAATTCTTATGCAGTTCCGATACATCATTTAAACCGTTTTCAGTTTCACGCGCGGCGGCATTCATCTGTAAGTTTCACCCGCGGCAACTAAGTTTCTATTGGCGTAGCCAAGTCTATCGTTAGCAAAACACTAGAGGACGCGAAAGATTCTGGACTTAATAAATAGTGCAAATAAGCAAGCGATACGACATAATATATATATATATATATATATATATTATGTCGTATCGCTTGCTTATTTGCACTATTGAAATCTTTTCCCAGTCCTGTTGAGTACGAATGAACAAAATAGCATAATTTTCCCTGAGAAATTGTTGTCAAATGTGTGGTCGATAAATCAACGCAGAAGTTATTTACTGACTATATCGTTAAGTTGCTGTCTCAAATTCACGTAACATATTTGTTTTTGTGTATACGGATGCTTTCACTAAATACCTCCGGTTGTTTCCAGTGCGGAAGGCTTCCGCCAAGGCAAAAGTGAAAAGCTTAAAATATATTTCTGTTAATTTTGGGGTTCCGCAGTATATAGTGTCTGATAATTCTACATATTTTAAAATTTTCTTTTCGATTCAGGGGTCCAGCATGTAACACAATGTCGCACTATCCAAAGTCATCTTGAACGAAAGAGAAACCGTGATCTTAATGTTAAGTATCATTATCGGAATCATAACTGCTGGATTTCCATTCGTTGCTGCTAGGCCTAAATCACATGGTATTGGTGATGTCATTCCCTCCTAATTGTCCATTGTCAAATTTGTGAATCTTGCAAAATATTCTACACGATCAACCTACTTCTGCACAGATGCGGTCGATTTGGAACACGGTGCGACGTAATCTTGATTTGGTGCACAGAATCAGCGCGAATAAGCATACTCATGACGTGCTTCTCTTAACTATAAAGAAGAGAATATGATGCTGACCTCTGGATTTAAACCGCTATTCCGGTAGTTACATATGTTTCTCCAATCTCAGTTTTATAAAAGAACAATGACAAATATCTTGGAACTCGGTCTCGCCGTTAAAACCAACATCTCAGGGTTTTAACGACAGTTAAAATTAGTTATAATCTTTCTGTGTTTGATTCTTTTGGTGAAATTTTAAATTTTATTTTTTTATGATAACATCATTGTTGTGCTATGATTTGAAACAAATTAAAAGTTATATATTTTGCTTTTATATAATCATGTTATTATGGTAAATCATTTTCTTACATGGCGGACTTAAATATCATATACATATTTTCGTGTTATTAATTCCTTTCTTCTGTGTGTACATGCGAGTAGAGGCGCCTCTCCCTGTGTTATGATTGCCTCAGTTCTGTCTTCGACGGAAGCGCTGCCCTGGAGCTGGCCGTGGCACTAAAATCTCCGAGTTTTCAACCTGGAGGCTGTTGAGTCTCAGATTTTGCAGTAATGGATCGAAGAACTGACCATACTGTCCTTCGCAGATATGCCATTGATTGAGTGGTGTAACTAGGCCCAAGAAAAGATATCAGAATGAAAGCTGGCGGGGTGCAAATAGTGTACATATACAAGTGAAACTTGGCAGGAGATATTAGAAGTTATTTACTGACGAGATTTAAGTTGTCCGGTGACTGTTAGAAAGAGACAAGAATTCTCACCCCTCTCGCTCGCTCTTCCCTTTGGTATTACTGCGGTGACGGAGGTGGAAAGGACAGTTCCTCCATTAAGCTTGCGTCATCAGTAGCGGAATCCTCCTCTTCTCCTTCATTGCAACCTGGTCCTTATTTTCATCATCCCTATCCTCTAAATTTATTATGAACCGACCACTAATTATGTCCATTAAACAGTCTGTTTCCCAGTAACTTTTTTCAATGGTTTGTACGTGTTCACAGGCCGATTTCCAGTTCTCTTCGACCACTTTCAAAAAAGATTATTTCAAGTAACGCGTGACTGCTTTGATTTTAAATGTTATGTTTTAACTTCCCCCCCCCCCATTTGTGGCCATTGCAGCTCTAACACATTTAAATCAAAGACGCTGTCTCATTACGATATACGAATGTTCTGCAGCAATTTCATCAGTTGCATACTTTTTGGAATTTCTTTTTTTCAGTTTAATTAACTCATACAATATAGATTTCGTCAAGCTCAATGTTTTTATTACGAAGTCAAGCTATAATTTCAGATTTACCAGTCAATGAAACCGACGTTTAAATCCCATTAAAATGATAGGAGGAATTATCTCAACAATAACACCATTGTGGAAAATGTTCGGTAATAGACAATCTACAAAACAGTGCTGTCAATTTCCTCGTGGTAAACCTTTGTCGATTTTGATTTGAATGTATGTGGGGCATTGAGGATAAAACCAGAATGGCATCCAGATCTAAAATAATAAAATGCCTACTTTTCTCTATTGGAATTTTTAAGGGAAATATCAGTCTCGATATCTTCCAAATTTTGGTTTGTAATGGTTGTCATTAGTCTAAGTTTCATCTAAATAAATAATAGTGCGACTGGTAGCCCTCAATTCCTTCATTCTCATTTTCTACTTATTGTTTCATATAATATTGCCAGCTACAAGGTGTGTATAAATTTTGCAAGCCCAGTTAGACCGGTTTCTTTGCCTTTAATTTTGAAGCAACTTCAAAGCAGATGGGACTCTGGACTCTTTTAAAGAAACTATTAAATGTTTAATTATAAACAGTTCCTATGTGTGTCTTAATATTTTATAAATTGTTATATGTAAAACTTTTTTATGTGCAGTGCACAAATTCATTTTACATCTAGTTTACCTCAATGCATGTTTCTACTACTGATATTACACAGTGATGGAAGGTTTTCCTCATAAACTCAGGTTTTTTTATGATCAAATACAGAGTACCAATACAGTTACTATATCCAGTTCATTATAAAAGTTTCAATTACTAAATCTGCAATAAGACAGAACACTGGAAAATATAAGGAAATGAAGACATCATATGCTTTTCTCCTGTAAGAAATGATATAAAGCTGGATTAAATCTGAACACATATTGCAGAGAAGTATGTGGCATAGTCAATAAGAAAAACAATTCCAAGATTTAGTAGTTCCAAATTTATTCACCCAAGAAATTGGTTATATTCAGAAAAATAGCCCAGCTAAATTAGTCACCCTTGGGTATCCAGTACCTTCCCTTTATTTGCAAAGAGAACTTTAAAAATTAACCTCAATGATCTATCATAAAGTACTTTTTTTATTGATTTATTTATGAACGCTCTTTAACATCTCAGGTCATCAGCGTCCCATTCAACTCAGGGCGTGAAATGGTCGACGGCCGACAAATTTTGCTTAGAGGCCTCTCTTTCAGGCTTGAGGTTCTTTTTCCCGCGTAAATGTATGACACGGGACCCACGGCTTTACTTTCCTTCCGAAGGAAGCCATACTTAGGATTTTTACGTCCGAAAAAATCCATCGGTCCTGGCCGGTAGAAGGCAAGTATGGTAACCACTACACCACCAGGACCGACACACAAAGTACTTATAAATATATAATTTTATTCCCTTTTATGTAGCATTCCTTTGATAAATTTATATTCAAGTACACTAACTGCATATTGCAGTAACCACTCCAGTTTTAACAATGACTTAAATAATTTATTATATCTATCATAATGCGTAATACTTATAATTAATTGTATAGCTGGTATACTTAAAACGTTTTCATAACATTTAAGAGATTTCAATTGCCATTCCGTCATTGATAATAATGATACTAGCAAAGTTGGAACCATTATTGTACATTGTACATTGTACATTTGTTAATCTTATTCAATTTTTATCAAAATTTCATTAGATTCACAAATCTTTGTTGTGCTCTATTATCGTGAAACCAACTTAATATTCATAAATATGGATTGTACATATCTTACCTGCCATGTAAATAATTTAAATAGGTAAATATTAGTGACAACTGCAAATATAATTATAAACATTATAAGGAGAGCTGAAAATGGTTTCAACATCCGCACCATCAGTTTGCACACTCGTGGCAGGTATTTTTGGATGAGAAACCCTATCCCCAAGGGAATCACAAGTCCAATGGCAAAAGTAGCAATTCGATGATATGGAACACCTAATTGTCCTTGTTCAAAGATGAGGCGGCCCAAACTGAAGATCCACATAGGCATCATAACTAAAGGGAGGAAAAACTATTAGTGCATTCTCATATAAGTGATATGAGTGAATATAAGGAAATGTTGCTAAAAACTAAAATTTATGTATGAATATAAAATGCGGGAATATTAAATCATTGCAGTTAATTTTCCAACAAGGTAATCTTCTGTAATATTTGTTTCCGATAATAGTTTAGCAAATGATAGTATCTTATGCATGACTGTTAATGAAATGAGCTCTTTCAGCATAAATGAGCATTGAATACATTTACCGCTAATTTTAAGGAAGAAAGTAATATAGCATTACTATATTGTGCAAATTTACAAGAGACCATACTGTAACTACCACATAAATTGTAAGATATATATGTTATACGAGGGTCACTATTTAATTTTCGGGATTGAAGAAACTATGAAAGATCGAGAAAGATCGAGAAATTCCTGTCTGACGGTAGCTCGATATCCTGCTGGCAGCATTGAAAATAGTGTGTCTGAATTAGTAACCATTAGGAACAATGGCACTCATTGTTGCAGCTGCAACAAAATTGTAGTTTATCTATTATTTTAAGTGTCAGTTCCATTTATATACGAGGAGTACGCGAGCATACAGCAACAGTTGTGACAGAATAAAGCATCGTGAAGGACGTAGAAGAACGATCCGCGAGTGAGTTCAGAAATGAAATGTTTAAACATTCACTCCCGCAGGTGAGAAACCGTGCACAAATATCTCCGTGTGTGAAAGAGACGAAGTGAAATGATGTCATGAAATGGATTGTCGTTTCGAAAGTGACAACTTGGGACATGTCCACGATATCTTTACACATGACGAAAGCTTGATTTACCAATATGGAAATCAAAGAGGCAATCGGCGATATGAGACCTCCCAAATAACACCGCCCCGATGTAGACGTGTAGGGCGGAAGATGGTTGTCAGCAAGAGGCCGTGTTGTAACCGTTACACTCCAGGAACAGAAAACGTCACTGCTAATACAAATTTGCCTCCCCGGGGTCCTCTGTATAGAAAGAAGACCAACGTCTAAATGCGAGGATTCTTGCTTTACTACATTAATGCTTCTGCGCACGCCGCTTTGAAAACAATTTTCTGTCACGTTCGCGACGGTGCTGAACCAGTCCAGATCTGATTCCTTGAGATTTTTTTCTGTTTCCAACTGTCAAGATAAAAAGATGGCCAGTTTTGGAGTCGTATTAAGTTGATACTTTTTCTAAGGAAGGGTTTTTCTTTTTTGATTAGTGTTTAATGTCCGTTTTTACTACTGGGGCACCACAGGCGGTGGACAATGATGATAAATGAGATGAAATGATATATTGGGAAAGGATTTTTTTTAAGGAAGGAAACGTTCTAGGCCAAAGTTTAGGGTACCTCCCCGATATTTGCCATTTATGAGGACTTAGGAAAACCTGGGAAAAACCTCAGTCAGGGAGGATGGTTCTGGCGGGATTCGAATCCCAGATCTCCCGCTCACGAGTCCGCGCCATAACGACCTCGGCTACCCGTGGCGGTATAAGGAAGCTTGACATGGTTGTTTTCAATATTGGTTCCATAAAATACAACAGTGTATCGAGGGGTGGGAGAGACTACTTCGAAAAGTAGTCGGCGGAATTGGTGGGTTATAGCCTTCTAAGCGGTATCCAGAAAATTAAATACTACCCTCGCATGCACATTTGGCCTCCTTAAAAGCGAGTTTCATTTTAGCATTATTAGCAAAACAGTGAAGGACAAAGCTAATAAAAGAATCTCCATTATTGCATCGAAGATTCCCACTCATATTATAAAATATTGTCCTTTCTTATTTTTCTTGTTAATTTTTACTTGTTTGTAATTTGCATTTGCGGTTTCTGTAGGTATCTTTCCAATGAAGATACTGTTTAAATACCTATATTCACATTTATGTAATTGACCATATATACATCAGTTTCTTATAAAAATAACCGTAAAATGTTCTTACCAAAGGCAGCAAAGGTACTTATAGTTGTCATTGTAATACTGAGATTCAAGTTGCCTCCTAGAATGTAAGTCCAGATATTTGAAGCACCACCTGCAGGACTGACACCAGTGAAGAACATGCCTAGTTGCATTGCCACATTTTCTGGAAATAGTATTTTTCCAAGCCCAAAACTTGTCTGGAAACAATAAAAAACTCACATTCACCATTTACAGTTACCACTTTGAAACGATGCTTAGTGTTACACAAAAATGCCTGTTCGTTTACATTTCTTAAACATGTAGGTTAGTGTCGGCAACTGTAATCTTATGACATATTCAAAAAATTCTAAGGACAGTTTTAGCGAATTCGGAAGGAATGAAGCTATTGCGGTTGCATACATGAAGCAATTTTTTAAAAACATCTTCAAATATCTACCGATCATACCTTCTAGCCACCGAAAATGACATTGGAAAATTTTAAATATATAGAACAATAACTAAATAAGCAGAAAAAGGATAAAACACTAAGAAAGTCACAGCTCGTGTTCTTTTTAGGCATATGTGTGCGTGTCCGTTAACGCTCTAGCGGTCGCAATTTTGTTTTTTCTCAACGAGACTCCGCCTATAGCCATCAATTAACTGGCTATTCATCGAGTTCGTTAACCAGCAAAATTGGACCAATGGGGGTGAGGTTTAACCTAAAACAAAAATGTTTAAAAAAAAATTAAAAATCGTTCTAGCGGCCGAAATTGTCGCTTTTTTTTTTTTTTTTTTTTTTTTTAACGAACCTCGGTAGATTTCTTTACAAAAATTGATAAAAGAAGTTTTGGAAAATCATGGTGATTGAGCTATTAGCAGTGAAGGTAACCTGAAAAACAATTTTTTAAAATTGCTCTAGCGTCTGCATTTTAATTTTTTTAAAGGAAACGTGGTGTATGTCATTATAATAAAATAAGCAAAATACTCTCCAAAAATCAAGGAAATCGGACTATTAATGTAACTCTAGCGGCATTAATATTTGTTTTTTCGCAACGAAACTCCACAAATACCATTTAGGTAAAATAAAAAAAGTGTAGTTTCTGAAAATCAGGAAATCGAGCCATTAGGAGTGAGGGTTCACCTGAAACCCAAAATGTAAAAACCACACAGGCAACAGCACTTTTTTTTTTTTTTCAAAATTAAACTGCGCAGACACTATTTATATCAAATAAGAAAAGTGAAATCAGATTATTAGAAGTGGGGTTTTAGCTGAAACCCAAAATTTAAAAATTATCCCAGTGTCCCTTAAAATAGCACTCATAAAGCACAAAGTCCTCATCTTTGGCAACACGGCATGTAAAACTCAAGGACGTATACCTTGTGTGATTTGCTGCGGGAGGTCCTCACTTCAATGCCTTCCTCCATAAATTGTTGAGAAACGATCACGAAAACAAACGAGGTGGGGGTTGTTGCAGCCTACATGAAAGACGTAGTACATATTACAGCCTCTTCTAACATGCTGAACATGGCGTTTGAGCTCCACATCATAATAAATAAACCGAGGCCATCTTTGATGATGCAGATTAAAGACACACACCTCGAAATTACAGACCATTCAAACATGCCACAACATAACTCCAGAAACTTGCATGATATGCTATTTACTTAATGGTAAAATCTGGGCCTTATATCATTATTGTGAGCGTCCATAATTATATATTAAGCACCCAAACAAGTTCATAGAGCTCTTTGGCCAAAACTTGTAGTCTATGAACCACAGGAGATGCATTAAGTCCTAGCATGCTGCTGAAGATAATTCCTATAATTTTAAAACGATGATAAAAAATGGCACACAACAAGGCGACAGGTCTTATGGACAAAGTTGCATACATTTTCTCATCTACAGAATGTAGACTCATGATACAGTTGAACTCGAAAGCTGTTTAATTGGGACTTGCAAGGGACACGGAAGTGATACTAGTAGTTAACCGATTCGATTTTAAAACTATCAAGGGAATTTTGAGCATCGCAACATATCTCTGGAAATATTGCAAACACCACAGTTTAAAAAATATCAAGGTGATCTGAAACCTACTGGCTTTAAGCGTTAGTCAATAGGACCGCTACACCATGATAGAGTATCTCAAATTACCCGCTGAGGAGTAACATTTCCCTTGGGATAACTTGCACGCAAAAATGAAAGGAGGATATATATATTTCATACCGAAACTCGTGAATAGCTCTGGCAAGCCGCTTGCTTTTCTATAAATCACAGTTTTATTCCTAAAATTGTCTGATTTGGCACATGTTGTTTAAACGGAATGCTTTTGTTAATAGTGTTTAACGCCCGTTTTTACTACTGAGGCATCACAGGCGGTGGATACCAATGATACGTGAAATGAAATGATAAATTGGGAAGATTTTTTTTTTAAAGGAACAAAGCGTTCCAGGCCTAAGTTTAGGGTATCTCCCCGGCATTTGCCATTTATGAGAACTGAGGAAAATCTGGAAAAAACCTGCCAGGAAGGACGGTCCTGGTGGGAATTGAACCCCAGACCTCCCACTTACGAGTCCGTGGTTTAACGACCTTGGCCACCCGTGGTGGTAAACGGAATGCTCACAGCTCGAACTTGATATACGCTAGGTACAGCACAAACACAGGCGCGAGTAGGAAATTTCAAATGAGAAAAAAAATCCAATGGTTAAAAAACCATGATTTGCGTTTTACCAGTGGATAAACACAATTAGATCAGAAATTTTTGCGTTTACATTTCCTGCAACTATTACTTTTAATATAAGTACCACATTATTGTTAGTACTTAAATTAATTCAGCAATTAGTATTCTGTATTCAGATTAATTACTTTTTTCTTTCCTTTTCAATCATTCTTTCAATGAAAATGTCGCTAGTTTAAAATAGGGAAACGTGAGCTCATTCGGCAACCGATTGATTTGTGTATTTAAGGACGCTCTTTAACATCTCAGGTCATCAGCGTCCCATTCTATTCAGGGCGTGAAACGGCCGACAAATTTTGCTCAGATGCCTCTTCTTTCAGGCTTGAAGTTCTTTATCGTGCCGTAAATGTACGACACGGGAACCACGGCTTTACTTCCCTTCCGAAGGTAGCCATACTTACGATTTTAACGCCCGAAAAAATCCATCGATCCTGGCCGGATTGGAACCCGCGACCTTGGGTTTAGAAGGCAAGTATGGTTACCACTGCTACACCACCAGGACCGACTTCGGCGACCGAGCAGAAGAATAATTTATAAAGTGAATCACATTTTGTAGAGGTTGTCTGCAGATGAGCTTGCAAAAATAGATTTCTTGAAGATGAAAGAACATCTGTTTAGGCATGTGATACTGGAAGAATAGGACGTAAGAAAAAGATGTATATTTTTATACAACAGAACATGCTTTTGATATTCTCCCTAATTCGAGTGTGCTGAGTGAAGCAGTTCTAATGGCAACTCGTTTGCCGGTCAGGCATTGGAGTTTCACAAATGGGCGGCAGAGGACAGTAGCGTACGCCAATTGAACACATGCATCTACAATTGGCGGACTACATTATGTTCAATGATAAAAAGTGAAAAAGGGATGACATAATGAGAGCAATGAAAAAGAAATGACATAATGATGGATGATGATGATGATGATTATTGCTTAAGGGCGCAAAACTGCTGTGGTCATTAGCGCCCAAACACATCGAGTACTGTGTCAGAAAAAAAATAAATAAATAAACAGAAAACGCAAATCCTGCGCATAATGAACGGACAGTAGTACTTGTGCAATAAAATGTATACCCAAAAACAAATAACAAGGGTATAAGGCGCCACAAATATAAGGGTGTTACTAAAACTCAGTCGCAAGAGCGAAAAAACATAACAGTCCTGTAATGGACTAAAATCATAGCAATAAAACCCCAAAGCCAACACAGGGCTATATTGTCAACAGACAAAGACAGGTAGGAAAACAAATCAGCAAGAGCTGAAAACAAACCAGTCTTATAAAAGATTAAAATGGTAACAACAAAACCCCAAAACAAGTAACAAGGGTAATGTGCAAAACAACAATGGAAGACTAGTTAACACGAATCAGCAAAAGCTGAAAAAACAACAGTCTTAAAAGAGTCCAAAAATTCCGTCAATGGTAAAAAGATAAAAACTCACACCTTGCTCCGAAAACCACAAACACTGATAAAACGGAGCACGCGCTCAACAGCAACCACATCATCTGCAAGTAAGTCCTCAATAGAGGAGGGTAAACGTAAGCTATTCCTAAAAGCTGTCAGATGATGGCAATCAATTAAAATGTGACGCACTGTATAGGGGTGGTCACAGTGAGGACAAGCTGGAGCGGGTTGACCATTAAAAAGGTGAGAGTGACTAAACCGGCAATGTCCAATTCTGAGACGAGCTAAAATTACTTCTTCGCGACGAACAGCGCGAGAAGAAGTCGACCAGTTAAAAGGGGCTGATTTACACTCCCGAAGCTTATTGGTGGTTAGTAAATTCCACTAATCGCGCCAGCGCGAGAGAACGCCTCGTCGTAAGGAATGTATAAGATGCCCGAAGTAAAAACGGTGCTCGTACTCAGCAGGGTCTAAAAGAGCGGATTTTGCTGCAACATCTGCGGCCTCATTACCTGGGAGTCCGACGTGCCCAGGCACCCATAGCAGTGTTACCCTGACGCCAGCGTCGTAGAGGGTTAAAACTACATTCTGGACCATCTGTACAAGAGGGTGGAGGTTGTACAGATTTCTAAAACTTAAAATTGCACTCAAAGAGTCGGAACATATAACACTGTTCCCTAGCCCCTGATCATAAATAAATAAAACCGCCCGAAAGATAGCATAAAGCTCCGCCATAAAAATAGATGTTGCAACGTTAAGACCATACGTAAAACTAGCCCCATTAAAAACAAAAGCACATCCTACACCCGTGTCACATTTAGAGCCGTCGGTATAGATAAAATTCCAGCCATTAAAAGAGGATTTCATCTCGCTAAAAGTACAACGAATAATTAGTGCTGCGGTCGAAGATTTCGGACAGGACGTAAGCCCGAGATGAACGGGGGCCTCTGCTAAAATCCAGGGGGGAGAAGAAGTTTCCCCGGCTAAGAAAAAAGCAGGTAACTCAATGTCCAACGTCCGTAAAATCTCCCGAAAACGAAAGCCAGCGGGCTTAGGAGTAAAAGACCGAGCAGCATAAAAACGATGAAAAGACACATTAAAAAACGGCCCATTCGTGGGATGACGAGGTTGCGCAGCTAAGCGATAACCGTACGCGGCCAGTAAAACATTCCTACGATAAAACAACGGAGGTTCTCCAGACTCCGCACATAAACTCAGCACAGGACTGGTGGGGAATGCCCCAATGGCGACACGGATACCCCGGTGGTGAATCGGGTTCAGGCGGCGCAGAGCAGAAGGCCGCGCAGAGCCATAAACAACACTGCTATAATCCAATTTGGACCTTTTAAGAGAGCGGTAAAATCGTAAAAGTATAGTCCGGTCAGCTCCCCAAGATGTGCCACTTAAAACTCGTAAAATGCAAAGAGAACGTTCACACTTGCCTCTGAGTTGCGCTATATGCGATGACCAGCATAATTTCCTATCGAACACCAAGCCAAGGAACCTAACTTCGTCTGCGAAAGAGAGTGCGTCTGGGCCAAGATGGAGCGAAGGTGGAGGATACTCCTTGTGGCGCCAGAAGTTCATGCAGACGGTCTTCTTGCGGAGAAACGGAACCCGTGAGAAACACTCCAAGCGTGAAGGCGGTCGAGACAGCATTGGAGGCGGCGTTCCAAGAGACAGTTTCTCCGAGAGGAAAGATAGATGGCAAAATCGTCTACAAACAACGACGATTGTATTCCTGGCTGTAAACACTGGGTGATAGAGTTAATAGCAATGGCAAACAGTGTGCAACTAAGTACCGAGCCCTGAGGTACACCGTTCTCTTGAATAAAACTAGATGATAAAACTGATCCCACGCGAACATTAAAAACCCGGTCTTTCATAAATTCCTGAATAAAAACAGACATACGCCCACGTATGTTCCAATCGTGAAGCGTTCGGAGGATACCGCCTCTCCAGCAGGTATCGTACACTTTCTCTAAATCGAAAAACACAGCAACCGTTTGGCACTTGCGCACAAAACCGTCCATTACATGGGTAGTTAAAGACACAAGATGGTCGACTGAGGAACGATGACGCCGGAAACCACACTGGGCGTTCGTTAATAATTGCCTCGACTCTAACCACCATATGAGTCGTCCGTTAATCATGCGTTCCATCATCTTGCAAACGCAGCTGGTGAGGGAAATCGGACGGTAACTGGAAGGAAGATGTGGGTACTTTCCAGGCTTAGGTAAAGGAATGACGGTGGCCAATCGCCAAGCGCTGGGAAATGCGCCATGAAACCAAATAAAATTAAAAGTTCGTAATAAAAAAGCTTTGCCTTCTGCTGATAAATGCTGCAACATAGCAACATGAATATCATCCGGCCCCGGTGCGCAGTGTCGAGAGGTGGAAAGGGCATGCTCCAGTTCCCTGGCGGTAAAAGGAACGTTGTAGCTCTCCTGATGGTCGGAGGCAAACGAGAAACCTTTCCTCTCAACCTGCTCCATCAATGCGCGAAATGTAGCCGGGTAATTGTCGGAACTAGAAACATCAGCGAAGGTTCGCCCTAAAACATTGGCGACGTCAGTCGGAGTGGTGAGCACTCGATTTAAAATCCTAAGACCGGGTATAGGTGTAAATCTTGGTTTGCCAGCAACGCGGCGTAGCCGTTCCCAAACTACGGATGAAGGCGTTGTGCGGTTAAAAGAAGAGGTAAAAGAAATCCAAGAAGCCTTTTTGCTATCCTTGATGACTCGGCGGCACTTGGCGCGAAGTTGTTTATAGCAAATCATATTCGCTGAAGTAGGGTGGCGACGAAAAACTCGGAGAGCACCTCGGCGTGCACGCAATGCTTCCCGGCATTCATCGGTCCACCAAGGAACCGGTAACCGTCTGGGGTGGCAAGACGACCGGGGAATAGTCTTATCTGCGGCTGTTATGATGACCGTACTGAGGTGCTCGATCGCGATGTCGATAGATGGAAATTCACACCCTGAAAATTCGGCCAAAGATCGATATAGAGGCCAATTCGCCTTTTCAATGAGCCATTTTGGCGCGCGCTGTGAATGTGCGTTTGAAGAGAGTACATGGATCTGACACGGAAAGTGGTCACTGGAATATGAGTCGGAGATGACGTTCCAGGAGAAATATACAGCAAGTGAGGCAGAACAGATGGATAAGTCCAAGTGCGAAAAGCTGTGAGTGCTGTCAGAGAATGAATGAATGAATAGTGTTTAACGCCCGTTTTTGCTACAGAGGCACCACAGGCGATGGACACTGATGATACATGAGATGAAATGATATATTAGGAAAGGATTTTATGGAAGGAATCGTTCCAGGCCTAAGTTTAGGGTACCTCCCCGGCATTTGCCATTTATGAGGACTGAGGAAAACCTGGAAAAAACCTCAGTCAGGAAGGACGGTCCTGGCGGTATTCGAACCCAGACCTCCCGCTCACGAGTCCGAGACTTAACGACCTCGGCCACCCGTGGCGGTTGTGCTGTCAGAGAGAAAAGTAGGTTGACCGGTATTGAGAAGTATAAGATTGTGACAAAGTAAAAAGTCAGCTAAAAGGCTACCCCTTGCACACTCGGTGGTGGAACCCCATAGGGGATGGTGTGCATTGAAATCCCCCAAAAGGAGAACAGGGGGTGGTAGCTGAGACAAAAGATCATCCAGGTCAACTGTGGTGACGGTGCCGGACGGAGGTAAATAAACAGTGCAGACAGAAAAACTAAGGCCAGAGAAGTGAACTGTAGCTGCAGCAGCTTGTAAAGGAGTCTGGAGCTGTAATGAGGTGCTGTACACGTTATTGCGAATTAAAAGTAAAACCCCGCCGTGAGCGGGAGTGCCATCTTCGGGAGGGAGATCAAACTGCACCGAAGAGTATCCACGTAAATTAAAAGAATCCTGTGGGCGAAGCTTTGTCTCTTGGAGACACACTAGCGGACAGTCAGTAGAGCGTAAAATTAACTCCAGGTCAGGTCTGCGACTACGGAGACCACGCACATTCCACGAAAGGATAGCCATTGTTAAAAATATATAAAATAAATAAAAGAATTAACCACCTTACTTTTTCGACGGTCCAAGACGAATAAGACGTCCTATTTTTAAACGCGTGGGACTCGGTGGTTTTGAAGGAGCAGGCACATCCTGCTCCATCACATCCTCAGAGGGAGGGCTCTCCCGCTGAGAAGAATCAACCGATTGCAAAACCTGAAATCGGTTGGAGGTGGAAAGAGGCGGTGACGGCGACCGCCTAGCGGGCTTGCTCCCGTACCCATCATGGGAGCTGGACCTCCGAGGAGGAGAAGGGCTCGATTTCTGCTTCGTATTTCTGGTAGTGGATGATTTAAGGAAGTCAGTTCGGGTATAAGCGGTCTTAAACTTAATAGATGGAGCATCAAAAACAATAGGCTTCGGCTTCTCAATAGAACGGTTGGCGGCAGTTGGCGCACAAGGCACCCGAGTAAAAACAAAATCGCAAGTCTGCGTGCTAATAGTGCGCTTCTGGACCGCAGAAGAAGCCACAGCGCTGTATGTCCCGGTTTTAGGCAACACGGGCAGGCGAGATTGGAATCGCTTCCGCGCTTCACTGAATGTAAGTTTCTCTTTAACCCTGATCTCCTGGATAGAGCGTTCATCGCGAAATCGAGGACAATCGCGGGACGAAGCCGGATGGTCACCTTGAAAGTTCACGCAAACAGGGGCAGTTGCACAAGCTCCCTCGTGACTTTCAGTACCACAGGTTGCACAGATCGACTTTGCACTCTTGCACGACACGCGAGTATGGCCAAAACGTTGGCATTGGAAATATCGCATGGGACTGGGAATATATGGGCGAACCTCAATTGCCTCATATCCAGCTTTGATCCTCTGTGGTAACTCAACCCGGTTGAAGGTGAGGAAGAGAGTACGGGTGGGCTGTGTTTCACCTTCCTTCCTAGCCTGTACACGATAGACCGATATGACACCCTGGTCTTCCAGACAACTCTGGATCTCCGAGTCGGACATCCCGTCTAACACAGTCGTAGTAATAACCCCTCGCGACGAATTTAAAGTTCTATGTGACTCTACACGGATCGGATACCCGTGGAGAATCATCGCCTTGAGCAATGAGTTAGTTTGCGCTATTCCTAGTGTCTCTAACAAAAGAGAACCATTACGGAGACGTGTACATCTTCACTGGTCCAGAAATGCCATCAATACCTTTCTGAATCACAAACGGATTTATTTTGCTGAATGACTGGCCATCCTCCGTACGACTAATTACCAAGAAACGAGCAAAGGGCTGCTCGGTCACTTCCTTTACATCCACTCTTTTTCGTTTCATATGAAAATTATTTTCATGTACCATAGCGCATTCATCCCCCACCATTACACCTGTCTCCGATGGCAGGCTGCTTCCTGGGCGCCACCCCGGCTTAGGTTAGTTGCCCTGGCCTGGAACAAGTAACCTCAGGGTCACACCTTCCTGGGTATAGACAAAGGGACCCAATCGCCTTCAGGAAGCTTACAGCGCGTGTAATGCCCCCTCCCCGGGCCTGGCCTTTACCAGGGGATACGCTCTTGCCCTACATGATGACCCAGTGCTGGGAGTCACGCCATTACCCAGTCACCTGTGAACCGTGTCAAACACGGGGGCATCCTTCAGACTAAAAGCAGGGAGGTTTAAAAGTAAAAAGTAAAATAGAGACAAACTAAAAAGGAGTCAAACGCGCCGAGCGCGGACCTATGGGAGCAGCTCGGGTGCCTCTGGGCCGCTACGCCCCGTACCCAACAAATTGGGCCCCTGAGGGGCATAATGATGGAGCAACGGGAATGAGTGACGAGGGGCAATCTTGGTAAAACTGAGGATTTCGTGGGCTATGCACATTTTTATGGCCAATTTAACTTTTAAATAAATTGTGTCCATTGTTAATTTCAACCGGTGCTTAGAACTGTAGCCTATTACGCCATGCTAATGATTATGCCCAAACATGAATTGAGAAAATTATTTCTGAACTATTTTGTTTTGTGTTTAATGCAGATTTTCCTTTTCAGTTTTAAACATGAACACGTGCTTGGAATGAGCTTTCAGCTGCATCATCATAATTATCATGATGATATCAAACTAATTTTCTGCAAATATTTTGAAGTCGACTTAAACTAAAGTGATTAATGGGTTTTAAACTAGAAAATCTGGTCGGCCTACCAAGTTGACAGTTTTTCCAATGTAGAGAAAGGGAGATACAGAGGGTAATTCGCGCGCCTTACTATATGTCAACAAGACCCTGTGCTGCTGCTGTGGTCATACTACGATCTTGATATTCTTTCGAGTATGCCGCTTAGCATCAGGACTATGAGGATGATTGAGCCTTACTCTATCTTCAACTGGTTCTACAGCGAAAACTTCTAAAGATAAAGGGAGAAAAAGAAAAGTCGTTCATGGGGCAAGGGGCTGGTCAGTGAATATCATGGCATACACTCTAAGGATAAGGTCCCCTTTAACTCAGGTTACTACGACATCACAAGCCTCTTCTGTTCTAAATTTCGATATATTATAGCTATTTGTAACACGACCCATTGACAAAATGGAGGAATATGTAGTCCGGGTGTTAATTACATCACGTTATTAATTTGCAAGTATCTGGCTTATTACAATGGTTTATAATTGGAAGAAAATCAACAGTAGCGTGTTGCTTTTTTGTTTTTTATTAAGTTAATATTGATTTAGTGAAATCAAACCAGTAAATTATTTAATGGAAAGTTGCTTTTTTGTTTTTTATTAAGTTAATATTGATTTAGTGAAATCAAACCAGTAAATTATTTAATGGAAAGTTTATAACCATACGAGTATGCTCTAGTATGTCTTTATTATGACAGTGCACGGCATAATATCATATTTACATTTCATAAATAGCGGTAATTAAAGGAAGAGTGGATGAAGAGTATATATATACATCCTGCAAATTTTGAAGTTAATGATGAAACTGTAGTGTGTATTAAACCTACTGTACCAAACTTTGTGGTTAGGGAGGACATTTAGTCAGAAAATATCTCTAACCTACAACTGTACGTGACAGTTTTAGCAAAGAAAGGAAAAACCCGGGGGAAAAAAAGTATAAAGTGGGGTTTGGATCCAGATGATGAGAATTTTAGTGAGCCTCATGTTATAACATGTTTCGATTCGTTTGCAAGTGAGGTTATGCAGAAACAGGTACACTTAAGTAAAATCATTCATGTTCCTGTTATTAGACACACAAGTTTGTTTAGTTCGTTGCAGTTACGTAGTTATTGCAGTAGTTTATAGTTTGAAGTAAATAAACAACAGCCCGTTAGTTCTTTAGTTATTTATTATTGGTTTAATGAAATGATACCAGAACTTGTGTAATAAAAAGTGTTTAGGTGCCATATAAGTTGCTCTTAAATGTTTTAATTATGGCAGTGCACCGCATAATACCATATTTACATTTCCTAAATCGCAGTAATTAAAGGAGGGTGGATAAAGAGTATACACCGTGCAAGTTTTGAAGTTAATGATGAAACTGTAGTGTGTATTAAACATTTCTTACCATAAGGTGTGGTTAATAAGGTCATTTTCTTTATACACTTTTCCTTAATCTATATCTTAGGGGTTAATGAAAAGGACAGATCTGGAAGAACGAATGGATCGGGTTTTGGGTAAGATGAAGAGAATTTCAATGAATGGCGTGAACCTCACTTGCAAAGACAGGTATACCCGTTTGTAACTATTGCCAAGGAAGACTATGTGCTTTTACTTAAAATAGACGATATATGGGATGTCCCAAAATATTTCGATTAGTTTTAAAGTGTCCAGTTATTTGGAAATTTATGTATTTTATTAAAAGTTGTTCTTACTTGTGGAGACGTTTGAATTCATTTTATTTTATATTTCCTTTACATATGAGAGATGTTTGTAAACAATTTTAGATTCTAAAAAACCATCGGAATATTTTCCAATGATAAATAATGTTATCTTTTGAACATAATACTGCATAAAAGTTCGGTATTTGCTACTAGCAGTAATAGTCTCACTTCGGTCGCCATTTTTTTTCTGTATTGGGGTCCGGTAGATATACTTGCTATTGTTGGTAAAATGAGAAAATTTCATGATATTCTTTTTATAACGAGTTTCTCATTTTTATACCATGTCTCCTAGACCGTTAAATCACTCAATCTCAACTCCCGCTTCCCTGTCAGAACAATGCCATTTATTGAGCCCTATGATAATTTATTTGTCTGTGGATATAAAAGACCAATGCGAGTAAGCCTGCTATGAATGATTGTTATTGCTATCCATTTAATTTGGTGCATTGAAATACACCTGTTTAAACTGCTATTCTCTTGAAGGCAGTCATTTTCCCGTCAATTAGCTTGTTTATATTGTACGATAATCACACTTAATCAGCGACCGACCTTTAGACTAGCAATCTGCATCTAATTACTGTAGTCAATGAAATTACCTTTTTCTTTGTTACAGGAACTAAATAAAATAGAATTAAACGTATTTTTACACGCAATTAGTATATGCTTTTTTACTTTTCTATCAAGCAATTTTTATTGTTATAATGATTCTAATGAGCTTAATTTACCTTGGTACGTTTTTCAATAGTAGATATCTGACGATAGGAGGCTCTGCATGCCTACTACTGACCGCTCCAAGAAGATAAATAGACTTCCAGAAATTGAACGTTTAAAAATATTTTACATCCCATAGCTTTTTATGACTTAGAAACTCACTCACTGTATCACTATTTTTTTTTTTTTTTTTTTTTTTTTTTTTTCCCTGATTTTGGTTTGCAGGAAAACCCCGACATACTTTTGAATAGTTGCCATGCTGCTTTTTACATGGTATTTAACAGTTTCTCTAACTTTTTATCACCTATTAGTAACTTTATTGGTGATCATTTAAAACTTTTTTAACACTTTGCGCCACTAATTTTTTTAACATTTAGATTTCAAATGCACAAATATAGTGCAATTTTTGTTCACTGGTTTTACAGTTTTTAATAAGTCCGGGTTTGATGCATAATGGAATTAAATGCACTATTTCAAAATGAACTACTAATTAAGTATTTAACATATTTGTCTGTCAGGAAGTAACCAATTCACGTTTAAGTCACTTGCTCGTATGCCATTCAACTTTTTAATTCTTCACACAAGAAACAATACAAGTTTACATACTTCAGTTGCAAACGAAGTTCTGAAGCAATCATTTGCAATCTTCAATTTTGCTGTTATATTTTTCATTTTGGCTTTTCTGTAATGATACGTTCAACTTTTACATGTCTTAAAAAAAATAAATAAATATATATATAAATAAATAAATAAATAAAACCTAACAACATGGACAACTGTTATTGACGAAAATTATTTCTGTAATGTAGAAAAACAATCTTCATGCAAAATTTACAAACCTCTATTCACCCGACTAGTGTAGATATTCAAGAATCTGAGAGTTCTGGAGTTCGAATCCCGCCAAGATCGCTCTCCTTGACTGAGGTTTTTCCAAGTTTTCCTCGTTCCTCATAAATGGCAAATGTCGGGGAGGTGGAACTAAGGTGTGGAACGTTTTCTTCCTTAAATATCCTTTAGCAATATTTCATTTCAGTCCATGTACCATCAGTGTTCACTGCCTGTAGTACCTCAGTAGTAAAAAACGGGCGTTATACAAAATTCAAAAAATATCAGATCATAAAATTTCAGAGAGTGGGTCCTGGTGGTGTAGTGGTAACCACACTTGCCTCCTAAACCCAAGATCGCGGGTTCAATCCCGGCCAGGATCGATGTAAAAATCCTAAGTATGGCTTCCTTCGGAAGGGAAGTAAATCCGTGGGTCCTGTGTCGTAAATTTACGGCATGAAAAAACTTCATGCCTGCAAAAGAGGCTTCTGAGCAAAATTTGTCGGGTGTTTCACGCCGTGAATTGAATGAGACACTAATGACCTGAGATGTTAAAGAGCGTCCGTAAATAAAACAAATCAACTAATTTCAAAGAAGCAATGTTAAAACTACTACGGCGACTATGAAAACCAAATATTCAGTATTTTTGTACTGCAGGTTCAATTGTTTGTGGAACTTAAACGTTCAGGATAGATGCACAAGTTTAAATCGTGTTTAAGATCGAAACGATCTTCTTTAGTTAATAAACACGTTCTGATGACCAATTTCCTAAAATGTTGGCTCACACTTAGATAGTCTGTACGACTTAATATGAGAGTTGTCAAGTTTAAGGCCGCAATTTTGATACTTTGGAATAGACAATTCTCACTGTGCGAGGCAGACGACCTTGTTGACAGAAAATTGGAGTATTTCACTGTATGTTTAGTTTTCAGTATGACTCCATAATGTCGTTCAACAGAAATAACAACCAGTTGAATGATACTTAGGTTCCCTTTAAATAACAGGCATTACAAATGGCAAAGGGTGAGAAGCTTAAACCATGGTGTGAAGCATATTTGAGCCCAATTCCAATGGCCATAGAAGAACTCTAGTAGTAGTTCGAAACATAGCTATTTCAAGTGTTGCTTTCTCTTATTGTTTTATCCTTTTCTGCATTTATAATTACTGTTAATTTGTTACATTGTTAATAGTGTCACTTTATTTTTCTTTTTCTTTTTCTTATATATATAGCAAACCACTATAAGACTAAAGAGAAACAAAACATTTGCAATTTCACGCTCTGCAACCAAAGGAGAGACAAAGAGCTACCATACTCACGTTTTGCTGGTTATCTCATTAAAACCGACTTATTTTTAGAGGAAGACGAGAAGGCTGAAATTCCAAGGCGACTATGGAAATTTCATTAAATGCTGTTCTTAACATATTTCCAAAGCTGCCTCATAACTTAACAAAACAATTAAATAAGAGAAAGTTTCCAAATAAAAGCAACTTCACAAGGGTCTAAAAGACTTGTTCACAAATTTAATAATAGGTGATTCGAGGAATACTAGCCAAAATGATAGCAGCGGATTCGCTAACAATGAATCATTTTTGACAGCTAAAAACCTATTAGGAAAATAAAAAGATAGGGTGGCATTTTACAAAGAATTTGCAGTAATTTGAAAATAGCAAACGCTAAAAATTACTGCACTACTATGAAAGTTCAGCAGTTAAATTTAATTGAGCCTAAACTAAGAAACAAACAAACGCGAGTAGTATAAGCAGCACTTTATCCCATCCCCTATTTATAGGGTTGGAAAAAAGTTACGCCAAAAAGCAAAAAAAAAAAATAAAAACTACCCCTAAAATAAAAAACAACCCCTAAAAATACAAAACAACCCCTATTTCAAGGCCAACTGAGAAGTCATAAAACCCTCCACCCCCCTGGGCAACCGCCAGATTAAGATTTTAATGAAAAGCTACTGCTAAATTGCCGGGGGGGGGGTACCTTCTGATTATACATGAGATGGTAAGCATTTCTCTTAAAACAGTTACTGTATCAGGCAGGAGGACAAGTCCGAGAACTTGTTTCCAAGGAATTTCCTGCAAAGCTACCAGATGTATTACAATGACACATAGCTTGTCTTTCTTGCGTAGATGTTAGCCTTGGCAAAGCCAATTCAAGATATTTCCTGAAAATGTAGATTTATAAAAAGATTGTGAAATTATACATTTTATCAGAATGCAAGTGGAGAAGGTTTCATTAGGTGAGTATAGGATAAATAACAAAACAGATTTACAAATAATATTTTATTCATCTTTATAATACACAAGCGTCGAGTTTAACTCGTCACAAATAACATCATAAAGTACAAAACATGAAGTATTTTCTTTAGGAATTACAAAAGTGCTGCTGTCAGAAGCGCTATTAATGTAATCTTTCACATCAGGTGTAGCTAATATATACTTTGTCATTTGGTGTTGCAATATATTAGCATTGCACAATAGATAATTTATTTCGTCTAAATTTAAAACAACGTGTTCTTGTTCACATTGTATTCTGGCACGCTGTCCTTTAATGGAACGTAGGCGAAACGTTTCTTCGATGCATTTGTAAGATTGATCCTTGCTGAGATGTTCCGCCAATTTTGGTAGATGATTTATTAAAGTTGTGAAATAATGATGGGAAAGCACAACTCTCCCTTGTTTCACTCCGCCAATTTCCACGTGAGCCTCGTAGTTTCTTCTTTTGTAGAAACCCAAGCTGATGTATCTGGAGTGATGATTGTTGAGAAAGTAGGTTCGGCGATGCAATACGGGCTCTGAATTGGAAATGGACGCTGGACGTCGACGGAACATCCTGATCTGCTTGCCTCTAGACTTCATGGCGTAGACTGGTGTCTAGAGGGTACGATTCCTGTTTTTATAGACCTGAAACAAAAAATGCATCATGTCTATTAGAGCTTTCGGAAGGACATCTAATGTTAAGTTTTTTAAGTTTATGATGCTCTAGCCACTTGAACATGGCGTGAGCGTGTTTGCATGCACAATGAGAGTTAGAAAATTTGTGACAAGGAAAACCACAGTGCATTTCATGGTATAGATTTTCAGGATTTGGACAATTAAATTCTTTTTCTAGATTAATAAAAGTTCTGTCTGTTAGTGCCGAAAGTAGTGCACATTTATCTTCGTTGCAGGCGAATAGCGAGATTTGTCCCGCTACCACCTCCTCTAGTATTGTTTTAAGCATGCTGTAAGGAATGTATCCATCATTGAAATGAATTCCATTTTGACTTTCTTTGTTGTATCCTTCAAATTTATGATTCCAAGGATATGGACTTGCAAAATGAAAAGTTTGAACAAAATTTTTGCCAGCAATGGACAATTCCTTTATTATTATTTCCTTGCTGTTGCCCCTGAGGGCCTCAAAGTCCACCACTAGACTTCCTTCCATTGCAGGCATGCATAGAAAACTGACGGTGAAAAAATAACGGTACTTACTTTTATACCAGGCAGGCATCCTTGTCCACCGCTGCATTGCTTCGGGGGTGTAAATTCCCTGCGAAACATCTTTCTAGCCTGGTCGTCTGGATTGGTGGAGTTGAACATTGCAACAAACTCGTTCATGGTGTATCCTTTGTTGCAGATGTATAGCGTATAGAGGCACACGTACTGTCCGCAGATGTCAGAGTAGAGGTTTTGAAGCTGGAGGCGATTAAAGGAGAAATGATGGGGAAGGAAGTCTTTCAAGGGTTTTACAAAAGGAGGGAGACCATAGGAGTCGAAATACCATGCAAAGGAATTTAAATTTTGAGTAACAGCTATCCAATGGGAACCAGGCATGTTGTGGGGATCTAAATTTATTACAAATGTGGATGGTTTACTAAATTCTTTAGGCAACATATCTGATGCAAAAACACCTGCAAAATTTGGAATACCCTGTAAGGTTTGTTCTATCTGTAATGTATTCATGTTTAAAAATCAGTATGTACTTTCATATCTTTATCTATTTGAATTGAATTTTCGTACTCGCAGTACATGAGGCAAGTGATTGCTTGTGTAAGCTTATCCCTAAATCTTAGCTCTATTCTTATATTCCCGTTATTTAACAAGGAAGTATGACCTTCTGAAGCCGCACTGTCTGGCGTTAAGTCAAAGAGCAGCAAAAAATACCCAGATATATACATGTCGTGAGTTATTTGAATGCCGTTGTTGGTGTGATGAATGCCAGAACCGGAAAATAGAGTGTGATATGCTAGCGTTGAACCTTTTTCGTGCGATGTATTGATAGAAAGGCCTTCGGCCGGAATTTGTTGACCATTTACATACAGTGCGAAATATTCCAAATTGAAATGTCTGAAATCAAATGGATTTGTATTAGGAGTTCCCGAAAAATTTGTATTTTCTGTTATGCCAATAAGTATTCTTTTTGGAAGTGGGCCTAACACAGCATTATCTATAGATATGGTACTTTGCCCAGCTCCAAATGTGAAGGATCTCACGTCAACACGTGTAATGTCATAACGAGCATTTACCTTTTCTAAAGCCTTCATATGAGCCATTAAAATACTTGGAGACGGTTTAACTTTTTTCACATACAGAGTGGCATCAAGAAATTGAAACCTTGCTTTTGAATCTGCAGATTCGCTTAGTACGTAAAAAGATTCCTTTGCCTTGGTTAGCTTTATTTGAAGATTGAGTCCTGGTAGCAACAGAGTAGGTACGTTAAAAATATCTCCATGTAATTTGCCAATCATATCTATTTCCTTTGATGTTTTACTTTTTTCAAACCGTTCTTTCCACCCTAGATTAGAATCACCAGCCCCCAAAGTTCCATTTTTCGAGGCATCGGCATCTTTTAGACCTTTGAGAGGTGTGTCCATATACCAAAAAGCGGTAGTTAAATGACTTTTGGCTGCATCGTGACCGTAAGTGAGTAGAGTTTCAAAATAGCTACGATAATGATAGAGATCTTCGGAAGGAGTGATGGATGTTCCGTTTATGGAAACGCTCAATTGACTAAACAGGGAATGTAGTAAGTTATTAACTCCAGTCGTTTTGACTGTAGCTGCCAAGTCTGTGCCATCTGATTTTACAAATTTTCCTTTTACTTTTAAAAATACATTTAAATCAACGTAATGTTCCTTATCTCCAGGAATAACAAATTCCAATACAGATTGCTCTACGGGAGCGATTGGTTTGATTAGTGTAGTGTAATTTCCTAAAACTGCCGCTTGAATGGGTTTTTTAGCAAATATATCAAATTCGGATTTTGTACAGGCTATCATGGTGCTCTCCTACTCCCACCCAGACCGCATGTGTCGGTTTATGAAAAGGGCAGGCGGTATTTATGCAAATATATCTCTAGTTTTTTTCTTGTTAGTTTTGAATTTTGAAGCTGTTTTCTTTCTTTTTTTACCTTTACCTTGCTGCAACTTAGATACCAATTTTTGTGTACCTTCGGTGACTCGAGATGCCACAATGTCCTTAACTTTTGTGCCCGCCTGTTTTGCTGCAATATCGGACATTATGTTTGCGCCAGTGGTGAGAGCTTCCCTTCCCAATGATTTTGCTCCTGATAGAAGAACAGGTTTAACAATTCTAAATAAACTATCCAAAAAACTGCCTAAACCTCTACCATGCTGAACGTAAGGGCTACCAGCATACAGTGGGCCTATGTATTGGCCGAGACGCCCTCCACTCTGGTTCACATAGTACGCTGTTAGTGGATCCATTGTGAAATGACAAAGAAAATGTTGTGCATTGCAATATATATGAGCCCTCTTGGCGGGACTTGAACTCTCTTGGCGGGACTAGTGAGAGGTATTTGAATTTTCTCTTGGCGAAAACCCTCTTGGAGGGATTGTTGAGTAGGACTGAACCTTCTCGGCGAGACCAGTGAGCGGGGTTTGAACCCTCTCGGCAGGATAATTAAGAAGGGGAAACTACCCCTCGATGAGAAAATTTATTCAAATTCCCATCGATTCTCGTTTACCCATCGCGCTATTGCTAACGCTTGTGCCCTTGAACACTTTGTCGTGTTATACAAGTGCCATCGGCATGCGTTATGGATCACCAGATCATCAATTTTGTCCCGGCATCCACATTGTTCTATATTAATTATCCTATATTTATCGTAAATGCCGGGTTTTAATAGCGCCTTTCCCATGGCTCCTTTTACATATATTTTACCCGCAGGTAATTTCATAGAATTCGGGCTAAACTGGGTATAACCCGAACACCAGGGAATTCCGTGGAATTCCCTAGTGAGCCATTCATTGGCCCGCCTATATTTTTCTACCCAGGCGCATCTGGGCACCTGTGGTTGCCTAAAAAGGTAGTGAAACACTACCTTTTCTGTATCAATATTTGCCAAAGAAAATTCTTTAATAATAACTTCCCCCCTAGGATTATAAAAACCCTGAAAGGAAGCGGCAAATTCAGTAGTGTTGGTAGCAGCGAACATCTGAAACCAAACATTATTTAACTTTCTTAAAATGTAACACAGCAATGGTAGGTGTAATACTACTACTCAGGCGAGCCAAATCGCCAAACTTAGTCACTAACTCAATTGCAACAGTTTGAAAATAATTAAGTTCTACGGGAATGTAAAATATGTTTTCAAATGTGTGATGACTGCTGTAGGAGGGAAACTGAATTATTTTTAAGCAGCGAACGTAAGAACTACCAATCAGTTGTGGTTTTATTAGATTGCAGTAAACAAAGACAGGCTTAGATTCATAAATAAATTCAAAGCTGGTCTTTCTGTGTGATCTAAGGAAAAGGCTTTTCATATCATGACTTACCTCTAAAAGCAAATTTTTGTTAGCGTTTTTATAGCATTCAAAATTTGGAAGAGAATTCTTTATGGTATCTACGAGATCACCAATGCCATAATAAACCCTGGTGGGAAAGAAGATTTTTCCGTCAAAGATTGTTTCCAGCTTATTGTCTTTTTTTCTAGCTATTACCATGTGAATACTATTAGCCTTTGCAGTGTGTTCGTCTAAAACGGAAAATGAAGGAACCCATTCCCTCTTAGTTTTCTCAATTTCCTTAATCTCTTTCTGATGAGCAACAAGGTAGCCCTGTAACTCTGTTAAAAGCATCTCCTGTAAATCCTCATCTTTTACCTGATTCTTTATGGTGGTGTACAATTCTTTAAAATCTTTAAAATCCTTCTTTTCAAAAACTATTCTACCTGCTCTAGTTATGATTACATTTTTATTCAGTTCCCCTGCCTCGTTAAGTATATCCTCTTCTATGGACTCGTAACCGTAAGAGTAGGAGAGCTCCGCCAAACCTACCACCCATTTTTCTCTTTGAAGATTGATAGGCTGAGCTAATTCATTACGAAAACTAGCTAGTGAATTTTCAGGATACACATCTGTGCTAGAGTCACTCAATACAGTTACATAGAATTCATCCATGATGCATCTATCCACGAATCGAACTGTGGACTATATCCTTTCCATCGAACGAGATGTTGAGTTCTGCCCTGCCGCACCCTAGTTTTCAGTATTTTATCTATTTTATAGAGAGTGTATTTATTAATTTTTACGGGAGTAAGCTCGTAACTATAAAATTGTCCCTCTATAGGCGTTTTGTTCAAATCCTCTAGTTCGTAAAGGGGTTGTGGAGAATGTTTTATAACTTTTACAATTTTAAAAATTTCTGTGGAGAAATTTTGCTCGTAACCTTTGGCAAATTTCATTTTTTCTTTACTTATTCTCACAGTCTGTCCTACTTTGAATTTGACGGGTCGAGGCCTTATTTTAGTTCGTTTTGACTCTAATGTTTTCCATGTTTGTAAAACGTTTTTGGCATTCACTTTGCTTGGAGGCATTTCAATTGCCGAATGAACGGTATTGTTATACGCTAGAACAAATTTATCAAGATCATCTACATAGCGGTAAGAATTTTTGTACGTAATGTACTTGAAGATCTTGGATTTTAAAGAACGATTAAAACGTTCAATTAAACTACATTTTACGTCAGGATTTCTGCAAATTTGATGCTCTATACCCTTGTCTTTTAACAGTTTTTGAAATGCAGTGCCCAAAAATTCTTTACCTCTATCGGATCTTACGGTAAGAGGAACAGCACTATCTAGCATGGATTTAAAGGCATTGGCAGTTTCCGTACTATTCTTAGACTTTATTGGTTTTACCCGTGCAAATCTGGAAAAACAATCAATGCACGTTAGCAAATACTGAACTCCATCATTATATTTTTTAATGTTTTTCAAATCGGCCAAATCAATTTCCCACACATCGTTAATGTTGTTTACAGTGTAGAAATTTCTCTGAAATTTTCTCCGTGCAGGTTTATGCAAAGTATATGCATCTTGTTTAAGAAGCCAATTCGCTGTTTTTTTCTTATTTCCTACCACGGAAGCAAGTTTTTCTACAGTAGAAAAGGAGGAAGGTTTTTCGGGATCATAATAGTACTTTTTGTACATTGTTAGTATTCTTCCCACGAAACCTTTGACGGAAATAGTTCGGTAATTATTTCTTTATATTTCTGACCTTTGTTTGACTTTATCTGATTGAAGGGTTCGTTATTTTGCAAATGTCCGTTGGTTAAAAGAAGAATTTGCCTATATTTACTCTTATCCGATGATGTCACTTTTGAGAGATCTACCTTTTTTCTTGTCAATAATTCCCACAAACCACGAGTTCCCTTGAAATATCTATTCTTTACATACAAATCGTTATCCTCTATTCTAATTACTGAATCGCCAATCCTAAAACTTCCGTCCTTATCCCTATAGATGCCAAAGACGGTGTCTGTTGCTCTAGGGGTGTGTAAATAGGGTGCCATGTAAGGTCCGGCTAGATATCCAAAGTTCTGATTAGTAAATTCTTCAATTTCCTTTTTCTCGTCTGGTGGTAATGGTAAAGCCCTGGTCTCCTCTTCGTCCACTTCTACATAATCTACTTTCTGTTCTTCTTGTTCTTCTTCTTTCTTGTCGTCTGGAGAGAGAAAGACGAGCCGTTTTTTAACCTCGCGCTTTGGCGAAGGCTGCAGTTCCTGCTGCTGCTCTTGTGGTAATAAGGGAGGTGGAGGACGACTGACTTTAAATTTAAGCAACTCTTTGTAGGGATCCCTTACGGTTATTTTTCTTTTCTTTTTTCTCTTTATGGAACAGTGGGCATCTAAGAATTGCTGAGAGACTAAAAATGATTTATGCAACATTTAATGTTTTATTAGAGCTGTTAGTCCTGTCAATACTGCAGACAGCAAAGGTATCAAAAACCCTCCCTTTTGAATTATAATATTTCTCTTGCTGTTAACCTTTTGAGATTTATCCACCACTTGTCTGAGGTCGTTCTTATATTTTCTCAGATTGCGTAGGGTACATTTGCTTACCTTACAGTTACCATTCAAAACATTTAGAGCGCATTCGGCAATAGCCAATATGAGCTCTTTGTCTGCCTTCTCCAAAATGGCTGTCCTCAGTTTCGGTTTGGCTCTTTTAAGCACGTGAAGCATGTGGTAGTTCGATCTTATCCGCTTGCTCATGCTGGTAAACAACAGTGGGAAGCTCCGAGGGGAAAATGTTGGTTCTAAATCTTAATCTATTATCGGTCTCCTGACACAAATCAAATAACATATACCCGTGAGGTTTTTTCGTAGCATCTAAATAGGCCTGAAAAAGAGATTTCCAATTTTCTGGGTATATTTGTCTGGCTAGATGGGCTATTTGATTCTTATCCCTAACGTTTTTAAAGACTACGATGTATTTAGCATTTAATGATATATCTCTACAATATTTACCCTGATGAAAAAGATTTTGAGTAATTAAAATGACACTTATATTTCTATGATGACTACCCTTTGTAAACAAATCGCACACCTCTCTCGAATAAACAGAATTTAACAAATCGTCTAATATCACCAGATTTGGCTCTCTTTTCCGGTTCTCAAATTTTGGAACACCAACGTGAAATTTTACATGTTTTAACTTGGGAACCGCCGACTCTTCGCTATAACACCACAATATTTCTTTAAACTGACTAACAGTGCACAACTGCTTTAAGTTTTTAATCAGTTTTACACAAAATACCGTTTTACCCGAACCTGAACTGCCACTAATTATCAGAGTGAAGGGGTGCTGAAATTTTACGACAGGCAGTGCACTCTCTTTGTCCATGCGTGCAACGCCTAAATTTTTCCAATTTTTGCCTCAAATCGTCTGTTAGCCTATACAATACATATTCTACATCGTATGGTGGATATTGCTCAAACACTTTCAAAGGAATAAGCCTTAGCTCTTCATTGGTACAATATTTTAGCCCCTTTCGCTTCTCCAAATACTTTGACACAGCTGCCTTCACTTCCAAATCCATAATGAGAGGAAATGATTCGGTCAGCTGGGCTTTATATACCCGAATGGAACCGAATCATAATTTGATATTCGTCTCCTCTTGTGAAAACAAATCCTATAGATTTTATCTTCAGGTTCGGAAACGACATGAACTCCATCAGATCTTTTGCGTTTAATTTTCTTTTCCGTTCTAACCACAATGTTTCGCTCCTCATTTTCATTCAAAATTAAATTTTTAATGGCATCAAAATTTACTAGCTGCAAAGAAGCATAATTTAAAGTTATTCCCCTCACTTTGCATATAGTTTTGAAATTTCCATTTGCCAATTTAATCTTGTAAGCGTAATTTTTTGGTCCTCCAGACACAAATTCTGAAATGTAAGCTTCGGGCCCATAGTCTGCAAGTTCATCGGTCATATCTCCCAAGTTATCTCCACATTTAACCTTACACTCTTCTCCTTTTCTAACCTCAAAAATGATAGAATCGGTATCTGTGTACAAAATGTCTTCGTTAAGGGCCTCCAAATAGGTATATAACTTAAGTCTTGCACCAGCAGTGACATATGCCCCGAGTATTTCGTTGGTATGTGCCAGCGAAGGGGCGTCAGCCTGGTCGGCATATTTCCACGAGAGCCAAACGACCTGGTCGCTTGCAAACATTAAATTTTGCACCTCTATCCCGGGGGTGATCAAAAAAGCGAATAATTCTCGAGGTTCCCTAATCATTTTTGTTCGCGATCTATTGCCCTGTTCAGTGAGTTTTCCCCAAAAACTATTTAGACACAATTTTGCCAAAGACCTTGCACCGGGATTCTTTTTGATTGCCGTTTTATCCAAAAGTATTCCTTCGCTCTGAAAAAAGCTCCTTACATAGGATTCCTCGTCTTCTTCGCTCTTAACCCAGGAAGGATAGCCACTGGCTTCTGCCTTTAATTTTAAAAAACTATTTATGTATTCTACAAACAAACCCCCCTTGTTTTCACATTTATCATACTGTTCCACTCTGTATTCGTAAAATTCATAAATTTCTCTAACTTCATAGCCCATCTCAACGGCTTTTCTTACCTCATCCACGATCCAAGTACCAATGAATTCTCTTTCATTTTCGTTGTGGTTGCAATTTGATTCTTCGTTTCCCTGTTCCATACAACTGGCGCAAAGACCAAACAACAGCTTTTGGCGGCATCTATAGGGTAGTACGGGATGATAAAGCTCCCGATTTTTCGCCAAAACTCTACACTTTATTACCCCCTCTTTTTTAAGCATTGCGGGAATATTAGAGCAATCTATATGAATTGTAGGATGACCAATAGGAAATTTAAAGTATTTGCAAATATATGGATACAATGACATGATATCAAAGTATTTAATTTCAGTTTTGCGATAAGTTTTCAGCGCCTCCGTTCTACCACCATAAAGGGAGTCTCGGAGAACAAGAGGAACATTTTTCACAACGGGATCATTACTAAGCGCTGGATGTTGCCTTAAAATGTCCTCAAATTCACACTCCCACATAACATGACAAATATACCCTGCTGACACAATTTTTTCTAGCCTTTTCAAAGTATGTTCGTACCTATCTGCAAGCGTTTCTGATTTACTGTCTATGACTGGAACATCTCTATTATTTAAGCATGTGTGACCATGCCACAAGCATCCCATGAATTCAAAAACTTCTCTCGTCTCCTCGCAAAACCCATCCACTTTGAGGTTGGGCAACTCTGGCAATCTGACCTCTCTACCATTACCTGCATGTTGAATGCGAATGTTTCGTTTAATTTCCTCGTATCTAAGCCACATGAGAGCCTTCCTGGACTGCTTATCTGCCTTTCTATAGCCTCCACAAGGTATGAGCCCTATAGTCTTTGACTGCAAGTACTTTTTCCTAAATACCTTGTTGCATGCTGAGGCTATTGTAATTGATTCTTGAAATACATCAATATTTCCTATGCTTAAGAAGGTATTCCTAAATATGGAACACGCTTCTTTCAGCACGGTAACATCTGCCCTACAGTAAGTCTCTAACTCTTCTTTAAAATTAAAAACTCCATCTTTTACAGTGTCATACCAGTTGAAAAAATCTTTTTGTTCATCTGGCATCATCTGGTCGACACCGTAATAAGAAGGATCGGGATAAGCCCCCACATAACTCATGTGTTCCAAAGTGTTAAAAAAATGGGGAAAGTATCCCTTTGTTAGAGACTTTATGCCAAAGGCTTTGGGCAAACTTCGCAATTTCATAGGTAAAAAATTTAAACTATCCAAAAAGGTTATATGTTCCATTTTCATGCACAAAATTTTAGCACCATTCATAATTAAATCGGGTACCCAACTCTGTTTTATGGCATAATCCAAAATAAACATAAGATCATAAGCCCGGGCATTGTGGGCTATGGCTATAATTTTTTCACAAAATGGTCTATCCTTTCTTAAATATTCTACAAATTGTTGAATGCAGTTATCTCCCCAAAAGGAGTTCTTGCGCCTTCCGCACTGACTGCATTCCAAGTCTTTGCTATTTTCACACCGAAAACAACATTGTTCTATGCAAAGCAAATTTGCAACATGTAAAAATGTAGAAGAATCCCCAATGCGAGTATTTTGTGTGCATTCAATATCGTAAAATATAAACAAAACCTTTTTGGAAGAGGGAATTTTAGGGCTCAGTGTAGGCATAAAGCACATGTGTCCAGGCATCTCGTCACTTTTACAATTTTTACAACATACCCTATAACACACATGGTTAGGTTTTAGCTGCTGACTGCAAGTTGGACAATGGCGCTTCCATTCGCAAATAGTTTTATTTCCAATTCTATTTTGCATATGATTATTCATGCAATTTTGGTTTCTAAAATATCTATTACAGATAGAACAAAACAAATAATTTCCGTCATATTTACATGGTGGAACTGCAAAACATCCCGAGCATTTGTATTGACAGTTGTGGGTTTTGATTCCTTTGTCCATCCCCTTGTTGCACCCTTCACATACATATAGTTTAGCCATAGCGCCTGTAAGATTTACAATGACATTGTAATGTTTTTCTTTAGCATCATATAATAGGTTAAGTCGTTTGGATGAATTTAAATTTCCGTCAAATATAATGTTTTCACAATACAGTCCATCATAAACTACAATTCTAAATTCTGAAAAATAATTTTGAAATTGTTGTAATTCTACAATTCCTCCCCCCTTACTGAGATCAATATTTGTATCTTTTAATAGATCATCAACTTTAGAAAGGAGTTTTCTACCCTGAGTGAAAGCTTTATAGTCTGGATCTTTATTAAAATGAGCAATTGCTATAACTAACGCATGGGCTAAACAATTTATATGTGATTTAACTGTCACAATGCTTTTTTTCAAATGTGCCAAAGCAGACACGTCGCGGCCCTTTGTCTTTATTCTACCATTGCCTAAAGGCATCTCAATATGATCTGCTTTTATGGATAAGGTATCCGTAGCATAAAAATTGGCGTTAGATTGGCATACCTTTTCCATTAAAGCCATTATAACATTTAAATGAACTTGATCCCTCCGACGAAGACTAAGCCCTATAGGTTTATCTTGCAAATTTATAGAGTTAGTAATTGATAAACCAACCATATGATGTGGTTCAATATTTTGTAATACAGTATTTAAAATAGTTTGCATGGTATTTTTAAAGTAGAGTATGGGATTTTCATTGTTAGGAGATGGTTTAATTTGTATAACAAAATGCCTCCCATGAGCATTAAACCTCTTATACTCTCTGCGTGCTTCGCTTACAACTGTAATATTTTCCATGCTAAAACACAAAATGTTATATAAACTTTTCAGTTCAGCCAAATCTTTACAAAATGTAAAAAAATAGTGTTGTTACTTACATTGGTGAAGACTTTGCGACGTGTTTTGTTGTACAACAAATGGTCAATTGTGGAGGAAGGTGGTGCAGTATTCTTTATATAGCGGCGAAAATTGCAGTTCCGCTTATGACGTATTTAGGGAGTAGTCTGCAAGTGCACTCCGCTTATGACGTGTTTGGGCGTTAGCTGCTAACTGCAGCGTATAAAAGCTGGTAGGATAGGCTTTTCCACAGTTCACTGCGACCGGGTGCAACATTGCTACAGCAAGGTAAGTATTCTACAGTTTTTTTTCTTCCTATTTTTATAATTTTTTTTTCTTAAAACAAGCCTTATATAAAAGTATTATCTTCTTTGCAGAATGGATTTTGTCAGTAGATTTAATCAATTTCAAACCACCAAAACAATGCAGATTCGAGATTTATCAAAAAATACTCCATACAACGTAGTTACTGCATCAAGAGTAGTGACACAGTATGGACCCTCAATATCCATTAAACTTCAAAAAAATGATGAAGATCCCATTAGCGTGTTTGTTCCAAGAAAATACACGGATGTTTTTAAAGAAAGCGACATTGAAGATATTAATAATCAAAGACTATGCCTAACGTTTCAATTTCTAGGATTTAATAATCCTAACAATGCCTACAATATAACGTTTCAAAAGAAATAACTAAAATTGCCTTTTTTTCTTTTCAGATGACTTTGCGAATTAAGCTAATTAATAATGTTACATTACCTATTAGATGCACTGACGAATCAGCAGGCTTAGATATATTTTCACCCAAAACGTACGAGTTTCAACCTCAACAAACCATAGTTATCCCAACAGGACTATCAGCAAGACCTCCCAAGCATACTTATCTACGAATAGTAGAAAAATCTAGTTTAGCACTATTAGGATTTACTATTAGAGGAGGATGTATAGATAGAGATTACACCGGTGAAATATGTGTAATAATGTGTAACAACTCGGATAAAAAACAAAGTATTTCAAAAAATCAAAAATTTGCACAATTAATATGTGAAAAAATATACACACCCAAAATAAAATATGTTAATAAATTAAAATGTACTAAAAGAGGAAACAAAGGCTTTGGTAGCACAGGACAGTATTAGTAATACTTCATTTTGTACTTCTATAGGCCATGGACGATTTCATCTCTCGAAACACAAACCGATTAACTAGAAGATATGATATGCTGGCAAAAGAAATTGGTTTTAATGATTTATTTGAGGAATATACACCAGTTCATTTTCCTGAATACTGGTCAACCCTATCGTGGTTATTGTACTGGTTATGTAATGAAAACATTTGTTGTGTGCTAGGGAATGCATTTCCATGTTATGTAGCAGGAATACTCGCTGATACACCTAATCATGTTACCATATATGTTGCTATCAAAAAGGGTACACGAGAAGAAAGAATGTTAAACTTTTTGTTTTCTCCAAATAACTATGTACATGTTAATGAAAATAATCATGTAATGGATTTTACATTCAGCCATGCACAACAGAGTAGTTTACCTTTAAACAATATACCAATACTTTCCTACTTTTGGAAAGTAGAGTGTAAAGAATATGAGTTTAACATTAAGTTAACACATATATATGTTCATAAACATGTAACTTTGCAGGACAGTTGGGTGGACTTTATGTACTTTCTTTTTAGAAACTTTGGAATTGCTTTCCAAAAACGCCTAATAGTAGGATTATTTCATAACAAGGTATTTTCTTTTAAATACCTTTGTGATCCTGTATTAAAATTAAACGGATGGCATACGTCATCAAAATTAAATTTGAACTTTTTAAAAACCAGAGCTTTATTTAACTGTTCCAATTCAAATGAATGCAAATGCACAATATGTCATAAAAGTGCACCATCATTAAAAGGTATAGCATCAAATGTTTTGTTTGAAAACACAACTTTAAATTTTTTACATAAGGACACAAATTATTATAATTATATGTATATGATTGTAAACTTATTTGAGTTTGACTTTTCAATAGAACAAGTAATTCCATTTGACTTTCCTGTAAAGCTTACCGCCATGTATTATCCTGTTGACACTAACAAAAAATGTCATTTTTTATGTTACAAAGAAGATCATTATAAACCTTTTATTCATATGAAAAAATTTCTTTGTGAAGATTCATTTATTACTGAAATGCTAAAAGAAAAGGATAAATGGTGGTGTTTTATATGTTCTAAGCCAATGTTTGTGTAAAATCATCTGAATTGTCAATAAATGTAATTTCTAAATCAATGTAATCTATTTTTTCTTTATTTTATTAAAACCTCTATCCATATCCCTTATACATTTCTCATCAACTTACAAATATTAATACCTCAGTCCATATCATGGGACAATTGGTAGCAATCGTAATTATTTGTTATATTGTAAGGCAAGCAAGCTAGGCTGAAACTGCATTCTTGCATTGCTTGGCTAAAACTAGTTTTTAATGTATCAAGAAATGGTACGAGGAACGCTTACCAAACTAATATTAAGGGGGAATGCTTACCATCTCGTGTATAATCAAAATTTAGCAAGGAATAAACAATGAACACCTGTTAGGCACCAAAGGCGATGTGCTAATAATACAAAAAAAGCATTTAATTTTTGACGAGTTAAACTCGACGCTGGTGTATTATAAAGATGAATAAAATATTGTTTGTAAACCTGTTTTGTTATTTTTCCTGTACTCACCTATTGAAACCTCCACTTGCATTCTGAAAAAAATACCTTTAATTGGCTTTGCCAAGGCTAACATTGCCTCCGCCAGAAACATTTTATATGGAATTGTAATACATCTGCATTCTGATAAAATGTATAATTTCACAATCTTTTTATAAATCTACATTTTCAGGAAATATCTTGAATTGGCTTTGCCAAGGCTAACATCTACGCAAGAAAGACAAGTTATGTGTCATTGTAATACATCTGGTAGCTTTGCAGGAAATTCCTTGGAAACAAGTTCTCGGACTTGTCCTCCTGCCTTACATAGTAACTGTTTTAAGAGGAACGCTTACCAATCTAATATTAAGAGAAATGCTTACCATCTCATGTATAATCAAAATTTTGCCAGAAATAAACAATTAACGCCCGTTAGGCATCGCCGGCGATGGATACTAATAATACAAGAATATTTTTAAGGTAGGAATCGTTCCAGGCCTAAGTTTAGGGTAACCCCCCCCCGGCAATTTAGCAGTAGCTTTTCATTAAAATCTTAATCTGGCGGTTGCCCAGGGGGGTGGAGGGTTTTATGACTTCTCAGTTGGCCTTGAAATAGGGGTTGTTTTGTATTTTTAGGGGTTGTTTTTTATTTTAGGGGTAGTTTTTATTTTTTTTTTTGTTTTTTGGCGTAACTTTTTTCCAACCCTATAAATAGGGGATGGGATAAAGTGCTGCTTATACTACTAACGCGCATTATTAATATGATGTTAAAGAAATGTCACTTAAAATAATAATAATAATAATAATAATAATAATAATAATAATAATAATAATAAAAAAATGAGGTACATGAACGATTTCTGTTAGTTTGTAGTTGAAAATATAATGATTATTGCATTGTTTAAGATATGATCTATTTCCCTTCCTTTCCGAGTTCATTTTAGAACCAGGCCAGGACATAGATTTTTAGGACGTAAAAATCGTAAGTATAGCTTCCTTCGGAAGTGATATAAAGCCTTTGGTTCCTTGTCGTAGATTTACGGTACGCAAAATAACTTCAAACCTGAAAGAAAAGACCTCTAAGCAAAATATATCGGCCGTTTCACACGCCGAATAGAACAGGACGCTAATACCCAAAAGATGTTAAAAGGCTCGTTAAATATAATAAAACGTAAACGCATTGTAGATAATGGGCAAATTGTTCCAAGTTTTCCTATTGAGTAAATGTAAATGCTCTGACTGCAATTGAGTATTGTTTTCGGGATGAAAATAAACGGCTAGGAATAATTTCACAAACCATTTCTAGTGAATAATGTCTATGGGGAGATATATTATATGATTGTCTAGATAGTTTAAGTGCTGTTGTTATTGAACTTAATAAAGTGGGCTGTTGTAATATTATATTATTGAAAAAATTCCTAAACAATTTTTATATTACATGAAGTGCAGATTAGAATAGAAGTGAACTGAAATCTTCGGAGTGCACCAGATCTATCGGAAACTGTCTAAAATGCCTGACAAATGAACTTCGGCAGGATAGGTCAACCGAAATAAAACTACATTCTGTATGACCTGTTCCAACTTACTTTGGCGCAAAAATAGTTAACAATTAACTATAAACAATTTTCAATAAATCTAATGATATTTCAAAATTGATCTGCAATTGCATTTCTTCAAGCCTGTTCATTTTCCGAATATAGATATTTTATATTATTGTAATTTCTAGGTAAGTAGTTACTGAGTTCACCAGCGGTAAACTAAGCCTTAGTGACTTATAATTTCTAATATCATTACTTGAGCTGGCATCCTCTTCTAGCAGTGACAGCACATCTCACGGAGAAACTATTGAAATTGACTAGTGCTCGCATTTTCTATTCTATTTGTTGTTATGACCAGGACCTGGATGTTGAAGACCTAACCTCACCTTTAAAATTACCTTAACATTTTATATATATGACCCTAAAATAACCAAAAATATTTTCAATCAAAGATAAGCAATGTAGATTAGCTTGTATCATTAGTCACTAATATTTTTAAAATCACACGTTTTACATGCGCTTGCATGAAAAGAACAGAAACAAAAGGAACTGAAAAATTACACTTTAAAAATGTGCCACCATATTCATTATTGTAGTAAATCATACTTTATATATGTAGACTCTCAAAAGTACAGGAACACCGATTATTGGTAAAAACATTCATATATTTTGAAAAACTCATTTCAACATCTGCACTTGACATTGGAGCATGTTTAAAGTATGCTAAGTAATTAAATGTCAATTCTTCTTCAAAATCTGAGTTGAAGTTTTCGCCAGTTAGCATTACATAAATCAAGCTCATTGAGCAGTGCCCCGAATTTTTATCCAGCACACTTTCATTTTATTTTCTGCCATTTCACCAACTTCACCATCCACATCTTAAGTTTTATCTTTAGCGACCCTGTGCAAAGCGTGCGCAAGGCAAATTAGATGCACCATGTATGAATAAAATACTAAGTTTTAGCACTTTTACCGTGTAAGTTGCAGCATCGCTTACAAATAGGAGGATGTCATTATGTGAAATTCCCTCGGGCCACAGTATGGAGCGGTCGAACAGTCGACTGGTGATGGGTGGTTAACTGCTTCCACAACTTCGGTGTGCAGCAAAAATACATGACCCAGACTGTTCGTTTTCATAGTCGTCAAAATGATATGGGCTTCGGAGGGGCTTTCACTGTTGCTAGTGCCACAAAGATATTGTTAGCTTAGATCGTTTATCTAATTCATCATACGGCGTCCTCATAGCATTGAGGAAAATAATTCCTTTTTAAAATCGTCTCAATGTAAACTTATAGGCCAGTGTACAGTTGCAGGAAGTCCCTTAACTGTGCATTACTTAGTTTCATTGAAACTAGAACGTCACACAGTTCCTTAAAAAATGGTGATGTTATACCACTATTTACTGCAGTTTGTTTTAACGTAACTGTGCTAATGTTTTATTTTTGGCACCAATCTCGAAAGTATGCATGTTTTTGTGGCGTGATATACTGTTGTATGAGAATCTCTTCTCTGCTACCACTTCACAAATCTTGCTCAATAATATCACACCATTAGTCGCAAACAAGTCTTGCCTAATTAAGAAAGCATTTCGTTTAAATGACACTGTTTATATTACTTTACTTTCGGTATTTTAGAACGCAGCTGAACTGCAACTAAAACACTTCTGCACCAGCTAATTTGCAGACCACCAAAGTAACTGTTTCGTAGATTAGCTATTTGCAGCAAACAGAGGGGATGTAAAACAATAGCTAGCTGTCCTGCAAACCACGGTCGTCTATAGTCATATTACATTTACATTGGCAGCAACCAATAGTCGCCTGAAGAGAGGCTCTGATTTCCATTGTGTCACATCTTACTCCAACTCTCCTTAATTCTCAGAATGTTTGACTGGATAATTTCCTAATTACATAACACTTTCTGACAAATTACTAAGTAAAATAGCAAATTTAATATGTAAGGTTCAACAAAATTTCTTACTACTACAGTTATTTTAAGGTTAAGGCATGTCTCATTGAAAAATTCCATCCTAGTTTTCCTTAAACAAGAAAGGCAAAATCACTTAACTTTCTGGCAAGTTGCTAGCTAAAATTGTGAACTTAATACGTAAGGCACTAATTCAAATCTGTTCTCTGCTACTACTTTCCACAAACGTTGCACAATAATACTCTGATTTAAAATGTTCATCGTAACTTTCCTTAAATGAGAAAGGCGACATTCGTGCAGAATAGAAAAAATGTAATTACATCTAAAGACAAATTAAGTATATCACTAATAATACAAGAAATTACCAAAAAATGCACTAAAACTGTAAAATAGAAGTGTCGGAAAATGTCATTTCATTACTAAAAAATGTTCATTTCACACTCAAAAATCCACGATAAGGGTTTCTGTAGCATAAATAGCATTACCTATGAATTTTAGATAGAAGGTGACAATCATTAACACCCAGGTCCTGGTCATGACCAAGACTTTTTTAAAAAAAATAATAGTTTAATGCCCATTTTTATTGCTGAGTTATCATAGGCGGAGGACACTGATGATACATGATATGAAATTATAAATTGGGAAAGGATACTTTTTAAGGAAGGAAACGTTCCAGGCCTAAGTTTAGGGTATCTCTTCGGCATTTTCCATTTATGTCTGAGGAAAACCTGAAAAAACTCAGTTCGGGAGGACAGTCCTGACGGGAATCGAACCCCAAACCTGCCGCATCTTAACGATCTCAACCACCCCTGACGGTTGGGGTAGGGTAGAAAATTCCGTTTTTGCAGTTCGCCCATAAAGAGGATTTTTTTAAATGGTGTTTAACGCCCGCTTTCACTACTGAGGCCCACAAGCAGTGGACACTGATGATATTTGAAAGGAAATGATTTATTGGGAAATTATTTTTTTTAAAGAAGGAAACGTTCCAGGCCTAAGTTTAGGGTACCTCCCCGGCATTTGTCATTTATGAGGACTGAGGAAAACCTGAAAAAAAAACTCAGTCCGGGAGGACGGTCCTGGCGGGATTCGAATCCTAGACCTCCAACTCGTGAGTCCGCGCCTTAACGACCTTGGCCACCCATGGCGGTGTACACAAAGAGGCTGTTGAACGCTTAGGAAAGTTAGGAGACAAATCATTATTATCGCATGCATTTTGTGAGATTCGTTCATAATTTACGAATTTGCCACTGTGAGTTTGTTTAAATAATCTATTATGTGCTTTCTGGGAATAATGGAATGGACATAAAGAGTGCGGGCTGCGATTGGTTGAACTGTTATTCAGTTTGCTTTTTTTTTGAAGGGAAGATTAAAATTGCTAAAAATGGTACTCAGTTCTGAGGTTAGATACATAAGTTGAACTTTTTAAGAGACACTTTAATGATCTAGTGCGTGGTTCTGTTTCTTGATCATGTGGCTGTAAGAAAATACAAAAATGGTTCCATTGGCCTGAATTTTATTTTCCAAAATGGTTCGTATGGAATATGAATGGTTGTTCTGGTCTTAATTATATTTTGTATACAACAGAAAAACGACACAGTTTGTTATCCAATCATATAGTTTGTTTCAAGAAACTCCATTTGTTTGGAAAAAAAAAAAAACAATAGAATTGAATCTTCTATAAGTTCTCATTATAGGTAGGCAGTTGTAAACCTGGAACAAAATCGTAATTAAATTAAGTAATTGTGGCGGTAAAAGGTCATATATGAAACATATGATATAAAGAGATCGTTAAATATAAGAGCTGCCATTTAGAAAAGAAAGAAATTCACATGTAAGCCGAATCATACTGCAGCAGAAGTGTTGGATCCGCGGTATTAGGCCTCGGCAGTTAATGCTGATGATGAGACATTTGACTACATTAGCAACGAGCTAGGGCACGATGGTGCAATATCATGCCTATTTTGCACAGTTTAAAGCAAGCAATAGCAATTTTTCCCTAGAGAACTTGTGGACTGTTACTCAACATGTCTCCCTGGTACGAGGTTTTGTAGTAAACAAACATTAAGTTTACTGGCATCTAAACTTCTGAATGTACCACCATCATCAGCTGCAAGTGAACGCAATTGGTCAACCCATGGGCGAATCCACACGATAACCAGAAAGAGACTACCTCATGTGACGACCGAAAGATTGGTTTTCGATACAATGGAATAAACCATACAAGAACGACCATGCAGATACACCAAGGACCAGTTCAGAATCGAAAACAAAGAGATCGAGTGGTCTTGAGAAGTGGTGCAGCTTTTAATAAAATATTTAAAATACTGTTAAACATATTGCAATTTTGTATCCGTGAAATCTATTATGAAAGACTGTCTAATGTTATTTTTCGTTTTCTGTTGCGAGAGTAAAGAAAGATGTTTAAAAAGTAAAAACTATGTCAATATTATGCAAAATATTTGTTTTGTTAATATTTCTATGGGTGATTCCTATAAAAAACCAACACACTTGTTGACAAAGTGAAACATGATGGCTTCAAATATATTCATTGGTATATTCATTCACTCTATTATTTAGTCTTCAGACAACTTATTAATGTCACTTATAAATGATTAAAAAGTTACAGCACTTTAAATGTTCACCAAAAATGAAATGTAAAAAATGCATGTTTTAAGTTATTGTTAAATAACTCTTACAAAATTAAAACATAAATGTTATCATGTAATTCAATTTAAAGTTTATTAAATATACTTTAAACTGTGTATTTATAATTTTCCAGGAATATCATATTTTGAAACTAGAGGTGATTAATTTGAAAAAATATTTTGAAAATTTACTAAAAACTATCATCTCCGATTTCTTTCAAATGTTGTGTGGTAGTCAAGTTCAACGTCCACAATGAGTGTATAAACAATTATTTTATGCCGTCCAGCAGTTTTCATGATAACAATGTTTTATTAAGATTTATGTAGCTCTTAAGTGGCAATTTTCACCTTATCTTTTTTAAAATTGTTCATGCCTATATTAGGTGCTGTAAGCTGTTAATGTTTTTGTTATCATTATTTTATTCAGGCCTATTCTATAAGCAATTTGTTACCTCAGTAACAAAATTTTGTCTTAGCTCATCACTGCAGATATAAAACTACGTAACATAAGAAACTAAGCTTTCCCACTATTAAAATAAAGCTAAGCTATTTATGAAATGCCTTTTTCGTATTTATAATTTAAATCCCGAAAACTCATAACAATTTGTTGACTTAACAAAAGCATTTGAAAACAGCCCCATCATGTGAACAGTTCACAATATTTATGAGTAATAAGAATATTTTATTTTTCACCTGGGCTATTATTTTGTAGTGAATTTGATTATATGTATTTCTAGGTTGCTGTCATGTCAACAAACTTGTGAAAGCATATTGTTAAGCGCATAATTAAGCAACTATAGGAATCAACGAATTAAGAAAGAAAAAATTTAACGCACTTGCTTAGGAGATCAACAAACTAAGGTTGCAATGTTTTACTTTAGATTATGTTAAGGTTCTGTTACTGCAATTTGGTTTTTTTAAGTTGTGATGGCAACTGTACATTGCTCAATTGTATCTAAGCCTTCCTCTTCAGGTTCTGCATCAGAATCTTTATGTACTATTATGTGTTCTTCTTCAATATGAAACTACAAAGAGCTTACACTTGAGCCACAGAATAATGTGTTTAAGACCAGTTTTATCTAACAATGATCAAAAATTTATATGTTCATATCATAAAGATCTTTACACAAAACTTTATGAATTCAATAAAGAAAATGTGATCTTCTGAGAAAACTTGTGTAGTATGGGTCCCTTTTCCGGCGATTTTATCCTGGAGTAATGAAAGCTTGTTTGGTCGTTAGTGGGCAGATTGTGTTAATGAATTTTTCATGTATGAGAAGGGTTAATGGGTTTTTCGTGGTCATGTATTAAAAAGTATCTTTTTTGTCGACCTTTCGGTTTTATTAATTAAGCTTCGGAGAGAGCAAAACTTCTTTGTTGGCCTTCTAAGATATGATGTGGTGAAAATTCATGGGTATATAGCTGGAAAAATATTTTGCGTTCGACTTTTAATGTGTAAATGACATAATTATGACAAAATGTTTGTAAAATGCCAGAAAATATCTTTAAACCCAAGCGACATTCTTAAAATACAATTGACATTGTAATTATACACAAACTTTTGGTAAAATTTAATTGACAGTCTTAAAAGGCATATTACATCGTTAAAATGTGAATTACATCATTAAAATACAATTGACGTAATTATGCAAAATCTTTTGTTAAAATGCAAACGACATTGATAAATTAAAACAATTAAATTCTCCCGGGCTGTTTTGCCGTGGTGCATGGTTTAAATTACTACCATAGCTTTCACCAACTACTCCGGTTGGCATCTTCAGTGAACCAGGAGGGAAGCATTGGAAATACAACAACACCCTATCAATTTTAATAGGGATGGCGGTTATCAACTAAGCAGCACATGGAAACCGGTTCTTAAAAACAAGCAACTACCTCCCCTCCATCCTCCTCCCTTCCACTTCCGCCACACACATATCGATCGTCCTCTACAGCCAGACAGAGACGGATCAATACTGTCGTCGTGTTAACAGTTAGGTGTTACTCTTCGTCCATTGAAGATGCCAACCGGAGTAGTTGGTGAAAGCTATGATAGTAATTTAAACCATGGACCACGGCAAAACAGCCCGGGAGAATTTAATTGTTTTAATGACAACACCGGCCGTGAAAGCCTAAGAAGTACAACATTGATAAAAATGCAAAAATGTCTCCATGACGCCAAAAATATCTCCGCGATTCGAACATTAATTGTTATGTCTCGTGTGTTAAGAAAAAATCTAAAATACCTTAACCTAGGCCAACTGCAGCAGGTGTGTTTCCACCTCTGGATCCGTGGACTTCCTGAGTGCGGGCTGAAAGTTGTGTTGGTATATATATTCATTTTAATCATGTTTTAACCTCTCTGAAAGCTTTCACCGTCGGTATTTTTTATTGTCTCCCCTAGGGTTAATATGTTAAAAGCAATCCCTTTATTTTACGATTTCCTGCCTTAAAAGGTTTTTGTGTCGACGTTTAGAGTCAGGTATATTTTATGGTTTCCCCTGATTCTACCTGTTTAAAGCATTCAGATAGGTTAAAACATAATTAAAATGAATACATATATACCAACACAACTTTCAACTCGCACTCCAGAAGTCCACGGATCCAGAGGTGGAAACACACCTGCTACAGTTGGCCCAGGTTAAGGTATTTTAGATTTTTTCCTAACACACGAGACCTAACAATTAATGTTTGAGTCGCGGAGATATTTTTTGGTGTCATGGAGATATTTTTGCATTTTTATCAATGTCGTTTGCATTTTAACAAAAGGTTTTGCATAATTACGATGTGAATTGTATTTTATTGAGGTAGTTCACATTTTAACAATGTAATATGCATTTTAAGACTGTCAATTAAATTTTAACAAAAGTTTGTGCATGAGTACAATGTCAATTGCTGTCAATTAAATTTTAACAAAATTTTGTGCATGAGTACAATGTCAATTGAATTTTAACAATGTCGTTTGGATTTAAAGAAGTTTTATTCCATTTTAACAAACGTTTTTTCATAATTACAATGGTATTTGCATATTAAAAATCGAACGCGAAATATTTTTCCGGCAAAATACAACATTACCCACAATGAAGGTTGACAACAGAAGGGGAAAACAAAATAAATCCCTCTCCGAAGCTCAATAAAGAAACCCAAAGGTCGATAAAAAAAAAAGACCTTTAAACAAATGAACGCGAAAAATCCAATAATCCAACCGTTCCAACACGAAAAAAACCATTAACCCTCCCCCATGCACGAAAAATTCATTAACACATCCTGTTCACCAACATCAAACAAGCTTTCACCGCCCTAGAGAAAAATCACCGGAAAAGGGACTTATACTATTCTTGCTCATCAATCACAAACATGAAAGGTTTTCAAAAAACACTTACACAGAATTAAGTTTTGCGCACCTTATAGGAGGAGTCTGCCAATATTCCTAAGTTAGATGCAAAGTTTGTGAATGATATTCCGGCATTGAGGAACTAAATACATCCTTTTAATTCATTGGAAAATCATTAATAAGGAAAGCGAAAATGAAAAAGCAGCATAGGCATAAACTAAACTAAATTCAAATAAAGATAAAGTAAACAAAATCAATTGACTTAACATTCTCTTCAATTCCTTATTATCTCTTCCTTTACAGTACTGTGCAGCAATAATAAAATAAAGATCCAAACTATATATAGGAAAACACTGAAATACTGCATGCCACAAATTCTCAAAGAAAGTCTCCTTCTCCAAAATAACACGTGAAAGTCAGAGATGATGATTATTGTATAAGGGGCGCACAACATCAAAGGTCATTAGCGCCCAAACACACTAAAAACTGCGCCAGATCTAAAAATAAATAGTTGACACAAATAATATCTTAGGGTGAATAACAGTAGCACTTTGTGCAACAAAATAAAAACCCATAACAAATAACAAATGGGTGTAATGGTCAACAAAGGACTGGTATTAAAATAGCCGCAATCGCGAAAACAACAGTCCTATAATGGTCTAAAAAGGGTCAATAAAACCCAATAACCATCAACACAATAACATATAAAAACTGGTAGTAAAACACATCAGCAAAAGCTGAAAATAACCCAGAATTGTAAAAGTCCAAACTGGTAACAATAAAACCCCATAACAATAACAAGGGTTATATATAACAACTCAATAAAAGACTGGTACTAAAAACGATGCATCAAATGCTTTAACAACAACAGTCATAAAAGCGGCTAAAAATGCCGTCATGGATAAAAAGAGAACACCTCACACCTTGCTCCAAAAACCACAAAAACGGATAAAACGGAGCACTCGCTCAACAGCAACCACATCATCAGCAAGTATTTCCTCAATAGAGGAGGGCAAACCTAGTCTATGTCTAAAAGCTGCCAGATGATGGCATTCAATTAAAATGTGACGCACTGTAAAGGGGTGGTCACAGTGGGGGCAAGCTGGAGCGGGTTGACCATTAAAAAGGTGAGAATGACTAAAACGGCAATGCCCAATTCTAAGACGAGCTAAAATTACTTCTTCGCGACGAACAGCGCGAGAAGAAGTCGACCAGTTAAAAGGGGCGCATTTACATTCACGGAGCTTATTATTTGGGAATAATTCCCACTCCTCGCGCCAGCGCGAAAAAATGGCTCTACGTAATGAATGTATAAAATCCCCGAAATAAAAACGCTGCTCGTGCTCATCAGGGTCTAAGAGAGCGGATTTTGCTGCAACATCTGCGGCCTCATTTCCTGGGATTCCGACGTGCCCAGGCACCCATAGCAGTGTTACCCTGACGCCAGCGTCGTGAAGGGTTAAAACTGCATTCTGGACCATCTGTACAAGGGGGTGGAGGTTGTACAGGTTTCTAAAACTTAAAATGCCACTCAAAGAATCGGAACATATAACACTGTTCCCCAGCCCGTGATCAGAAATAAATAAAACCGCCCGATAGATAGCATAAAGCTCCGCCATAAAAATAGATGTTGCAACGTCAAGCCCATACGTAAAACTAGCCCCATTAAAAACAAAAGCACATCCTACACCTGTGTCACATTTAGAGCCGTCGGTATATATAAAATTCCAGCCATTAAAAGAGGATTTGACCTCGCTAAAAGAACAACGAATAATATGTGCTGCGGTCGAAGATTTCGGACAGGACGTGAGCCCGAGATGAACGGGGGCCTCTGCTAAAATCCAGGGGGGAGAAGAAGTTTCCCCGGCTAAGAAAAAAGCAGGTAACTCCATGTCCAACGCCCGTAAAATCTCCCGAAAGCGAAAGCCAGCGGGCTTAGGAGTAAAAGACCGAGCAGCATAAAAACGATGAAAAGACACATTAAAAAACGGCCCATTCGTGGGATGACGAAGTTGCGCAGCCAAGCGACAACCGTACGCGGCCAGTAAAACATCCCTACGATAAAACAACGGAGGTTCTCCAGACTCCGCACATAAACTCAACACAGGACTGGTGGGGAATGCCCCAATGGCAACACGGATACCCCGGTGATGAATCGGGTTCAGGCGGCGCAGAACAGAAGGCCGCGCAGAGCCATAAACCACACAGCCATAATCCAGTTTCGATCGGATCAGAGATCGGTAAAAACGTAAAAGTATAGTCCGGTCAGCTCCCCAAGATGTGCCACATAAAACACGTAAAATGGAAAGAGAACGTTCACACTTGCCTCTGAGTTGCGCTATATGCGATGACCAGCATAATTTCCTATCGAACACCAAGCCAAGGAACCTAACTTCGTCTGCGAAAGAGAGTGCGTCTGGGCCAAGATGGAGCGAAGGTGGAGGATACTCCTTGTGGCGCCAGAAGTTCATGCAGACGGTCTTCTCTGCGGAGAAACGGAACCCGTGAGAGACACTCCAGGCGTGAAGGCGGTCGAGACAGCATTGGAGGCGGCGTTCCAAGAGACAGGTTCTCCGAGAGGAAAGATAGATGGCAAAATCATCCACAAATAACGACGATTGTATTCCTGGCGGTAAACACTCGGTGATAGAGTTAATCGCAATGGCAAATAGTGTGCAACTAAGTACCGAGCCCTGAGGTACGCCGTTCTCTTGAATAAAATTAGACGATAAAACTGATCCCACGCGAACATTAAAAACCCGGTCCTTCATAAATTCCTGAATAAAAACAGACATACGCCCACGTATGTTCCAATCGTGAAGCGTTCGGAGGATACCGCCTCTCCAGCAAGTATCGTACGCTTTCTCCAGGTCAAAAAATACGGCAACCGTTTGGCACTTGCGCACAAAACCGTCCATTACATGGGTAGTTAAAGACACCAGGTGGTCGATTGAGGAACGATGACGCCGGAAACCACACTGGGCGTTCGTTAATAATTGCCTCGACTCTAACCACCACATGAGCCGTCCGTTAATCATGCGTTCCAACACCTTGCAAACGCAGCTGGTGAGGGAAATCGGACGGTAGCTGGAAGGAAGATGTGGGTCCTTTCCAGGCTTAGGTATGGGAATGACGGTAGCCAATCGCCAAGCGCGAGGAAATGTGCCGTTACACCAAATAAAATTAAAAGTTCGTAATAAAAATGCTTTGCCTTCTGCTGGTAAATGCTGCAACATGGCAACATGAATGTCATCAGGTCCCGGTGCGCAATGTCGAGAGGTAGAAAGGGCATGCTCCAGTTCCCTGGCGGTAAAAGGAACGTTGTAGCTCTCCTGATGGTCGGAGGCAAACGAGAAACCTTTCCTCTCAACCTGCTCCCTTAATGCGCGAAATGTAGCCGGTAATTGGCAGAACTAGAAACATCAGCGAAGGTTCGCCCTAAAACATTGGCGACGTCAATCGGAGTGGTGAGCACTCGATTTAAAATCCTAAGACCGGGCATAGGGGTAAACCTTGGTTTGCCAGCAACGCGGCGTAGCCGTTCCCAAACTACGGATGAAGGCGTTGTTCGGTTAAAAGAAGAGGTAAAAGAAATCCAAGAAGCCTTTTTCCTATCCTTAATGACTCGGCGGCATTTGGCGCGAAGTTGTTTGTAGCAGATCATATTTGCTGAAGTAGGGTGGCGACGAAAAACTCGGAGAGCACCTCGGCGTGCACGCAATGCATCCCGGCATTCATCGTTCCACCAAGGAACCGGTAAGCGTCTGGGGTGACAAGACGACCGGGGAATAGCCTTATCTGCGGCTGTGATGATGACCGTACGGAGGTGCTCGATCGCGGTGTCGACAGATGGAAATTCACACCCTGAAAATTCGGCCAAAGATCGATAGAGAGGCCAATTCGCCTTATCAATGAGCCATTTTGACGTGCGCTGTGAATGTGCGTTCGGAGAGAGTACATGGATCTGACACGGAAAGTGGTCACTGGAATATAAATCAGAGATGACGTTCCAGCAGAAATGTACAGCAAGCGAGGCAGAACAAATGGATAAATCCAAGTGCGAAAAGCTATGAGTGCTGTCAGAGAGAAAAGTTGGTTGACCAGTGTTGAGAAGTATAAGATTGTGATTTAGCAAAAAGTCAGCTAAGAGGTTACCTCTTGCACACTCCGTGGTGGAACCCCATAGGGGGTGGTGTGCATTGAAATCCCCCAAAAGAAGAACAGGGGGTGGTAGCTGAGACAAAAGATCGTCCAGGTCAACTGTGGTGATGGTGCCGGACGGAGGTAAATAAACATTGCAGACTGAAAAACTAAGGCCAGAAAAGTGAACTGTAGCTGCAGCAGCTTGTAAAGGAGTCTGGAGCTGTAGTGAGGTGCTGTACACGTCGTTTCGAATTAAAAGTAAAACTCCGCCGTGAGCGGGAGTGCCATCTTCGGGAGGGAGATCAAACCTCACCGAAGAGTAACGGCGTAAATTAAAAGAATCGCTTGGGCGAAGCTTGGTCTCTTGGAGACACACAAGCAAAGGGTCAGTAGAACGTAAAATTAATTCGAGGTCAGGTCTTCGACTACGGAGACCACGCACATTCCACGAAAGGATAGCCATTGTTAAAATTAGATAAAAGAAGCTAAAAATTTACCACCTTACTTTTTGGACGGTGCAGGGCGAAACAAACGTCCTTTTTTCAGTCGCGTGGGACTCGGTGGTTTTGAAGGAGCAGGCACATCCTGCTCCATCACTTCCTCAGAGGGAGGGCTCTCCCGCTGAGAAGCATCCACCGATTCCAACGCCTGGAATCGGTTGGATGTAGAAATAGGCGGCGACGGCGACCGCCTAGCGGGTTTGCTCCCATCATGGGAGCGTGACCTCCGAGGAGGAGAAGGGCTCTTTTTCTGCTCTACCTGAGTTGATGACTTTAAAAAATCTGTTCTCGTAAAACTCGTCCTGAACTTAATTTCAGGGGCATTAAAAACAACCGCTTTGGGCTTCACGGTAGAGCGCTTTGGAGAACTAGGAGTAGTTTGGACCCGTGTAAAAACAAGATCGCAGGTCTGCGTACTGCTATCGCACTTCTTGGGCGCAAAAGAAGCTGCTGCGCTGTAGGTGCCGGTCTTAGGCACGACAGGTTGGCGAGACTGGAATCGCTTCCGGGCTTCAGTAAAGGAGAGTTTTTCCTTCACCCGGATCTCCTGGATACAGCGCTCCTCTCGAAAACGAGGGCAATCGCGGGACGAGGCTGGATGTTCACCGCGGCAGTTCACGCAGACAGGAGCGGATGGGCATGCTCCCTCGTGACTTGCTTGACCGCAGGTTGCACAGATGGAAACGGCAATTTTACATGATATGCGAGTGTGTCCAAAACGCTGACACTGGAAACATCGCAACGGGCTCGGGATATACGGGCGCACTTCTATCACCTCGTAGCCCGCCTTGATCCTCTGCGGCAAATCGACCCTGTCGAATGTGAGGAAAAGAGTCCGGGTCGGCTGTAATTCCCCCTCTTTCCTTGCCTGCACACGATAAACTGAGGTGACCCCTTGGTCTTCCAGACAGCTCTGGATTTCCGGGTCGGACATTCCGTCTAGAACATTCGTTGTAACAACTCCTCGCGACGAATTCATGGTCTTATGTTTCTCGACACGGACGGGATATCCGTGGAGTAGCGTCGCCTTGAGCAACGAGTTGCTTTGAGACAGGCCAAGTGTCTCCACTAAAAGTGATCCGTTGCGTAGACGGGTACAGGACTTAACGGGCCCAGCTATGGCATCAATGCCCTTCTGAATCTTAAATGGATTTACGGTCGTAAACGACTGACTCTCTTCAGTACGACTAATAACTAAGTAACGAGGGAAAGACTTCTCGATTACTTCTTTTGCATCAACTCTTTTACGTTTAAAATGTAAAGGATTATTTTCAAGTACCATAGCGATTTATTCCTCCACCATTGCAACCGTCTCCGATGGCGGGCTGCTTCCTGGGCGCCACCCCGGCTTAGGTTACTGGCTCTGGCCTGAACAAAGTAACCTCAGGGTCACACCTTCCTGTGGGCTGACGAAGGGACCCAATCGCCTGCAGGAAGTCTACAGCTCATGCAATGGCCCTTCCCCGGGCCTGGCCTTTACCAGGGGATACGCTCCCGTCCTACATGATAACCCAGTGCTGGGAGTTACGCTGTTACCCAGTCACTTTTTACCGCGTCAAACACGGGGGCACCCATCAGACAAAGAACAGGGAAGTAGGACTAATAAAACAATAAAAGAGGCGAAATAAAAAGGAGTCAAACGCGCTGAGCGCGGACCTGAGGGAGCAGCTCGGGTGCCTCGGGGTCGCTACGCCCCGTACCCAATAAATTGGGCCCCTGAGGGGGAAAGTCAGAGAGTATTTTGAAATGATCTCTTTTCAAAATGAGAGTATTTTGAAAAGAGAAATTCCAAATCACATCAAAAAGTATTTGGTAAAATTAAAAATTGCCGGTCTACAAATTGGAGTGTACATAATATTGAAAAATAATTTCAAATATTCAATTGGTTAGCCAAGAAGACCAAAGAACTGGCTAGATGTGATGAAATACTTTCATCACCAAATCATAAAGTAAAACTCTTTGTGTATGTTGAAGATATTGTGCATTAGTTATATATATGATTTGGTTAGTAGCATAACACTTGAGAAAAAAAACTTTTCAAATTGGTTATAAAGAACGTCAAAAAAGTCCCTGTTCAGAACAGCTTGATACTTGGAAATATACAATAAGTATATCAACAATTCAAAAATGACTTTCCAATCCTTAAAATTGGCTTCTCAAAAATTTCTGGTTTTCGACCAGCATGTGATACATAAAGGAGCTGCCGGGACTCATTCTTTAAATGTTTGTGTAAAACAGCAGAATGTGATAATAACGGTAGATACCATTAAGCAAAATAAAATCATTACATACATGAATCTTGAAAAAATGTGTCCACATTTAAACATTTGCATTAATGAACCCACCAATTGAAGCAATGTACTGAGCAGGATGTACTTCAAGAACTTTTTCATCAGACATTAGAATATAATGCGACTGATTTTGTTACATATAACCAGTTGGAAAATTTAGTGGTCCAAGTAAAAGTATTCCCTTGACAACAATTTAAGGGTATGTGATTGTGGTGTTTGGGAATCACTGGTGGTTAGGTTATGAGCTAGACAATTAGGAGTGCCTGAAGAATTTAGAATTAGATTTCCTTATCCACGTGGACCATCACCCTCTTTGAGTTTTCTTAAGTTAGATGAATTAATAGTAACGACAGGTCAAACTTTGTCTTTGGTCACACCCACTTGTGGAACATATAGCTTGTCGTCAAAGAAGGCAGATCACGCTTCTAAACTACTGGAAGATTTCAGGAACCACGATTTGGATTGGTAGGAAGTTCGAGGTAAGTATAAATATGACTAATACTTGAAAGAGTAATATTTCTCACAATTATTGACAGCCTAAAACCATTTTACCTCAATAAGATATGCTTATTTGCAACATTTCCTCTTAATTGCAACAAAATTCAAAATAAAACTTTTTTCCAAAATGATTTTTACATTTTAGAGTTGTTGCATCACAAAAAAATCAACTAATTTCAAGCATTATACCGAGGATGTCCAAAAATGCATACCTACTTTCACAGTAGATATCTATTCAATCAATTTCAAAGTTGAACCGAAAAATATCAGTAATGTGTAGTATGATGTTCTGTAATCAGACGTGACTCACATACATTAAATAGCTTTGCTATGTGACAGATAAATCAACAATGAACAAATGAAGCCAAGATTATCGTATGCCGTTCTGTAAACAGATGTGACTCACATTACAAAATGGAGCTAAGATTATTGTTTGAACAGCGGAAAACAATTTTGAAGTGGTATTGGAAAACCGAGAATGTTGTTGAAGTTCAAAGGCAATGGAGACGTGCCAACGCGAGTAACAATTGCACGCATTCGAGACAAATTTGAGACTCGTGGTATTGTATGCGATGTTCACAGGGGCAGATCTGGTAGATAACCATATTACCACAAGATGTACGTGCGTAGCTTGATGACAAGTTCCAAGGCATGTATAGGATGAAGAGGTTCGATTGAGATTCCACCGCCCTCCGGATCTAATTCCGTTGGATTTTTACCTAAAACCAGCTAAACTGGCAGCACTTCAGGAATAAATTGAAGCGGCATGTGCTGCAATCGCCGAGGGCACTTTCGCAAACTTTGCTCAATCAGTAGTTCAACGTACTCAGAAGTGTAGGCAAAGATAAGGTATGACACCAGATAAGGGTTTTGTGAAGGCGATAATACTTATCGACGAGGCCGGAAACTTATGCACCTACATTCGTATCATCACATAATAATACATAATAGGACAGTTTTAAACAACAAATAACATATAAGCTTTAAAAACGTAAATTCCCACGGACAGTTCAAAATGACTTACCCATCTGTCCTGTACTCGATTTGGCGATTTGTATTGTTATCGCCAAATATCACAACTAGCAGTAAAACCATTGTTCCTTAATATCACTATGACCATTTCCAGTGATTATTTAGCTCATAAATCATACTAATGTGGCATTAGAATATAAGGTATTGCAAACAATAACGCTAGTTGCTATCGCTATGCTTTCATCGTTTTCGTTTTATCACTGCCATTTTATCTCACCTTCGTCCAATTGTTTTATGTAAATTAATCAGGTTATATATGTTTGCATATATTTAACATTGGTGCGTAAACACAGGAGTCCTACTTATACATGGTATGATATTAAGATACCTGGTTTAATAACTTAAAGATCATACAGCATCGCTTAACATTGCCCCCCAGCACTTTTACTGCAGCCAATTACAGTCGCGCTCTTCTTCCGTCCCACCCTCTGCCCGATTTAGAGGGCGGCGCGTGGTTTCTGCACGTAATCTTTTGCCAGTTGCCGCACTAATAGTAACACATATTCAAATCAGAATCGCCCATCATTCCTCTCTCTCTCCTAAGCCCCACGACTACACTCTTAATCAGCTAATGAAAATCGCCCTTTTTACACTCCCTCCTAAGAACTCCCCTCTTGCATCCAATCCCATCCTCCACCTTCCAAGCTTCTCCTGTTCCTCCCCATGTTAGCCAATTGGAATAGTAAATTTTCCTCTCCATCCCCTCTTAAAAAATCACCCCCCTCCAACTCTACAACCACATCCAGTCCCTTTCTAACAACAAGGCCTCCGGACCGGACGGTGTTCGAAACGAGGACCTGAAGCACCTTCCCCGGATAGCCATAGTCCAACTAACACAACTACTCAATTCCTGCCTCCATCTTCATTACTTTCCCCAAGCCTGGAAGGAGGCCAAAATTATCATGATCCCAAAAAACGGGCAAAGATCGGAAAAATCCTTCAAATTTCAGGCCGACCAGCCTCCTATTAGTCATAGTAAAAGTATTGGAAAAAATCCTCAGCCAGTTAATAAAGAACTCACTTCCAGAATCCACAGCCTTACCTAACCAACAATTCGGCTTTCGTTCACTGCATTCAACAGAACTACAGATATTAAAACTAACTGATGACATCACTACACAGTTCAACAAGCAGCAGCACACTCGCCCTCTTTTTGGACGTAGAAGCGGCCTTCGACAGGTGTTGGCACAATGGCCTCCTTTACAAGCTCTATCGCCAGCTATCACCACTCAAGCCATACATCCCCATGCTGGCCAGTTACCTTCAAGAACGCCGCTTTTACGTCCAAGTCCTCCAAGAAAAATCCCAAACCCTATCCATATCAGCTGGTGTGCCACAGGGAGAAGCGGCCTTCGACAGTTGTTGGCACAATGGCCTCCTTTACAAGATCTATCACCAGCTATCACCACTCAAGCCATACATCCCCATGCTGGCCAGCTACCTTCAAGAACGCCGCTTTTACGTCCAAGTCCTCCAAGAAAAATCCCAAACCCTACCCATATCAGCTGGTGTGCCACAGGGGGCAGTTTTAGCTCTTTATCTGTACACCTTGTACACGCGAGACATTCCCCCCGACCACAGATGTAATACATTACTCTAGCCGACGACACTGCCATATACAACCACCATACTCACCCAAAATACAACCAGAGGGAGCTCCAACGTTACCTGGACAAATTCCTGACCTGGGCTGCCCTCTGGAAAATAGTGATAAATGCCGACAAAAGTCAACTAATATACTTCACAAACACTAGGAAAAACGACATAGACATCACTCTACAAGGACGCAGATTGCAGTGCCAACCTACTGTTAACTATCTGGGTGTTACTCTGGATAAAAAACTCAGGTGGAACGCCCACATCCAGCGAACAATCCAAAAGGCCAAACAACGCACATATGTCAGCACCGCACTACTGCTAAGCAAGCACACCCGTATCAAAACAAAACTCGTCTTTTTCCAATCCTTTATCCAGCAATTCCTTCTGTACGCCTGCCTAGCTTGGTCATTTACATAGACAGTTTTTGAGTAAAAAGTTTTTGTTTGGAAGCCCATGCGGGGGCAACGAGCTTGCCCAGGGGAACAGCTTCCTGTGATGGTGCGAAGACTGAGACTTGTTTAGTGGCACATACATATAAGGTGAAATTAATACATAGTTAACCTAACATACTTATAATTAAAAATCCTATCCTATACTTAACAGTTAATCTTTACAAGTATATATACAGCTCATGGTGATGTCAGAAAAAGTGGTTTGAGTTTGCTCGGAGATGTTTTTAGAAAATGCGTATGCGTTTATGCTTGCGGTGGAGAGGCTCCGCCTGGCCTATTTTTTGTACTTCTGGGTTGGAGTGCGTTCTTATGGAGGCCCATGCGTTTGTGCAGCGGTTGTGCAGAGTCTGTAGGAAGGTGGGAAATTGTAGTTCTTTGTGAACAATTTTGTTAGGTGATACGTTCGGCACACTTAGTATTTTCCTGAGGCAGATGTTTTGACAGGATTGGAGGGAGAGTAGGTTGGTTTTGCTGGTGTTTGACCAAGCTAGGCAGGCGTAGAGGAGAAATTGTTGGATAAAGGATTGGAAGAGGATGAGTTTTGTCTTAATGCGGATGTGCTTGCTGTGCAGTAGTGCGGTGCTGACATATGTGCGTTGTTTGGCCTTTTGGATCGTTTGCTGAATGTGGGCGTTCCAAGTGAGTTTTTTTTATCCAAGGTAACGCCCAGATATTTAACAGTAGGTTGGCACTGCAGTCTACGTCCTTGTAGAGTGATGTCTATGTCGTTTTTCCTGGTTTTGGTGAAGTGTATTAGTTGACTTTTGTCGGCATTTATCACTATTTTCCAGAGGGCAGCCCAGGTCAGGAATTTGTCCAGGTAACGTTGGAGCTCCCTCTGGTTGTATTTTGGGTGTGTATGGTGGTTGTATATAGCAGTGTCGTCGGCGTAGAGTAGCGTCTTACATCTGTGGTCGGGGGGGATGTCTCGAGTGTACAAGGTGTACAGATAAGGAGCTAAAACTGCCCCCTGTAGCACACCAGCTGACATGGGTAGGGTTTGGGATTTTTCTTGGAGTACTTGGACGTAAAAGCGCCGTTCTTGAAGGTAACTGGCCAGCATGGGGATGTATGGCTTGAGTGGTGATAGCTGATGATACAGCTTGTAGAGGAGGCCATTGTGCCAGCACCTGTCGAAGGCCGCTTCTACGTCCAAAAAGAGGGCCAGTGTGCTGCTGCCATTGTTGAACTGTGTTGTGATGTCATCAGTTAATTTTAATATCTGTAGTTCCGTTGAGTGCAGTGAACGAAACCCGAACTGTTGGTTGGGTAAGGCTGTAGATTCTGGAAGTGAGCTCTTTATTAACTGGCTGAGAATTTTTTCCAATCCTTTTCCCATGACTGGAAGGAGGCTGATCGGCCTGAAGTTTGAGGGATTTTTCCGATCTTTGCCGGTTTTTGGGATCATGATAATTTTGGCCTCCTTCCAGGCTTGGGGAAAGTAATGAAGGTGGAGGCAGGAGCTGAGTAGTTGAGTTAGTTGGACTAGGGCTTTCCGGGGAAGGGGTTTCAGGTCCTCGTTTCGAACACCGTCCGGTCCGGGGGCCTTGTTGGTAGGAAGGGACTGGATGTGGTTGTAGAGTTGGAGGGGGGTGATTTTTGGAAGCGAAGGAGGGGGAGGTTTGTTCGTCCACTGCTGAAACCAGTTGTTTACAGTTTGTTCGCGTACTGCATCTTGTGCCGGGTTTTCAGTGAAGCGTCGAGTGAGCATCTCGGCGAAAACCTTTGCTTTTTCTCGAAGGGCTGAACAGCATTAAAGTAGAACGTCCATCATATTTACAAGCGGGAGGGACCGCCCCCTTGTCTGTTATTGGTCGCTCGTTCGCCTATCCCTGAGCGACTGTGGATATGTCATATGATTAATCCAGTTGGTTTGTTAAGGTTTAATTTTGCATTATCCCGCAAAATCCAAGATATCGAAGCTAAATCCGTGTCCGCCTATGTGAGTACAGAAGGCTCCTTTGGGAGAACACTATGATTACACCGAATCTTAATGATAATGGCGTGTGGAGGATCGCCAGAAACCTCCGGGAAAAACGAGATAAGACTTCCCATATTAGCAGAGGCCTGGTCTATGAACATCAAGCCAAAGTTCATGCTCTCGCTGACTATTTGGAACTAAATAAATAAATAAATAAATAAATAAATAAATAAATAAATGTATAATACTACATCCCGTACCTTTTTCCCTTCACCGGAGCGTATATTCCAGAACTTTTATTCTTTATTTGAAAAAGTACATGTGCACATTTATTACATTATTATTGTTCAGATATATCTAAATCTAAAGAATAACTAAAAAACAAAACGATTAAATAATTATTATAATAAAAAATAGGTAAAACAGGGAGAATAAAAGAGAAAGTACTGCACGAATATCTACTTTAACATGTTAAATAAAACATATTCATAAACTAAACCAATTATAAATACTCATACTTGCTGGAAGCCATGTATAACCTACAACTGATAACCAGCTGTTAAAACAAAAGTATAATTTACAAATTAACACTATTGTTTAGTTACTGTTCCACCGGCTTCTTCTGTGTCTTCAATAAGTTACTTAACTTTGCTCCAATTCTTGTTAGTTGTCTATTAAAATATTTAACTATATACTATATAATTTCTACTCTAATACCTAACTTATTCTGTGATTTAGCTTCCCTTACGTTAAAGTATGCATTATTGTAATTGATAATAACCTTTTAAAACTACTTACTTTTTATTAATAAAGAAACATTTTATAGGTCTTATAAAGTTTACTTATATTTAACCTTTAACTAGTGTCATATTTCTCTCAACAATTAATTAGAGTTTTGCGTGTTATATTTGGAAACCGCGTATATATAACAAAACACTCCCTTAGTAATTAGTATATATTCTACCTTCCCGGCTCCTCTCCCTTCACCTCACTACCTCTTATTTTCAGTCTCCTCCCTTGGTAGTAGCTTCTTCTGTGTTGTCGTCCTCATTCTTCTCTTTGAATTCTCCTACGCCGGCTTCTTTCTCCCTTCGCCTTATTTTATGAGTTAAGATTTCAAGATGGTGCTATAATTCTTCTGTTCTTAGGATGTGTTTTATCTGATATGTACTTAACGCCGTTCTCTCCTCTTGTGTTCTATCATGATATCTCTTACATTCAAATAGGAAATGTTCTGGAGTATCTTGCGTACGACAATATTTACAGCTGTGATTACTTAATTTTTTAATTTTGCACTGATAAGCTCCAAACGGACCGTGTACTGTTAGATAGTGAATTAGACTTGTTGTTGATTTATATGCCTTTGTTTAAACCTTTCTGAGATATTACTAAACAGATTATGCGTTCTTCTCCCTACATTAATTTCATCCCATTCTTGTTGCCAGGTTAATTGAAGCTTATATTTTATATCAGATGTCGAAATACAAGTTTTTCCAGTTATTTCAGAAACTTTGTCATAATCTCTTTACTTAAACCCCTTTAACGTATTAATAAATATATCGGCCAATAAATAAAAATAAATCTATTTGGAACTGCTTTTTAGTCCTAGAGACCATACCCATGGACGAAAACTTTTTAAGTGCCGTTCATCGAGACGTTCGCCTGCATTTCCGACGACCGCCGGACGACGAAGTCGCATTCCCCTCTTTCATCCCGGGTGCACTACTGTCTCTCCATCCTAAAAAGGCTGCCATACCTGATGGATTAAGCCCCTTCATCCTCCGCAACCTTCCATTTAAAGCTGTACTCTTTGTTACCAAGATCTTCAATATGTAAGTTAACTTGGGTCACTTTCCACGAGACTGGAAGGAGGTCCGCGTGATATGCACAATGCAGCCGGCAAAGACCCATTATATCCTTCCAGTTACCGTTCGATTATTATTCTCTCGACATTGCCAAAAGTCTTTGAAAGACTTATATTGGTCCTCTTGTTTCTGGGCCACAGAGAGCCACTGGGGACTGTGTGGCAGTGATTGAAAGCTAGCCTTGTAACTAAGCTGTTCCCTTTGGAGGTCCAGCGGCTCCATCTCTAATGCTAAGTGATGTGCTCATACACATCATTTGTACATACATTTTTCCTTGGTCCTGCTTGGATTTTGCACTCAGTGTTTGTGATGTGTTGTTTGGGTATCGCCCCTTTATGCTTGGCATTGGCACTACTACTCCTATTACTGATGGTGACACTTGGCACTACCCTGCCACTTATGCACTTTTTGGTTGGTGCACTTATCATTGGAACTTCATTCGTTGATTTTGTTATCGAGGTGTGATTTTCTACGCGGACGCTTTTATTTATCTATTTTGAAGGCTACGCACTTATAGTCGCATTGGTTGTAATGGGGCAGGGGGGCTATGCCATAGCACAGCTTCTGGCTCTTCGGTTCACTGAAACTGAAACTGCACTGCACTACACTTCATATTCAGGTGGGAGAAAGCGCTTGATGGTGGCAGCATTAACCTGCAAGAGGATCTCTTGCAGGCCCGTCGCCCGCCACGGACAGTGGTTGAAATGGTACTGGATAGGTACATATGATATGTTGAGGTGCTGGCTGTGTTCCTTGTTGTGCCTGGCTGTTTTAACTTATAGTTCTTTGATCATTTTGGATAATTCGGAAGTCAATTTGAAAATGGCATTTTCCAGGCGGGAACAGGGATAGTGTTGTTTTGAGCCCTGTTGCGTACGTGAGAGTCAGATCTGGTTGGAGCAGGTTTGGGCTGTCGAGGTAAAAAAAACTGCGCTGGTCAACGGGAAGCCTTCCCTGTGTGTAGTGGAGTAGTACCGGTATTCCCTAGGTTAAGCTTGACACATTGTTTGGCCAGTAAAATGGCTTTGGCCCCGCAGGAGGCGCCTAATTTGTGGCTGCTGCTCAAGGTCGTGGTTTTTGCAGGCGGCGATGAGCTCGGTTGCTTCGTAGTAGTGGCAGTTTGAGCATTCGGCCTGCGTGAGCCCGTAGGCACAACAGCGGCGAACAGGGCGCGGTATGGCTGCGGGAGCTGGGTTCGACACTCAGGACGCGGCCGAATAGTTGAAGGCCGGCGGTTATGGGGGCGTTGCGGTCCTGAGGGTCCACAAATGCAACTCATACCAGAGGTGTTGCGCCTTTGGAGGAAATTATTCTAGAAGTGTGCACAGCGGACTCCCAAAACCTTTGCAGATGGAATGAAAGGCGAGTAGTATGCGGCACACCGCAGATGACTGCGCTTCATTGTTCAAATGGTGCTGGAGAGCTGCTGCTATGATGTCCAGAGGGGAGTTGTGATGTTGGAGGGGATGGCTGGGTGCTGGTTAGTGAGGCCGGCTGGTATGGCGGCCGGGTCATTGGAGCTTCGATATCTGGTAATGTTGGTGTGAAGGCTGGCGCATGTGAGGAGGCTTTCGATGGCTTGAATAGATGCTATGGCAGAGAGGATGCCGCTGTCCTTCTTAGTCTTAGGAGTCATCTTCCACTTTGGTCCTGTTCTTTGCGAGTCTCATTTCCTCAGGCCTGGAGAGATTAGAAGAGGCGTTTACCGAACTCCAGGTTTTACATTCCAGCTCATTCTTCAGTATATTGCAGCAGTTCCAAGAACTCAAATCAACATCAGACGCAGCACTCAAGGGAATTTTCACCTCCAACAACCCGAAATTCAAAGAGATATTAACATTACCTGATCATTTCCAAGCAGAACTCATCACCCCTACTTCACCATTCCTTCACCGCCAGCGCCACCTACCAGATATCCCCCATGGACGTTATCCTCAGGCAATCAGTTTATGGAGCATCAGTGGGAGCTTGCCAGAAAAAGAGGCCAATAAATTAAAAAATTCAAAAACATTAACGAATGTGATCAAAGATTCAATCGATGACTAAAAATATGCCTCTGACTACCCTTCAAATCCTTTCCAACTAAGCTCCAGGTGCCATTCAGGGGCTTGGTCATGTGTAGCGTCAGGAAACCTCCTCCCAACCGCATAAGGCAAACAACCTTAGAGCCTCACTGTTATCCAATAATAACGAATGTGCTTTATGCGGGACCTCCCAACAACCGTTGCTTTACTTTCCTTCAACTGGTACTTTCGACTTCCCTTGTTATCCATTCCTTGCTAAGAAATAAAACTGGATAGGTAGCTGTTTTGTCGAGATGGCCTAATCTGCTTTATGTCTACTCAAAGGTCCGTGCCCAGACACAAACAGATGTCGATTAGTGATTTCCCACTGGCCCGCTCCTGGCGCTGGGGTACCTAACTCCTAGGCACTCAGCAAACTAGGCTCGTGGTCGGGGTGGTGAGCAGCTCTCAGTGCAGAAGAATCGCCAACGCAGAGAACAGCCCAACCTTCCGGATCATCAGCGTCGGTCACCGGGGAACTTCGCCATGGGCCGGTTGCTACAGACGGGCGGAAGAAGTCAGCCGCATCGAGTGACAGCGAGTGAGAGTCGCCGACCTCGCCGGTTCTTCACTGCCGGGGACCGCGGCCGCGGTGCCCCGTACCCACAACTGCTTATGGGCGGACTCGCAGTTTAGCTGGGCAGAGGGTTAAGACAAAAACCAACAATCCCCAATTGGTTTCTAGGCGCCTTTCACGGAGCTGGTTCGCGGACTTTCGGGCCTCTTATCACACACTGGCTGTTCTTTCTCTCTTACTATTACTATTTTCCCCTTCCTATCTATATTAAGCTCCCTGATAGACTATTCTAAGCTAGCACTCTTCTTTCTTCATTTAGATAAAATTACACACAAACCTGCACAAATTCACTCACATAACAAAATACTATCCAAAACAAAACGGCCAAGACTGGTAGAGCCCACGTCCTCTCTCCTTCCTCCCTCTCCTCCTCAACAAAGACTGTTAAGACGAAGACCCTCGACGTGACTGGAGAAGACCAGCCGTCGACGCAGTCGCCGAAGATGGATAAGGGGTAAGGCTCCTGTGAATACCACAGTTCCAAAGAAGAAGTCGTCGAAAAAGGACACACAGACCACTCCAATCACACCTACATCACCATACCTCTTTCACCTATACTTGGCACCTCCAAAGACACTGACAAGCCGCTGGATACAGAGACGAACACCAGTACCAAGTCGCCCCCCACACCCAATTTTTCAGACGCCACCAGGGCACCCTCCAACAAGTACACCGAGAAACGGTTAGAATTGCCCCCTCTCTTCATCAATGATAGTCAGTGAACTTACTCGTACTCCTTAAAGAACACAACAGGACACACAAAGTGCACAATTACACATTACGCACCGCCCTACGCTCAGCAGACTTCGCGGTCAAGGCCACCGCCTTAAATGCATACAACAAAACTCGTTACATTCCTCAAGGAAAAGCGTGCACAGTATCACCCTTCTCCCACACCCGAAAAATAAGACCGCTAGATTTGTTGTTAAAGGACTGTGCGCCCAGATCTCCGGAGAACATATAAGACAGGAACTGGCTCTCCGCGGATTTGAGGCAATCCGCGCCGTGCAAATGCGTCGCAGAAACAGGAATAGGGACCCCCTGCTTATGTCCGTAGTGGAACTGCAGGACGCTTATGAAAATAGAAAGATACTAGGCCTCCAATATTTGGCACAATTCAGAGTTAGGGTAAAAGCATATAGAGCCGCCCAAGTGCCAAAGCAGTGCTCACGATGCCAACAGCTGTGTGTGGCACGTGCAGCGAGAATGTAGGATACCCCAACCGGTATCATCAAATGTGCGGGGTCACACTTTTCATGTACCTTTAGCGTTCCACCTAAGGAACGTAAGTGCACTTGTAGCGATACACGGGTCATGATGCAACATGGCGCGGTTTCACCGTATGGCAAATAGCACTTAAAATGACTTTGTCGAAACAATCCCAGCAGGCTAGAGATCCCTACACCCACCAAGGAGTAACTTCACCTCCTCTGGGATACACCGAGCAGAGGGGAAATTGCTAGTGCAGGGGAAATGGCTAGTGCAGGACCATCTTGGCCGAACGTGACCAGCCCCAAGTCCCGGTCCCTCTGCAGCCATGGAACCACAGGCACCCCACGCGGAAACCATGGCCTAACAAGAGCGTTACCCACCACGACAACAACAGTAGCAGCAGAACACACACAAAAGAACATATACACAATCACTATAATGTGCGAAAAGAGCCCTTTTGGCCAAAAACGATCACCCCTCGCGAGTATTTTGACAACAGCAAAGCCATGGAAAACTTCCTTTGCCCACCAGGACTACCTAACCCAGGATTGGGCATGGACTTCTTCCGCGCCCATGCAAAATGGCTCTTATAATCAGCTCCCCTCAATCGTATCCTAAACTAGTCTTTGATCATATACGCACCTTCTTCGGAATTCTACATCAGCATTGCATTGGCTAGTTCAAATGCAGTCAATATAATTTACTGGAATGCTCGTAACACCCACCGTAAACGCAAGAAATTGCAACTGACAGAAATTTTACAACGAAACTCCATCCAAATTGCCCTTATAAATGAAACACACTTAGGAGCTGAGGACCGATTCAATATACCAGGTTATGTTGTATACCACTCGGATAGGAATAGACATTGTTCAAAATAGAATAAAGCACCATCAAGTATACATTCCGCCATTCACAGAATTAGAAGCAACCGCGGTAAAAGCGGGGCTCCTAAGATTCTAAATAACTTTAGCAGCCATATATAATCCCCAAAAGGACATTGATTCACATGATCTAGACATATTTATGCAACTAGGCACAAAAGTAATAGCAGCAGGTGACTTTAATGCAAAATACTATATATTTGGAGTTGCATTTAACCCAAACTCAAATGGAACAAATTATTAACGTATATTAATAGTAACAATAACCTACTGGTAGGACCAGAGGAACCAACGTATGTATCCGACTTGGATAGCCACACGCCATACATAGACATAGCGTTACTAAAGACGCAGACGTCTTTAGTAACGTTACGTCTATGTCTGGCGTGTGGCTACCGACTAGAAAGGTGCCAGGCCCAGATAAAATACCGAACATTGTTCTAAAACATTACCTAAGCGGGCGCTTACCCTGCTTGCCTACATATACAACTACACTCTAGAACACAGGCGCTTACCACCTAAATGGAAGCAAGCAAAAATCCTGCTCTTTCCCAAACCTAGAAAGGATCAATTCATTCCAGCAAACCACAGGCCAATTAGTCTCTTAAACTCATTGTGCAAGGTACTAGAGAAAATCATCCTAAAACCTCTCAAAGTCCTTGTACTACCAGCCAAGCCAGCTCCGGGGGAAGAGGGCCCCCTACAGTGACGCATAAGATAATCGCTCCTTGGCTCTACAGGCCGTGCTGTCGCCTACAACTGATCATGCACAATCACGGATACGCCTGATCAGCGAAACAAAAATACCATTATTATAGTATTTATCAAGCACACATTATATATATATAAAATTAGAATAAGAACTATACATAAACCTAATTAATACTAGATCAATATGATTGATATTTATAAAATCTAGGACTAGAGTCTTCATATAACACTAAGAAAAAAGTTGGATTAGCAACTAATACTAACGAATACCATTAAATTATGTATGTAATAGTGACTTGGCTCACTAAGCTACAAATGAATGACTAGACTAAGACTCCAGAGGCACGATAACATTTATCAAATGAATGCTAGCACATAAATTGCTAAATTAATTCATAGATTCCACCCGCACACTTACAGCACGTAACATCTTACAGCAGTTCCAAACCACATAACAGTAGGCACACGTGCCACTCACTGTACACCTTTACCTTGAATCCATCTTGCATGAGCGCATTTGCGAACATCTAACTCCCCACGCGGGGCGCTCTGGACCTTTGGTCACGGGCGTCTCCGGGAAAAACAGCACGCTTATCGCTCTTGCATGCATACTAGCTCTTCATCTATCTCCACTAAATTCCGGGGTGCAATAGCGGTATCCGAACACTTCTTTCCTTTCACTCCCTGCATGTTGTTAGTAATAATAGCATGGGGAGGCGATGTAGAAACTTTCTTGGTTGATTGCCACCGAGGAGGAGCAGGGTAGATCCTCTTCTTTAAATAAAATTTAAAAAAAATAGAAAAAAACCCACGGCACTGATGTTTCCCGTGAGTCTGGAACAGCTGGATGGTACAGCAACTTTCGCTTCCCCAGGGGGCGATTACCTTAGGATGATTTCATGCTTTGAAGAAGTAGTAGTATTGAGTACGCTGTTAAAAGGATGCACTAATGTTAACAATCAAGGCGCAGGCAATACCTTAACTGCAGCGTAGGGCAACCGGTCAAAGCCGACAGCCTTTTAGGGTGGCAGGATACTGAGGATTGCCGATATTTCAGCGTTGTCTCTTTCCACAGCACAACTGCTGTCAAATGAGCTATAGAGGTAACTCTGCACCGCAGCTGTAAATTTATGCACATGGTCAGCATCAAGATTGTAGCCAGTAGTATAGTAGTATAGCTTTCAGGTGGTCAGCATGAAGTTCACCTTGGGCCAGTTGCCCCTGGAGCTGCAGAGGGCGAGGACATTGAGGAAGCTGCAACTCCGCCCCTGAGCAAATAATCGTCCGTACGGATATAGCTCAGGCGTTCCTCCCACAGTTAGTCGAAGTAGTCTGCCAGGGTTAAGCGAAATAAATGTGGTAGCCTTCGAAACTCCCAGCGACCCGCCGGATTCAAACTACTTTGGAAGCGGCGTCTGGCGCTGTTCTTATCACTGATAAGACTACGGACAGACTGTGGGAGAGGTAGCTTTGAAATTCCGGAACCTGGGCTTTTGTAGAGCTCTGTGCTGCACTTTTCATGACAGTGGTCACTGACTCTACCATTCGGTCGACATCTTCCTTGGCGCTGCTACAGTTAGGAAGGGGAGGCAGAGCCCCGAGAAATTTGGCATATTTACACCAATCTGTTTTACTGGAGATAGGATTAAAGCGGATTGGCCTTGATGGCTTCCTTGCAGGTAAGGTACAGTCAATGTTTAGCCAATGTGGTGGACACTTGCGCCGTGGTGCATGGTGGGAGAGTTTGGGAATAGAATGTAGATGTGGCGCGTAGCAGCTTAATTGTTCAGTAGATTGCTGCGGGTCCTGACGTGGGTTGATTCCAAGCAACGTGCCAGGCGTTATAGTCACCGGTAGCAATTATTGCTGTGGAGGTGGAAAAGAGCCAGTCAAGCACCATATCCAGGAAAATCTATTGGGAGCGATGTACGCCAAGAAGAGAGTCAGAGGTTCTTTGTCAGTGTTCAATTGCACCCCAGCTGCCTCCAAATGGGCTGCTGTAAGGATGAAGAGTTGGTGGTGTTGGATGCAAATCTGATGTACACCGCAGTGCCACTAAACCCGTCAGCTCGGTCTGAGTAGCACTGCATACCTGTAATCGTTGCACGGGCCGAGAGAGAACAGTCCATACATCGGGTCAGTGAGCTACCTCCGCCGCTGCACTGCTGCTCTCTCCAACAGATGGACAGACCACGCCGCCAGGGAACGAAGATTACTGGGACTCCCGGTTCCGACACCGCAGTAATGATTAGTTCAACCGCTACAGCTCTTTTTGATGAAATGGCGATGAAGAGCCTGCAAAAAAAAAAAAAAAAAAAAAAAAACCTCGGCACCACTGACTCACCCGCCGCAGCTCCCGCCGATCCCGAGACGCGAACCTCGCCAGACATAATCATCGCCAATCCTCTTCCAACTAACAAGGTTAAACACCAGCCACATCATCTGCGCAGACACAAACGCCCAGCTATTGAGCTATTTTCCGTATGCGACGACCTAAACACCAGCGCCCAACAGACAATGGAGCACCGTCAAACGCGACGATACATATAGCATTTCTGCTCTCTTTCTCCTAAGAACCATGTAAAAATGCTGGCTATCGGCTGTCATCACCTCAAATATCTTCTCTATTCTAGGCTCCAACCCATTATTCAAGGTGGTTATTCTCGAACTGGATGTTTGCGCATCCTTACCTTCAGGCAGAGCCTGCACAGCTACTCCTCTTCATGTCCCTGGTGCTGTGACTAGGCCACACAGCATAGGAGTGCACCAAATCAGCCCGCTGAGACTACTGTGTGGCCGAGGCCCTCACATCGGAGTGCAAGTAAAACAACCTGGCCCACTGCCACAGATTCTGTGTCTCCTGCGGGATCAGCGACCACTACACGGGCCAGGCCACTTGCGCACCACAACGCCACTCTCAAAACACTACAGCCCAATCCACGCTCTCCCAGCAATTAAGAGCATTCCAACTTCTCCATATATTTCAATAGTTATGTCTTCAGATACTGCACAATCAGCCACCAGCGCACTTCCACAAACCCAGCCAACTCGTACATAAATACAGCAATAACCGAGCTTGCCTCCCTGGTATTCAAAATGTAACGTTGCAACACCTTTGCCTTGGCCACTCTGCTCACCTCCGCTAACAACCTAAGACAAGAAATCCTCGAACTCCGCCAGTCTACTTCCATTCAGGTCATCATTACAAAAACCAAAAAAAGGACAAGCCGCTCTTACGCCTAAAGTTAAGATGTCACTGCCTTGCGCTTGAAGTCCTACGGCACCGTTCTCCGGAGGCCATTCCTTCAGCCACAGCCGAACTAACCCTCAAACTTCAAGAGCACCATGACGATATACAACTTCAACTCCAGTTACCCATTGAAATAGTCTCCGCACGCCCTGGCCTCCTGGAAGGGGAGTTTACTGAACTCCATGCCTGCAGCTTCAAACAGTCCCACAGTATATATAAACAGTTTCTGCACATCATGACTTCCAACGAAACACTTCACAGCACACTCACTACTAACCCACCCGCAGCAGAACAAGACCACATTCCCCCATACAGTCTGAAATAGATCCAGGATACCAGGACCCTACCGCCGACAGATTCATACCACAACCGGTGCCTTACAAACTTAGCACAACTGAACAGCAACATTGAACATGTCAACACTATGCCACACCTACCACAAAACACCGCCAGTATGAATGACCGCAGTCTGCATTCATAAGAACGCATATTTAAACTGATAATTAAAACCACTAAAGTTGCTCTACTTCGTACTCATTCCCCGGTGCACCCAGGGCCTTGGACATGTATGTTCCCCGTCCAAACACTTTGACCCGCTCCCTGCCATAGCCTGTAGCATTCTAAATTCTTCCCATTACTAGTGCAGGACCTCATTACCTCTCTCCTTTTATTCCCATGCAACTTTCACTTCCTGTCTACTCTTTCCCCTCTTTTCCCGTTTTTATAAAAAGGTAGGATCTGGTTTGTTGGTTCTATTTGATTTGTCTGATCCGGAGCATAGATACACATTCCGATTCGGGTATGTTAATTAATTCCCTCGCTGAGATCTTATGGCAGCCATAATTTGCCTTCAAGGACCAGCAGACGGCAGTTAGGAGCATCGACCGTGAAAGGTCGGCACCGCTGAGGCTCCGTCCCACCTCTATCTGCCACTCCAGCAACGTCTAATCGCCCACGGAAAGATCAGTGAAACGGGTTACCCCCTTTCAAGGTCACAATTCGGTGTATCAGCCAACTGTTCCGGAACCTAAGGTGCCCCCATAGAAAATAAAAGCAGAATAACAAATCAATGCTGTGCCAGTGTCTAGAGCTATGGTGTTTACATCATTCAAAATAAGTGCATAAGTGCTAGTGCACACTCAGTGTCAGCACCATCAGTGCTAGTAGCGCCAATGCCAAAGGAGCGATCCACAAACGTGCCAATGACATCTCACAACATATCACTATAAAGGCCAAGCACGATCAAGAAAAAATCGCAGGTATGAATGATTGATGTATTCGAGCACACTATTTACCATTAGAAAAGGATCTGCTGGACATCCAAAAGAAACAGATTAGCGCAAGACTAGCCTTTAGTCACTTCCACAGGATCCCCATAGTATTAAAAGTTATCTCATGGAAATTGCAGCTAAAATGAAGGAACTATACCTAGCAAACCAACGTTGAATCACCCCTGCGAAAAAAAAAAACAAAAAACAGAATCTACACTATGACAATCGTAGTGACACCAAAAAGATAAGCCAATACTTTTACACATAAACTATTAAATCAACAGACAAAACAGATATGACTCACTCTCCGCTAGGGAGGAAGAAAAAGACCACGTAGAAACACCGTCAAACACAAAGTAAGGGATGAAACCACTTCCAAGTGACACTTAAACTTTCATACCAAACTAAAGTTTCCAAAGTATCACAATAAACGACTTCTACAAAAAAACCAGAACAGTTCCTCCCCAGTCACAACAAAATCCGTCTCAAACTCCCACAGTTGTGGCAGCGGGCTGGTCTCGTGCACTCCTGTGCTATGTGGTCGTAATCACAGCACCAGCGACACGGAGAGGAGTAGCTGTGCAGGCTTGGCTCGAAGGGAAGGATGCGGCTAGTCAATGGCAGTCCGTCGGGGAGGCGGCCGCGCAAACCTTTGCTTCGAGGAATACTACCCTGAATAGTGGGGTGTAGCCTAGGCTTGAGAAGATCCTTGTGCTGACAGCCAATAGCCAGGCGTCTTTATATGAACCTTAAGAGAAAGGGAGCAGAGATGCTACTTGGATCGCCGCGGTTTACGGCGCTCCATTGTCTGTTGGGCGCTGGTGTGCAGGTCGTCGTGTGCAGAAGATAGCTGGTCGTTGTGTGTCTCCGCATATGATTAGGCTGGGCCTTAACCTCGTTGGTTGGAGGAGGATCGGCGATGTTTATATCTAGCGAGGTTTGCGTCTTGAGATCGGCGGCGATTGCGCCAGGTGAGCGAGAGGTGTCGGGGCTCATTTTCTTTTCCTTACCGGGCTTTGCTTTCGCTATTTCAGCGAAAAGAGATGCAGCCGTTGAACTGATCAGTACTGCGGTGTCAGAATAGGGAATTCCGGTAATCTTCTTTCCCCGGCGGCATGTTCTGCTCATCCTTCTGAGAGAGAGCATCAGCGCAGCGGCGTAGGCAGCTCACTGAGTTGATGGATGGGATGTGCATATTTTCACTGAGCAACTGTGAAATCCTGGGGGAGCGAAAGTCACTGTACCAAGTAATTGTTCCGGACCCTCGGGGAAACACCAGTTCCGCGGGTTGTCTACATCACCTCCTAGATGTGCTGCTAGAGGGCAACTGCCTCGATTTAGGAGGGAGCCCCCTGGCTGTTGCCATTCCAGGACTTGGTCCTTTACTGCCACACGGATATTTTAGATAAGGGATTGTGGTTCAGCGGTGGGGTAGATATGCGAAAGTGGAGTTTTAGTTTTAAGGGATTTTAAGGTGAGTTTAATTGAATTGGTTTGTGAGGATTTTAGGGAACGGGATGGAGTCTAGGGCGCTTTCTGCGAGGTCCTGGGTCAATGTCATATTCCCCGAGTTCTAAGATCAGGGAGTTGAAACTGTTGGGTACCTGGGATCGGAAGGATTTTGAGAGGTTTAGGGTGTATTCGGAGAGGGTTAGAAGATGTAGGTCCAGGTGTATGTTCCGGTTTGGTATGTACCGGCCGGAGTTCGTGGCAGTTCGGAGGTACCGGTTTTTCAAAATTTGTAAGCGATCGAGATGGGTTTTGGTTGCCGTTTCCAGATTTGGCAGGCATATGTTAGGGCCAGGCGTAGTACTTGCTTGTAAACCAGCACTTTAGTTCCGACGGACATCAAAGAGAATTTAGAAAATAGAGGGTACAACATTCTCATCCTCCTACTCACACTGTTTGCCAACTCGGTGATGTGTGGCTTCCATGTTAACTTTATGTCTAGCCGCACAACTAGATATGTGGCTTCTGTGGTCCAAGGGACAGCTCCTCCAGCTATTCTGATATCTTGCATATGTGGTAGGGGTCGTCTTGAGAATATAATGGCTTGTGATTTGCTGGAGTTAACTGCCAGCCGCCACATATTAAACCATGTAGTCAAGATGTCCGCGTAGACTTGCAGTCTCACCACAGCGGTTTGTTGACGGGTAGAGCTCGTCGTGATAGCCGTATCATCGGCGTAAAGATTCAGAGAACAGTTCGGATGGGATGGCACGGAATTGATATAAGTTAGAAAAAGAACCGGGCCAAGGACACTGCCTTGCGGGATTCCTGCACGTATAGGTCTTCGGGTTGAATGGACATTCTCGATGGTGACTGAGAAGGATCTATTGGTGAGGTAGGTGTAAAACAAATGTGTGAAATATAAGGGAACAGAGTAGGAGATGAGGCGATGCAGGAGACCTTGGTGCCAGACAGTGTCAAAGGCCCGCTTGAGGTCAAGAAATAACGCCGGAGTAAAGTGCTGGTTATTGTAACCGCGGACTACTGTTTGCACTACGCGCAGTAGTTGGTGTGTGGTTGAATGATGCCTTCTGAAGCCGAATTGTTCCGGCCGCAGGACGTTGGGGGCATCGAATGTGCGCTGTAGTCGAGCAAGCACCACCTTCTGAAATAGTTTGCTTAGCGCAGGCAGGAGGCTTATCGGGCGGTGGTTGGAGGGAGTCCGAGCGTCCTTGCCTGGCTTGCGGAAGGTGATGATCTTTCGTGTTTCCAATTAGCCGGGAAACGCGCTAGGTGCATCAGCCTGTTGAATAATTGCACTATCAAATCAAGCCACGCTGGCGGCATAGCAGCGTATGTTATGCCGTCGTAGCCTGAGGCTTTGAACGGTTGTGATTGCAGTAGAAGATTGGTTAGTTCAGCAGGATTTGTAGGGGTTATTGTCTGCACATATGGTGGGACCAGCAGGTAGTCTTGAACGGCGGTATGCACCTGGTGCACATGGTCGGAGTTTGGTGTATCAGCTGGGGTGAAGGTGTTTTCTAAATGATCCGCCATCAACTCCACCTTTTCCCTGGCTGATCGGCCACTCGTGTTCCAAATATGAGAGGTTTGCTTGGCATGGGGAGACGCAGGAGAGCCTTAGTCATCCTCCACAGCGAAGCATTCCGCGTGTTCAGTTTGGACAGGCGTTGCTCCCATTCCTGGTTACCAAAGTCCCGGAGTTTCAGTCTCAGTAGTTGTTGCAGGCGGTTTAATTCTCGCCGATCCTGCGGGCACCGGGTGTGTTGATAGCGCCGGCGTGCTCCATTTTTGTTGGTGATAATGTGTCTGATGTTGTGGGGTAGGTGAGACTGGTGGGATCTCCTTCCGGGAGCTGGGATAGATTGGTGTATCGCCTGTTGGATGGTGGAGGTCACCGCCTCTATCAAGGTGTCTGCCTCAGTTGCCGTAGTGCAAGGTATGAAGTGTGGCGTGGTTTGCGCTAGCAGTGCAGTGTAGTTTTTCCAATTTGTTTTACGGGGGTTTGGAGTGGTGTGGGGTGGTTTAAGTGCTGGACGTATGTGAAACAGGAGGAGGATAGGGTAATGGTCTGAGGAAAGTTCGGGGATCGTGAAGAGGCGAGGGTGCCATCTCACATTTGAAAGGAGGGCGATGTTGAACCAGTCTGGTAGTCGTCGATCACGTTATAGTTGGGAAAGGTAGGGGAGAGCATGCTAGGCCTCGGTCTGTGACAAACTGGTGAAGCACTGTTCTACGGTGTGATATTGTGGTGGAGTTCCAGGTCGTATGTTTTGCATTGTAGTCCCCCATAGCTACAGTGGCTGTGGGGGAATTGAACATGTGCTGCAGTTCGCCTGGCAGCATGGTCTTGCCTTGGGGGAATGTAGACGGAGTAACAGTTGACGAGACCTGTGCTAGTCTGCAGTTGGATTCCCGTCACTTCCATGTTGGTCAACTGAGGCAAATGTAGGCGGTGGTGTTGTACGGAGCTTTGGATGAAGATCGCTGTTCCTCCATAGCCATCCAGCCTATCTGACCAGTGGGGGGTGTTTACATCCTAGGAGTAGGGCACTCCAGCGGCAAGTTGCGGACCCGCGGGAAAACACTGGTGGATATTTATTCGTACCTAGGCACGGACCTTTGAGGAGATAGCAAGCAGGTTTGTTGTCTCAACAAAACAGCCATCTGTCCGGCACCATCTCAACCTCTGCCCGCCACGAGATTCTCTTGCAGGTTAGTGTTGCCGTCATCCAGCGCCTTTTCCCTCTCCTGAGAGCAAAGTGTAGTGCAGTGTAGTTTCAGTGAACCGAAGAAATAGAAGCTGTACAATGGCACAGCCCCCTGCTTCAGTACCACCAATGCCACTATAAGTCCGGAGCCATCAAAAGTAATCAATAAAAGCGTCAACATAGAAAATCACACCTCAATAACAAAATCAACGAATAAAGTGCCAATGACTAATGTACCAACAAAACCGTGCATATGTGATAGTGTAGTGCCTAGTGTCACCATCAGCAGCAGCAGCAGTAGTAGTAGTAGTAGTAGTAGTAGTAGTAGAAGTAGTAGTAGTAGTAGTAGTAGTAGTAGTAGTAGTAGTAGTAGTAGTAGTAGTAGTAGTGCCAATGCCAAGCATAAAGGGTGGAAACCCAAACTACTAATCATAACAATTCAGTACAAAATCCGGGCAGGACCAAGAAAAAACGCAGGTACGAATGATTTATGTGTATGAGAACATCACTTAGCATTAGAAGTGGAGCTGCTGGACCTCTGAAGGGAAGAGCTCAGTTATAAGATTAGCCTCCAATCACTCCCATAAGGTTCCCAGTGGCTCTCTGTGGCCCCGAATCTTGAAAGTTGTCTCAGGGAGATTGCGGCAAAACGGAAAGAATTACATTTAGCGAACTAACCAAGATTACATCACCCCCGCAGAAAAAAAAATCACACCGGTGATAGCGACACTGACACCAAAAAGCATAAACAAACACCACCACATTCAAAATATTAAATCAAAACACAAAACAGACATGACTCTCTCTCTCTCTCTATCTCTCCTCTAGCGAGCAGGAAAATGAGTGTGCAGAAACACAAACAAACACAAAGAAAAAGAAAAAAGCACACCCAAGAAACACTTAAACTTTGAAACCCAACAAAAGTACACACGACACTTAAACACCCAAAATGACATGAAAATCAAAGAGATTCTCCTCAGGCAGAAATATCTCTATCAAATTCCAACCACCTGTTCTCCAGCCCCAAAAGAACCTTCCCCTTCCCACACAAACACAAGAACCAGTAGGTCCTTCACCAAATAGAGCACCCAGAATAATATTTCCAGACAACAATGTAATCCTTCCTATTCAAAACATGCCCAGCAAATAATTACACCACCCAAAATACGGCATACGGATTAAAAGTTCTGTTCTAACAAATTGACAGGTTGGAAATGACTTCAACCCACTTACAACAAGCTGCCATTCAGTATCACACTTTTAGGCAGCGGAACAAGGAGCCTTTTAGATATGCAATTTGGGATTGCCCCATATCATTGATCCGAAAGACATTGTCGAAACCCTGAAGGCCAAATAGTACCTGGTAAATTATTGCAAGCAATACCAATTTAGAGTCAGACCATTGCCGTTAATTTTAACAGCACTAGAAAACACAAAAAGCAATATAATTCATACTTGAGAGAATATCATCATTAAGGTGGAGCACTATAGTACTGAGAATCAGGTAGCACAATTCTACAACTGTCAGTCAATAGGACACACCTCTAAAATTTGTAACCTCACACCGCCCTGTGTTTCGCGCAGCTGGTTGCATATGTTGCAACATTGCCCACAGAAAATCTTACCTAATTTCACTCCAATCTGTACTAACTGTAATCAAGACTACTCCGCTAGATACAAAGACTGCATAGCATTTAAAAAAGAACGAGACCGGAGACAGCTATCGCACTAACCATGTAGAGGCAATTAACCAATAAAAGTTTTCAAAACCTTCCGAACCCCACACCTATAACCAAAAAGGCTCTAATCAACCAGGAATCTCGTATACATCCACACAGGAGCTCTACAAAACACTACACACAGCAACACACACTACACTACTGAAACAGCATCACTCAAAGAAGCCTTTACACTTTTAAAAGAACTAAATCTTAACTCGTTTCTTCCCAAACTAATAACAAGCATTGTTAAATTCAAATCAGTCAAATGTCTGGCTTAGAAATTGGATATAATCTTAGAATTTTTCGACAAAGTTACATAAATGGCATAACAGCGCAACACAATAGATCAGAAAATCAATGCACTCCTGTAAAACGCAAACGGATTTCGCGGCTGCAGCTATGAGTGGTCCAGTCTTTTGAAGTCAAAACAAATGAACTTTGCTTGCGTTGTAGAAACAAAACTGAAAACCGTTCAGATCGTAAGAGATCGTAACCCCTCGGACCATTCCTGCTGGAACAGTAATTCCAACATTCCTCCTGACACACTTGACATTATTAGTAAGAGATAATCACATACAGTCAATCCTGCAAGTGTACCACAGTCAGAGCTCAAACCATTTCTCCATAAAATTCAGCATAGGCAAATTATTCAGGTTAAAATATCACACCATTCATTGATTGGCAAAACTAGAAGATACTAATCCACAAAATGTCTGAGCGCAGGAGGCGGTACACTACGGATCAGTAAATTGATGAAGGTATAAATAACTTTGCAGCATCAATCAAAAGAGCGAAGATAAAATTAAGTACCTTCTCCCAAATTCCTCCACCGTCCACCACCTATCCTGATGTGGAAGGACTATTGGCGATAAGGTAAGTGGAAGAACCCTAGGAAAAATGCCTTTAGAATTTTACCACAATGGCTACGACCAGTAATTGGCTCCCAAATTCATATCTGCAAAATAGAAAGTTGGGAGCAGAAACTCCTAAGAATAACACACAAAGATTCATCCATTTGTAAATTTCTCCGAAATTTCAAAAGTCTCCACTGGTCTACAGTCTACAGCACAGGCAATGATCATACCACAACGTTTAGCACCGCATCCCTGTGGAAAGGCAACCACATTTGCCAACCTATTCCAAATAATAAATTCACAAAAACACGATAAATTCAAGCCATAATAAGCTCGTTAATTCATGAATTAGAAGATGGCCAACAGAAAAACCGCCTTAATCACTAACACCCATCATTTAATTAGTGGTGTACCAAACTATTAGAATCCTTGCAAATAAAAAATTCCCCGGACGAGATGGAAATAGGCACGAGGAACTGAATCATTTCCCATTTCATTACACTTAACCCAGATATTAAACTCCTGTTTGAAAGTTCAGTACTTTCCCCAGGCTTGTAAGGAGGCCAAATAATTCATAATTCCAAAAAAAGGGAAAAATAAATGAAATGCGAAAACTTACAGGCCAATTAGACTCCTTCCAACCGCTGGAAAAGTGTTCGGAAAACTAATACTGATACACATCAAAAAACAAACAGAAAGGCACTGCCCTCCCAGACCAACAAATTGACTTCAGGATAGGCCACTTCAAAGAACAACAAATTCTCAAACTAACTACGACATCATCAAGGAGTTCAACAACAACGATTGCACTCTTCCTGGATGTGATGATGGAGATGAAAATGATGATTATGGTTTTAAGGGAGAAAAACTGCGCAGGTAATTAGCGCCCAAATACACTAATACTGTGCCAAGAGTAAAATAAATAAATTAGCTACACAAAAACCAGTGTAAGAACAAGCAATATTAGCACATTGGGCTATAAAAATAAATGTTTCATATCAAATAAAAGGTAAAATGGTCAACAATAAACAAAATACTGGTACTAAAACGCATCAGCATAAGCTGAAAACGCAACCGTCTTAAAATGTTTTAAAATAGCATCATAAATAAAATGGCATAAAATCACACCTTGCTCCAAAAACCAAAAACTGATATAACGGAGTACTCGCTCAACAGCAATTACATTACTTGCAAGTAAATTCTTCAATAGAGGAGGGCAAACCTAGGGAAAATCTAAAAGCGGCTAGATAATGGCATTCCAGTAAAATGTGATGCAGTGTATAGAGGTGGTCACAATTAGCACATACTGGAGCTGCTTCACTATTAAAAAGGTGACGATGACTAAAAAGACAATGCCCAATTCTTAAACATGCTCAAATTACTTCTTCGCGATGAACTGCGCGAGAATAAGATGACCAATTAAAAGGAGCTCATTTACATTGTCTAAGCTTATTATCATGGAGTAATCTCCATTCCTCGCGCCAGCATAAGAGAACGTCTCGACATAAAGAAAGTTTAAAATCCCTGGGATCAAAACGTTGCTCAATTTCAGCAAGGTTTAAACGGGCGCATTTAGCTACGACATCCGGGCCCTCATTCCCTGGAAGTCCCACGTGTCCAGGTACCATAGCAGTGTCACGCTGGCGCCAGTGTCAACAAGCGTAAACACTACATACTGCAATTTCTATACAAGAGGGTGGTAGTTGTATAGGTTTCTAAAAGATAAAAGGGTACTCAAAAATTGGAACTAATAGCACTGTCCCCCAGTCACTGTTCAGAAAAAATAAAAGTGCCCAATAAATAGGATCAAGCTGCACCATAAAAATAGATGTCGCAAAGTTAAGACCAAACGTAAAAATGGCTCCATTAAAAACAAAAGCACATCCCACAGCTGTTTCAGATTTCGAACCGTTGGTATAAATAAAAGTATATCTAGTAAAAGAAGAGACAATCTAATTAAAATGACGACGAATAATGCTGCGGTCGAAGACTTAGGACAGGACATAAGCCCAATATGAACGGCGTTTACCGCCTGTGGTGCCTCAGTAGTGAAAACGGGCGTTAAACACTACTCAAAAAAAAAAAAAAAAATGAACGGCGGCATATGCTAAAAGCCAAGGGGGATAAAAGTTTCTCCGATTAAGAAAAAAGCAGGTAACTCTATATCAAAAGTCCTTAATAACTTCCAAAAACGAAACCCAGGAGGCCTAGTAGTAAAAGATCGAGCATTATAAAATGGAGCGAGAGACACATTTAAAAACTGCTCATTCGTAGTATGTCAAGGTTGCACAGCTAATCGACAACCATAAGCAGCAAGTAAAAGATCCCTTCGATAACACAACGGTGGTTCTCCAGACTCCGCAATTAGGCTGAACACAGGACTAATTGGGAATGCTCCAATGGCGACACGGATACCCCGGTGATGAATGGGGTTGAGGCGACGAAGAACTGAAGGTCGCGCAGAGCCATAAACTACATGGCCATAATCTAGAATGGACCGGATAGGAGAACGGTAGAAACGTAAAAGAACCAAAAGGTCAGATCCCCAGGATATGCCCCTTAAAACACGTAAAAGACAAAGAGAACATTCACACTGAGTTATACTATGTGGGATGACCAGCATAATTTCCTATCAAATACCAAGCCAAGGAAATTACCTTCGTCTTCGAAAGCAAAAGCGTCTGGGCCAAGATGTAGAGATGGTGGAGGATACTCCTTACGGAGTCAGAAATTCATGCAGACAGTTTTCTCTGCAAAGAAACGGGACCCGTGGTTTACACTCCAAGCATAAAGGCGGTCCAGACATCATTGGTGGAGGCGCTCAGGTTCACCGAGCGGAAAGAAAGATGGCAAAAATCGTCGACAAACGGGTTCCTGGCGTTAAGCACTCGGCGATGGAATTGATAGCGATTGCTAACTGTGTGACAGTACCAAGCCCTGAGGTACACCGTTCTCTTGAATAAAACGAGATGATAAACCTGAAACCTAGAGAACATTAAAAACCCGGTCTTTCAGAAACTCCTGAATAAAAAGACATACGAGCACACATATGACAATCATGAAGCGTTCGAAGGATACCGCTTCTCCAACAAGTATCATAGGCTTTCTCCCAATCAATGAATGCGGCGATCGTTTGGCATTTGCGTACTACACGTCCATTATATGGGTGGAAAGATGGTCGACCGAAGAGCGATGGCGACGAAAACCGTACTGCAGGTTCATCAAAAGGCGCCTCGACTCTAACCACCACATAAGCCACCTGTTAATCATGCATTCCATCACCTTGAGGCGTAACGGGTGAGAAAAATCGGACGGTAACTGGAAGAAAGATGTGAGTCCTTTCCAGGTTCAGGTATAAGAATGACGATGGTCACTGGTCAAGCGCTCGGAAATGTACTATCACATCAAATGTGATTAAATAGCTGGAGTAAAAAAGCCTTGCCTTTCGCTAGTAAATGCTGTAACATACCTACATGGATGCCATCCGGTCCCTGTGCGCAATGTGGAGATGTAGAAAGAACGAGGTCAAATTTCCTGACTGTAAGAAGGATATTATAGCACTTCTGGTTGTCGGAGGCAAAACAGAAAACTCTCGCCTCTACCTACTCCATTAATGTGCGAAACGAAAGAAGATAATAGGCGCAGCTAGAAACATCCGCGAAAGTGCTCCCTAAAATAATGGCAATATTAATTGGAGTTTCAAGTACACGACCTAAAAATCGGGTATCGGCGTAAACTCAGTTTTGCCTGCTATGTGCGGAAGATTTTTCCAGACCTCAGACTTAGGCATGGTGCGGTGAAAAGTATGGACGAAAGGTATTCAAGACGGCTTTCTGATATTCTTAATGATTCGACGGCAATTGTAGCCCAGCTGTTTGTAGCGAATGTTTGCTGAAGTAGGGCGGCGACGAAAAACTCGTAAAACACCTTGGCATGCAATCAAAGCAACCTGGCATTCTTCGGTCCAACAAGGAACCGGAAAAGTCTGGGGTGGGAAGACTATAGGTGATGGTGATTATTGCTTAAAGGGTGCAAAACTGCCAAGGTCATTAGCTCCCAAACACACTAAAAACTGTGCCAGAATTAAATAATAAATAATCTACACAAAATCAGTGTATAAGATAAGCAAAAATAGCACTTTGGGCAGTAAAATAAAAACCCCATAACAAATAACAAGGGTAATATACACAATAAACAAGACCGCTATTAAAGCTCCGTTACAAGAGCTGATGATGATGATGATTATATTTTAAGGGGCGCAAAACAGCTATGGTCATTAGCGTCCAAACACACTAAAAACCGCGCCAATTATTAAAAAAAAATAAAATGCACCTTGTCAGCGTTTAACGTCATCAAATTTAGCACTTTGGGCTATAAAACCCCATAACAAAGAAGAAGGGTAAAATAGTCAACAAAAAATAAGGCTGGTAATAAAACTCAGCAGCTAGGGCTGATAACACAACAGTCTTATAATAGTCAATAATTGTAACAACAAAAACCCCAAAACAAATCACAAGGGTAAAACGGTAACAATTAACGGAGCTGAAAACAGATCAGTCTCAAAATGGTATAAAATTGCTACAATAAAACCGCACAAAAATAACGGGGGTAAAATGGTCAACAACAAACAAAAGATTGTCGGTAAAAACATATCAGGAGATCTGAAAACTCAACAGTCCTACAATAGCTTAAAAATGCCGTCATGAATAAAAGGTAAAACCTTCACACCTTGATCCAAAAATCAGAAATACGAATAAAACGGAGCACTCGCTCAACAGCAGCCACATCATCTACAAGTAACTCCTCAATAGAGGAGGGAAAAGCCAGGGAACGTCTAAAAATTGCTAGATAATGGCAATCGAGTAAAATGTGACGCAATGTAAAGGGATGCTCACAGTAAGGGCAAGCTGGAGCCGGTTGTCCGTTAAAAATGTGTTGGTGACTAAAAAGGCAATGCCTAATTCTCAAGCGTGCTAAAATGACCTCTTCGCGACGAACTGCGCGAGAAGAAGCCGAACAGTTAAGAGGGGCGGATTTACATTCACGGAGCTTATTATTTGGGAGTACTTCCTACTCCTCGCGCCAGCGTGAAAGAATGGCTCTACGTAAAGAATATATAAAATCCCCGAAATAAAAACGCTGCTCGTATTCAGCAGGGTCTAAAAGAGCGGATTTAGCTGCGACATCTGCGGCCTCATTACTCGGGAGTCCCACGTGTCCAGGTTCCCATAGTAGTGTCATCCTGACGCCAGCGTCGAAAAGAGTTAACACTACATCCTGGATCTTCTGTACAAGAGGGTGGTGGTTGTACAGATTTCTAAAACTTAAAATGGTACTCAAAGAGTCGGAACATATAACACTGTTCCCCAGCCCCTGATCAGAAATAAATAAAACCGTCCGATAGATAGCATAAAGCTCCGCCATAAAAATATATGTCGCAACGTTAAGACCATACGTAAAACTTGCTCCATTAAAAACAAACGCACATCCTATTCTAGTGTCAGATTTCGAGCCGTCGGTATAGATAAAATTGCAGCCATTAAAAGAGAATTTGATCTCGCTAAAAGAACAACGAATAATAGGTGCTGTGGTGGAAGATTTTGGACAGGACGTAAGCCCAACATGAACGGGGGCCTCCTTTAAAAGGCAAGGAGGAGAAGAATATTCCCCGGCTAAGAAAAAAGCAGGTAACTCGAAGTCCAACGTCCGCAAAATCTTCCGAAAATGAAATTCAGCAGGCTTAGCAGTAAAAGAACGAGCAGCATAAAATGGAGCGACAGACAAATTAATAAAAACAGCTCGTTCGTGGCATGACCAGGTTGCACAGATTTCGTCTGCGAAAGAGAGCGCGTCTGGGCCAAGATGGAGAGATGGTGGAGCATACCCTTACAGCGCCAGAAGTTCACGCAGACGGTCTTCTCTGCCAAGAAACGGAACCCGTGATTTACACTCCAAGCGTAAAGGCAATCGAGACAGCATTGTAGGCAGCGTTCTAAAAAGTTCTCCGAGAGAAAAGAAAGATGCCCAAATCATCCATAAACAACGACGATTGTATTTCCTCGCGGTAAACACTCATTTTTGGAATTGATAGCATAGGCAAACATTGTGCAACTAAGTACCGTTCTCTTGAATAGAACTAGATGATAAAAGTGACCCCACGCGAGCATGAAAAACCCGGTCTTTCATAAATTCTTGAATAAAAATGGACATACGACCACGTATATGCCAATCCTGAAGCCTTCGAAGGATACCGCTTCTCCTACAAGTATCATACGCTTTCTGCAGATCAAAAAATACGGCGATCGTTTTGCACTTCCGTACAAAACCGTCCATTATATGGGTGGTTAGAGACACAAGATGGTCGACTGAGGAACATGATGCCGAAAACCCCACTGCGCGTTCGTCAATAAGTGCCTCGACTCTAACCACCACGTAATCCGCCCGTTAATCATGCGTTGCATCACCTTGCAGACACAACTGATGAGGGAAATCGGACGGTAACTGGAAGGAAGTTGTGGGTCCTTTGCAGGTTTAGGCATGGGTATGACAGTGGTCTTTCGCCAAGCACTTGGAAATGTTCCACTTAACCAAACCGAGTAAAAATTCTGGAGTAAAAAAGCCTTGCCTTTCGCTGACAAATGCTACAGCAAGGCAACATGAATGTCATTTGGCCCCGTTGCGCAATGCCGAGAGGTAGAAATGGCATGCTCCAGTTATCGGGCTGTAAAAGGCACATTATAGCACTCCTAGTGGTCGGAGGCAAAAAGAGAATCCTCTCGACTCAACCTGCTCCTTCAATGTGCGAAATGAATGAGAGCAATTGGCGGAGCTCAAAACCTCAGCGAAAGTGCGTCCTAAAATATTGGCTATATAAATTGGAGTAGTCAGTACTCGATTTGATATCCTAAGACCATGTATTGGCGTAAATCTAGGTTAGCCTGCAACGCGGCGTAGCTTTTCCCTACTTATAGATGAAGGCTTAGACGGGCAGTTGTTTGTAGCGAATCATGTTTTCTGAAGTAGGGTAGGGGCGAAAAACCCGTAGAGCACCTCGGCTGCACGCAAAGCATCCCGGCATTTATCGGTCTACCTTGGAATCGGAAAGCGTCTGAGGTGTCAAGACGACCGGGAAATTGCCTGAACTGCGGCAGCAACGGGGACCGTTTCGAGGTGCTCTATTACGGCGTCGATTGATGGAAACTCACAGCCGGAAAACTCGGCCATATATCGAAAGAGAGACCAATTCGCCTTTTCAGTGAGTCATCTTTGCGCGCACTGAGAATGTGCATATGAAGAGAGTGCGTGTATCTTTCACGGAAAGTGGTCACTAGAGTATAAATCAGAGATGACGTTCCAGGCAAAGCGTATAGCGAGCGTAGTAGAACAAAAGCATAAGTCCGAGTGTGAAAAGCTATGAGTACTGTCAGAAATAAAAGTGGGTTGAGCATTATTGAGAAAAATAAGATTATGGCAATCCAGAATGTGTGCTAAGATTCTACCCCTTGCACACTCAGTGATAGCGGATGGTGCGCATTAACATCCCCAAAAATAGGACAGGGGTAGGTAGGTAGCTGAGAAAAGAAATAAGATCAGCCGTTGTGGCAGTACCAGACGGAGGCTAGTAAATACTGCAGATGGCAAAACTAAGGCCAGAGAAGTGAACTATTGCTGCAGTAGTTTATAGAGGAGTCTGGAGGTTGAATGGAGTACTGTATACGTCATATCAGGTGATAATTAAAATTTCGCCATGCGCGGGAGTGCCATCTTCAGGAGGAACATGGAATCCTACCGAAGAGTAAACGCGAATATTGAACGAATCCTGAGGTCGAAGTTTGGTTTCTTGGAGACACACAAGCGAAGAGTCCGTCGTGCGTAAAAGTAACTCCAGGTCAGATCTTTGACTGTGGAGCCAGTGCACATTTTACATAAAGATAGCCATTGTTAAAATAAGACAAAATATATACAATTACCACGTACTATTTGATCGGTCCAGGACGAATCAATCCGCCTTTTTTAATTAGTGTGGGGCTCGGTGGTTTGCTTGGAGCAGGCACATCCTGCTCCTATATCTCCTCAGAGAGAGGCCTCTCCCGCTGAGAAGCATCTACCGATTCCAACACCTGGAATTAGTTGGATGTAGAGATAGGTGGTGACGGCAACAGCCTAGAGGGTTTGCTCCCATCATGGGAGCGAGACCTTCGAGGAGGAGGAGAAGGTGTCTTCTGCATTTCAGCATAAGTGGACGTTTTCAAGAAGTCAGTCCTTGTGTAACTAGTCTTAAACTTTGTTTCAAAAGCTTTGAAAACTACCGGTTTAGGCTTCTCGGTAGAGCGCTTCGAAGGACTGGGCGCATTAGGGACCCGTGTAAACACGAGGTAGCAGGTCTGCGTACTGCTATCGCACTTCTTGACCGCTAAAGCAGCTGCTTCGTTGTATGTGCCAGTCTTAGGCAGAACGGGTTGGAGAGATCGAAATCGCCTCCGGGTCTCAGTAATGGAGAGCTTTTCCTTTACCCGAATTTTCAGAGTACAGCGCTCCTCTCTAAAACAAGGACAGTCGCGGGACAAGGCTGAATGATCTCCGCGGCAGTTGACGCATACTGCAGTGGATGGAAAAGGTACTTCGTGACTATCTAGACCGCAGGTTGCACAGATGGAATTGGCACTCTTACAAGATATGCGCATATTACCAAAGCGCTGGCACTGAAAACAACGCAACGGGCTCAAGATATACGGCCGCACCTTGGCACTGAATACAACGCAACGGGCTCGAAATGTACGGCCGCACCTCAATAACCTCGTAGTCCGCTTTGATCCTCTGCGGCAATTCAACCCTGTTAAAGGTGAGGAAAATTGTTCGGGTAGGCTGCTACTCACCCTCTTTCCTCGCCTGCACTCGATACACGGGCGTGACCCCTTGGTCCTCCAAACAACTATGGATGTCGGGTCAGACATTCCGTCTACTACATTAGTGGAAATTACTCCTTGAGACGAATTAAGTGTGCGATGTTGCTCAACACGGATGGGATAACCGTGGAGAATCGTAGCCTTGAGCAATGGATTACTCTGTGATATTTCAAGTGTCTGCAATAAACGTGATCCATTACGGAGTCGTGTGCTGGATTTCTCGGGTCCAGTTATTGTGTCAACGCCCTTCTGTATTACAAACGGCTTTACCCGGGTAAACTACTGGCCGTCTTCTGTTCGAGTAATTACTATTAACGAGGAAAAGGCTTCTCGGTTACTTCTTTTACATCTACTCTTTCTCGTTTAATTTGTGTGAATTTATTTTCGTTTATCATAGCGATATTATTATCCACCATTTCAACTGCCTCTGATGGCAGGCTGCTTCCTGGGCACCACCCCGGCTCAGCTGACCTGTCCTGGCGTAGACAAAATCACCTCAGGGTCAAACCTCCCGGGGTCCAGACAGAGGCACCCAATTGCCTACAAGATGTTCACAGCTCTTGCAATGGCCCCTCTCAGGGCCTGGCTTTTACCAGGGGATACGCTCCCGTCTTAAATGATAACCCATTGCTGGGATTTAGCCATTACACAGTGACTTTTTACCGTGTCAAACACGGGGGCATTCTTCAGACAAAGAACAGGGAAGTAAAACGAATGAAAATGAAAATGGATGCGAAATAAAAACGAGTCAAACACGTTGAGCGTGAACCTGCGGCAGTAGCTCGGAGTCGCTACGCCCCGTACCAAAAAAATTAGGCCCCTGAGGGGTGTGCATTAGAATACAGGATACGAACTTGGCACGGGAAATGGTCATTATAGTGCAAATCGGAGTTTACGTTCCAGATAGAATGTACAACGAGCGAGGCAAAACAGAAATATTAGTCGTAATGCGAAAAACTATGAAAACTGTCATAAAGAAAAGTGGGTTGATCAGTGTTGAGTATCATGGTCGCTATCTAATATGTCTGCTAACATGCTATCCCTGGCACACTCGGTAGTAGACCCTATACGGGATGGTGCGCATTATAATCTCCCAAAAGTAGGACAGGGGTTGGTAGCTGAGTTAAAAGATTATCCAGATTGACCACGACAACAATGGAGGTAGGTAAAGAGTGCAGACTGTAAAATTGAGGTCAGAAAAATTTCTTGTAACTCCTGCAACCTGTGTAGGAGTCTGAAGACAAGGAGCAGAACTGCAAACGTCACCAATGACGAGAATTAAAACGCCGCCATGTGCGGGAGTACCATCTTCGAGAGTAACCGCATAAAGTGAAAGAATCCTATGGACGTAACTTAGTCTGTTGGAGACACACAAGCGGAGATGTAGTCGAGCGTAATAGAAGCTCTAGTTCAAGTCTTCGACTACGCATTCCACGCACATTCCATGAAAAGATAGCCATTGTTAAAATAAGCTAAAATAAATAAAAATACCGCCTTACTCTTTAGTGGATCCAGGACGAATCAAACATCCTTCCTTCAATCATGTGAGACTAGGTGGCTTATCTATAACAGACACATCCTGCTTCATGACATCCTCAGAGATAGGGCTCTCCGCTCAGAGGTGCTCACCGATTCCAATACTTGGTTGGATATAGAAAAAGGCGGTGATTGCGGGCTTGCTCCCATCATGGGAGCTGGACCTCCGAGGAGGAGAAGGCCTCATCTTCTTATCTACAAGATGGACGTCATCAATGAGTCAGTCCTCGTATACGCGGTCTTGAATTTAGTTTCCGGGGCATTAAAAACCGGCTTGGGCTTCACGGTAGAGCGTTTCGGAGACATTTGTACATTAGACACCCGTGTAAAAACAAGGTCGCAGGTGTAGGTATACTACTGTCGCGCTTCTTGGCCGCCGAAGAAGTAAGTGCACTGTATATACCGGTCTTAGGTACTATGGGCTGGCTCGATTGAATTCGCTTCCGAGCTTGAATATGAGAAAGCTTTACCTTACCCAGATTTCCTGAATACATCGTTCATCGCGATAGTAAGGACTGTCCCGGGATAAGGCTGGATGATCCCCTCGACAGTTCACGCAAACGGAAGCGGATGAACATGCTCCTTCATGACTTTTCTGAACGCAGATTCCACAGAGGGAAGTGGTACTCTTATAAAATATGCGTGTATGGCCAAAACGCTGGCACTGGTAACATCACAACGGGGTGGGTATATACCGGAACACCTCAAGGCCGCTTTAGTTCTCTGCGGTAAGTATAACATGTTAAATGTGAGGAAAAGTGTACGAGTTGACTGTACTTCTGCATAACCCCTAGGTATTTCAGACAACTCGGGATTTCCGGGTCGGAAACGCCGTCAAGAGTATTAGTTGCAATAACTCCTCGCGACGAATTTAGCGTTCGATATTGCTCAACACGGATTGGATAACTATGGAGAATCGTCGCCTTATGTACTGAGTCACTCTGTGATATTACAAGTGTCTCTACCAAAAGAGATCCATTACGAAGACTTGTGCAGGATTTCAAGGGATCAGCTATGGTGTCAATGCTCTTCTGAATTATAAAATGGTTTACCCGGTTAAAGGACAGACCGTCTTCCGTTCGACTAATGACTAAGTAACGAGGAAAAGCCTTTTCCGTTACTTCTTTAACATCCACTCTTTTTCTTTTCATTTACCACAGCGATTTTATTCTCCACTATTGCAACTGTCTCCGATGGCAGGCTGCTTCTTGGGCGCCACTCCGGCTCAGGTGACCTGTCCTGCCTTGAACATAGTCACCTCAGGGTCAAACCTCCCGGAGTCCAGACAAAGGTACTCACCATCCGGGCCTAGCCTTTACCAGGGGATACGCTCCTGTGTTACATGATAGCCTAGTGCTAGAGTTACGCCATTACCCAGTCACTTTTTGCCGTGTCAAACAAGGGGACATCCTCAGCCAAAGAACTGGGAAGTAGAACAAATAAAAATAAAAATGGAGGAGAAATTAAAAGCAGTCAAACACGCTGAACATGGACTTGTGGACCTGCTCGGATGTCTCGTGGTTGCTATGCCAAAACATTGGGTCCCTGAGGGGTCCTGGAAATTGTAGCGACATTTGAGCGATAGTAGCACAATGGCCTGTTGTATAAAATCTACCATAATTTGCCAACACTACGGCCTTGCTTATCCTAATAGCCAGCTATCTTCAAAAGTGCCTCTTTCAGGTCCAGGTTGCAACAGAAAAATCACCACACTGCCTAAAGTCAAAGCCCCCCAAGAAGTAGTCCGATCACCTTACCTATATACTCTCTACACTCGTGACATCTCCTCTAACCATAAAGGTAAATATCTTCTATATGCCGACGACAAACAACTATGTGTATCTATAACCATAATCCCCACCCCAGGTGCAATGAAAATGAACTACAAAGGCATATCGATAAGCTTGGGATTTTCATAGGTGTTCGGTTTTTCTCTCTTCAGACGCCGAGCTATGTAAATATTTCTTTGCCTTTCTTTAGTGGTTATCGTACCTTAGTTAGTGGGCAGAATAATTTACAGTCTGTTCGGATCGTTTGTCAATAGTGAGCTTGTACGTCTTGTTTCCTTACTGCTTTCGAGCAAACACCTCGGTGGGTACTGGAAGATTTACGACTAGGAGTGACGGTGAACATGATATGATCAATGATTCTTTCATGTAATTTTCTGACCCTCACATGTTGTTAATAAACTGTGGTTAACCTAGTTTCTACACTAATGTAAAATTTGTTACTTTACCATGAATGAGAACTAATAAATAAGTTAATCTGACACTTTCCTTACTTTGTCGTAGTCTTCCATTATTTATGATGACTTTGGTAAAGTACAGATTCGCTACTTTTCCATAGTGAAAGACCGTACTATAGTTTGGTAGATAAAGAAAAAATATTCATTTTACCCTATTGCAATGTCTATGAGTAGAAGTTTATTTACCTACTTTTTTTTTCTTTCCCTGCTGGCTATGGGGTGCGAGGTGTAGCTTCTATAGGTATTCTTGTTTGGACTAGAAAAGATAAACTTCCATTGCGGCCGAAGTCGCTAGGGAGAGAGGTCTGCGATTAAACTCCCGCCTTGACCATCATCTCTGACTGAGGTGCTTTTACTGGGTTTTCTCAATCCTCATTAAGATAAATACCGGGGAGGTATCTTAAATTTACGAGTTTCTACTCCCGAATTTATCATTTAACATTTCATTTTGTGATTGGGCAGTGTTATCATCTGTAATGTTGCAGTAGTAAAAACTGTTATAGTGATACTATCGCTTGATATTTGCGATTCTAAAAATGAGGAATAACAATAACTTTCATTTCCTCACGACTTCAGAAATCAAGATTCGACAATTCTCTACCAGGCAGTACTCCTGTTGTTTCTACAAGGCTACGATTAGCCCTTTACAACTTTTACGATCGAAACCTTGACCTTTGGAACAGAGAAAATACCTAATTATTATCATTAAATAGCGGAATATGAATAATTGTTCTATAGCATAAAAGGACATTACTTACCAAAGGCATGAACAGGAACTGTGATATGAATCCAATTATAGGGCCAATGGGTCTTTTTATGGTCTTCTTGAACAATTCCCAATCCAGTGCGCAACCAAAGTTAATGTAAATAATGGACACCAGTATAGCAACACTATATGTGAATATTCTATCTATCAATCTTTCTGGCCTCACAACAATCACGCTCACAAAGTCAGATTCCTTAAGAATAGCTCCAGAGAGTTTATCGCGAAGTATAAGATGCATCTTGGTGAGTCCTAGGAAGTTGCCGGTCACGTTGAAAGCTGAGCTCCAGTTGCCACCTGGAGGTATGTGTTCGGTGTCGAGCATATAGGTGATGTTCGCTGGCTCTGGCTGCGCCACGATATTACTGTCAACGGTCGACACGCTTACCATGCCATACCGCACTTCCTGGGCCGTGAGATCTGATGTGGAGAAACGAATGGTCCGTAGCTCACCAATGGGTAACCCCATTACTTTCTCTGGGTCGAAATTCACTATCCACTCGTTGGACTTATTTGCCTTGGCCACAACATTCGACGACAGCATCAAAACAGGACCAAAAATATTCGCGTACATGAGAATCTTGTGAAATGACCAAAGTGCACGCATGTTACAGTCGATTTTACCTAAGGACAGAAAAACAATTGAATTTAAGCATCAAACTTAAAGATACCAGAGAAACCATAAAATCTGCAAAGAGCACTATTTCAAACAATAAAGTAAGAAGTCATTAAGCAATAAACCAAAATATGTGAAACCTGTTATACCAATACCAATAATTATACCAATAATTCACAATAATTATGCCAACAATTCACAAGTTTTGCGCATTTCTTACAAGCAATAGAATTGTATGACAACAAGTTTGTGTAGGCAGTAATAATGTAAGTATGAAAATTCAACATTTGAATTTTTTTATGGTATTTCACGCCCGTTTTTACTACTGAGACACCACAGGCGGTGAACACTGATCATACATGAGACAAAATGATATACTGGGAAAATAGTTTTTAGGAAGAAAATACTCCAGACCCAAGTTTATGGTACCACCCCGGCATTTGACATTTTATGATGACTGTGGAATACTTGGAAAAAATCTCAATCAGGAAGGACTGTCCTGGTGTGATTCGAACCCCAAACCTCCCGCTCACGAATCCACGCTTTATTGACCTCGGCCACCTGTGGTGGTAAATTCAACCTTCAACGGATTAATTAAATTTAAAGAAGGTGTTAATAATTTCTGTTCTTAAAAACAAAACAATATTTCATTTGTAAGCACGTAGCGGCTTATCCCATGCTGTCATGTACGTAGTTTTTTTTTTCAGAATCCTTTTGAAGGCTCAGTATCCCATAATGCTTTAAATTTGTCCAATAATGAATGCTTTCCGAAATTCATATAAAAATTAAGAAACAATGTCTATTTTATACTACCACCAGAATTAAAAAAGACCTAAAGTAATGACAGATATAATAAATGAAGGGAAAGAAAACACAAAATATTCTTAATAAGAAGCAATATATATTATGTAATATCAATAAAGTAACACTTTATTAGTGTTACTGGATATTAGCAATATAGGTACACTGCTGAAAAAAATTAAACGTGCACATGTTTAAATCAAAGCCCCAAAATAAATATTAATACAATATAATTTTTGATAGTCAAATGTTATGTTCTGTAGTATTGTTTAAAACGACAATAAAGAATTTTTAGAGTTTTTTAGTTTTTCTCTGAATAAGTTAGTGAAGTTTCAAGAACTGTTGAAACGAATGTGAGCACTCTAGCTAGCGCCTTGCTGTGCCACAGAACCTAGGAGAACTCGCTAGCTCACAAGTTTTACCAGCTTAACCCACAATTACGCAGTGGAATGGAGGTCAGGATTACATGCACGCCAGTCATTGCCCGAATTCGGCATTCTTGCTGGACATCTTTGGTATTCTGTGCTGTATGACCTTTAGCATTATCATGCATTAGCAGAAAATTAGGGTACATACATTAGCAAACACATGTTCAGGGGTAATGTCATTCATGTAAACATCAGCATTCATGCGCTATGGGATAACAACAAGCTCTGTCCGATACGCAATAGTAATGCCAGCCCAAATTATAATCGAATTGCTTCCAAATCTGTCATGTTCAATAATGGTGGCGAGAGAAAGACTTTCACCAGGACGTCTCCATACATGTGTACGACTATCGCAACCCATCAAATGAAATCTTGACACTTATGGGAAAACAACAGCCTTTATTTGGCGTAGATGCCAGTTAGATGATTCTGTGAAAATCTCAGTGAGCTTTCTTGTGCCTATGTGTCAAATGAGGTGTTTGAAAGGGTATTCTAGATATCTGTTCTGCATTTCTCAGTCTGTTTCCTGCAGTATGATCAGAAATAACCACTCCAGTTGATATTCGCACATCATTTTGTGGATCTCTAATTGTAGATTTGCTTCTGCGCAAAGCTAATAGGACAAGATATCTGTCCTGTACCTCTGTTGTCTTCTTACGCCCATGTCCGGGGGCCTCCTCTAGTGTTAACCTATCTCTATATATCGTCTCGAAACCCTATATCACAGATATAGATCACAGAACGGTTCACATGAAGAATCCTGGAGACAAAGTGAATGGAATGGCCATCTTCAATCCACGCATTTGCTTGTGCGACTGATGTTTCATTCAGGTGTCTCATTGCTGTGTATTGCCCTCAGAGAACACAAAATAACAATTTCCTGCAACAGATTACTGGTAAAATATGTTTAAAAAATATGTCAAAGAGTGCTCACATTCGTTTCAACAGTTCTTGAAACTTCACTAACTTATTCAGAGAAAAACTAAAAAACTCTAAAAATTCTTTATTGTCGTTTTAAACAATACTACAGAACATAACATTTGACTATCAAAAATTATATTGTATTAATATTTATTTTGGGGCTTTGATTTAAACATGTGCACGTTTAATTTTTTTCAGCAGTGTACCTATATTGCTAATATCCAGTAACACTAATAAAGTGTTACTTTATTGATATTACATAATATATATTGCTTCTTATTAAGAATATTTTGTGTTTTCTTTCCCTTCATTTATTATATCTGTCATTACTTTAGGTCTTTTTTAATTCTGGTGGTAGTATAAAATAGACATTGTTTCTTAATTTTTATATGAATTTCGGAAAGCATTCATTATTGGACAAATTTAAAGCATTATGGGATACTGAGCCTTCAAAAGGATTCTGAAAAAAAAAACTACGTACATGACAGCATGGGATAAGCCGCTACGTGCTTACAAATGAAATATTGTTTTGTTTTTAAGAACAGAAATTATTAACACAATGAAATACTAGATAAGTTATATAAAGAAGGAAAGCAGTGAACAAATAGTAAATGAAGAGTAACATGTAAGGATTATATATAAAAATATTATTAATGTTGTAGCAATGACAGGATAGCAAGAGTAAAGACATACTTAAAGTGTATACTCAATATATGAAGCGAACTATTTTGGGAGAGGTAGAGTATAAAGAATGCATTAATATTGTAAGTTTAAGAACACATAAACATTAAAACCCGAAGAGAAATAATGATTTCAAAAAGAAATGAATACATAATGTGGAACTAAAAGTAAACTTTTTATATTTTATATTCTCTTAGATAGCTAGGACATGCTAGGCGATGGTTACCAGTACCCCGACAGTTCGGTTTCTGAGGGTCAATTTAGTTCTTGTAGTTAGCTGGTTACCAGCTAATGGTAACTATTGTTTCCCAGTAGCATGTAAATTATTAAATTGCTTAAAGAATTGTTTGATTCTATGTTCTATTGGGTTTATTACTATATTATATTATATTATATTATATTATATTATATTATATTATATTATATTATATTCTCTTTATATATTACAATGTGTAAAATTTATTATGTATAATGAAACAACTCTTTAGTAAATGATAAAATTTGGAATATAGTTCCGGTATAGGCAACAAGGTGTTGGGATGGAGCATGCAGATTTTTTTTTTTTTTTTTTGAAGCTGCTATGACGGTGTTAGTAGTGAAATTTCATTTAGTATTCTGTTCACTATACCACGTACATCATTTCCTCTATAGCAATAGGCTCCGCATATGGGTCATTAATAAAATCTATGAGCCTCGAATAATCTTTAACAAGCTCACAAGTGGACATGTTGTCTCATTGGCCATATTTTTTCCAAATGGAGTTTAAGACAAGTTTTGCCGGTTCACGCATGCCAGGATAGCTTTCAATTGCGTCTTTATCCAGTGCAACGCCTTCCTTTTCCAAAAATCGCTCGACACACTTGTTTTTCTTGCCAGGAGTTTCGCAGTCTTTGGACGAATTGGAGGCTTTGGATTTAGTTTTCTGAAACTAAATAGTCCTACACTACTGAAAAATACCCTTTCCACCAGTGAAGGGATCATAGCAATATATTATATTATTACATAAATATTTCGCACACATGATTACCTTTAAACGTCCTCTAGTGCACTACCTAGTGTCTATCATATATTCTTTCATCATCTATATGTGCGCACTCTGTCTGATTTTTCATCATTGCGCATGCGCAACACAGTGAAAATATAAGTTTTCCGTTGATGCGCAATGGCAGGACGGAATGGTACAGACTTTTGTATTTCACAAAACCACCGTCTACATCTTCCAAATTTGAAAAATATCTACCAGTATTTTAGGATGGTCCACGGAGTAGCTTTATTCTTGTCGACGAACGAATACAAACTGCACACATCGTAGTAAAACATTTTCACGTCTTCAGAAGCCTCCCAGTAGGTTTACGTACAATTTCAACATCCGCTAAAGAAGGCATCTCATGTGTTAAGAGGTTCGGAGTAAGAAAAAGACATGAAAAATTCTACCAGAGCTCCGTCAGCCTTAATCATGGCATTAAACTCACATCTCGTTCACGTGGTGGTAACCATCTCCCATCAACTTCGTGACCTTTACGGTTTCCTCATATATGCAGGTCATAGTTTCATTACCACGTTGAACCGCATTGAATTCTTGTTCGGTTAACATCGTGTGCAGCCGTTGTAGAAATATCCATGAAATAAATTGAGCGTTTGTCTTATCTGTACCTGTTCGCTTTATGGCCTAATTTTTTTTAATTTCCCGGCACCTATAAGCATACTGTATGATGGTGGATAGTGGTTGCTCCTACCACGATAGCCATATGAATGCACTCCGGGCTGGCTTATCAGTTAAGTGGTACCGCCCTCCTGGAATAAGTGTAATTTCATTGCCAAATATGAATCTTTTCCTGTACACGTTCATACATGCCTGTGCACTGTGCAATGGTGACTCATTCTATAAACGGAATATCGTTCTCATAAATTAACTGTTTTCTAAATTTAGAAACTACCTGACTCGAGAGAAGTACGTTCGTCTTGCATTAGTAACATTTATTTTCTCATGTTGAAGATGTAATTTGAAGACACCACCTCCTAATGCTACTGTTTGGAATTGCGGGCATCTACAACCATGCTATCAGGACAATAAAATTTCTGACCCGTACAGGGCCAACATACTCTTCGTTTTCGTTAGTATTGAATAGAAAAGGAAACTTTTCTTTGCACTCGGGAAGTGGAAAGATATTTGAAAAGCGTGACAGCGGCATAGGAAAAAAAAACCAAATAAGCGAGTCTAGATATGTCCCACTGGCATACTCCATTCTGTAAATTTGACTCCCGTTCATGTTGCGCTCCGATGTCCCTTTTAGACTGCCGGCATGTGCTTTAGCAAGAATTGAACGTTACAGGATCTTAGGTTTTGCGCTATGACGACAATGTCACGGGATTTGAACTCGGGTTGCGTGATGTGATCAAACAATTGTTTCATGAAATCTTATCAAACTCGCATTCTTTAACATCATACTGTGAGCAATAAAACATTCTGTGAGGTTCGTTAATGCACAAGCTACAGGCTCGATACAACACGCAAATGTTTGGCAAATGGTCATACAGGTCCGTTTTAGGGGAATAAGAAGTGTTCTGCGTAAACTCGAAGTCTATCAGATTAATATAAATTTCTTTCGCAAATTTGGAGAATTATATGTTTGAATGAAGCACTCACGGTTAGCATACACATAAGGTTACAAGTAATACAAAAAAGATCCTTGCACCGGTGAGGGTTTTTTCTAAGCCTTATATTCACAATTTTCTTGCATAAAAAGCAGATATTTTCAGCATCATACACAGACATGGTTTTAGGGCAATAACTGTCCTTAATCAAATGATTATTAAAAAAAATCTGTTCGTTGAAATTCGCGATGACACGGTCGCATCTCACATATTTATCAAATGACGCTGGTAACATTTGATACAGATTATTTTGCGTTTCTTTAATTTTTAATAAGGATAAATTGCAATGTCGGCAATACCATTTACACTTGAAGGCCCCATGCAGGTTCACAATATCATTAAAATTATCCTCGTGCAATAGCCCATCGATATGTTAAGCACTATTATTTTTGGTTTTATAAAACTCATTTTTCCCGCCGTGGTCGCCAATAACTGTGATAGAATACTCCTTTAGTACCATATCAAATTGTCTCACGTCATCCAGAGCTAAACGACCATCCGATTTACCTATTTTCTGGCACAATTCTACAGCCCTTTGTGTTAGCTGAATTTGACGTTGTGCTATACAGTTATAATTTGCATCCCGGTAAATTTCGGCTTTGGTCACTGGCTCTAGCTAAACAAAACTTTTCATTGTTCTTGATTTCAACGATTTCTGTATTTTTACTACGGTATTTGTACTACTTCTCTTGTTTAATGGTCAATGTTTGGTATCATGAATCGTTTTTTCTATGAAACCGGGCTAATTGTTTAAGAAGTTCTTGTTTACCACTGCTTAAAACCTGTAGATGCTTTTGAAATTCATAGGGTCGGATCTGTATCTTCGGACATTGAACTCACCTTGATGTCAGTTTCGGAATATTAAACAAATTTCCCTCAAGTTCTTTGTAGCTAATTTGGAACCTGGGTTGCAAGGCTAGGTCTGCACTTGCCTGAGACTCGTTTCTAGTCATAACGGAAGACATGTTACTGCCGGTAGAAGACATGTTGTTAAAGACGCTTAAGCTTCTGGTTCAAAAAGTAGTGTAGTTCATTGCACAATGCCACGAGATGCGCTGGCCAGTCCTGGGCCGACGGAATGGAAGACAAAATAGCAGATGTGGGGAAGGACCCTGCCAATGGGATCTAAGGCAAGCGTCTTGTTGACGGTATCGACAGTGGTGTGCTTTCGCAGGCAAGCATCTGACTTCAGAGTTGTTGGTAGCGAGTTTGGCGGCAACTGTCTGGTCCTCCTCAAGGAAAGAGATTTCGAAGGAGATCAGGTTGATGAATGTTGTGACGTAGTTTTGGTTGTGAAAAGCGAAATGAGATTGCCACTGGGTCTGATTGGCACGCCATGTTTTTATGCGGGCGTAAATTTCACGACGTGCCTCCGGTAGTCATTTCGGAGAACCAGCTCTCCTTGGTACACCATGTAAAATGCACGTTGGTGACGAGTTCTGAAGAAAAGCTTAAAACTTGTAGGTAGAAATACTTCTTTCCCGTTATCGAGACGGACAAGCGTTCTGGGTCCATTCCTGGTGGAGATGGTGTGGACGCCTTGCACGATGTACGGCACGTTGGGCTGTAGCGTAGACACGGTAACAAAATCAGAGTTACGCGTCACTTCAGCTAGTTGGCGTAGTGCGTCGTGAATCATGCTGTGTGCTCCGTCGGTTTCTCAGTACTGATGTACATTGGGGTGACACTTCAACGTGTGTGGTGCAGGAGGAAATCTTGTCTGAACCTGCACGTGGCGCCACAAACCTGCCGGAACCAGCACGTGACGTTAACGTCATAGTGTCGCAAACCTGCCTGGACATGTAGAGTTGTTGTTTCAACTCTTTGATGAATTATGACTTTGGAAAATGCTCCATCTCCAGGGACACTCTAAAGGTGGCAAAACTAGTGTACCTTGTTTATTGAGTGTAATTCATTTTATCAGACGGCTGCCCGGAAACGTGGGTGTGAAGCAAATACTTTTGATAGGCTGTTATTTGATTTTGTACTTCTGTCTCTTCTTTCTTCTTGTGATAAATAATGTCGGTGACCTTAGCTGTAGACTTTCTATTGTCATGCATTCCTCCATGTTCAGAGATAGCAACGCCCGTCCATTCTAATGATAATGGTTAGAGAGTCAAATCCATGTTTAATAAGTATGGATAGTCGATTGCTAAGCTGCGTTTAATCTCAATAACAATAGTAAAAGTAGTAGTAGTAGTAGTAGTAGTAGTAGTAGTAGTAGTAGTAGTAGTAGTAGTAGTAGTAATAATAACAATAATAATAATAATAATACTTCCAAAATTTTGTTTCTCCTATGTAATACTTATTGAAAGAATGAGAATTTTGTTCCCCTAATACCCAACAGTAATGCCGTTACTAATTAACAAGGCCTAATTTGGATTTTATATTCAGTTTTATTAAAAGGTTTCAGCCGGTGAGGAATTCGCATGGTTTAGGCAGCTGCAGCGTGACGGACTTTGGCCCTTTCAAATTCTCTTATCCTCAAATGTTATGCCATAATTCCATTGTTTTGTTTTGCAAGTGCAATGGCAGATAACAGTGCTGCCGGGAAAGTATGTTTGTAACTAGAAAGTTTATCAGTAGCATTTTGAAGACGAGCAGAAGGGCTAGAAACATTAATATTATTAGTTGGAAGAAACTTTGAAATCGCCTTGATGGTTTCAAGAGTTTATATATGTAGTACAACTTGGAAAAAATTCAAACATTTCTAGATGTTTCCTTAGATAATTCTCGCCCTCTTTCTCATTACTGTTTATTGACTGTAGTGTGATTATATGCATAACATAAAGCTTTCAATGAATCAAATCTTGAAGATAAACTTTAAGGACAGAAATTTAGTAATGAATTGAACATATGAAAGTCAATTTCATATTTTCGTGCTCTGGCTAAAAAGCACACATATGCTCTCAAGTACGTCATGAACATTATTTTCCTACATAGATGATGTTTCATCATTTAGGGTTATAATTAAATTGTGTACTTTGCAGTACGCTTATTTAGCACTCTTGTCTTTGTTTATAAACACCAGGCATATTCGCCGTACCATTATATCGTTGGCCTTAATTTCCTCAAACGATTTTAGAACATATGTTTCCAATCATGCGACAGTATCATTGTTAATGTCTTTGACTCCTAAAAATTCACTACTTTTAATTTCAGCAAGAATTCCGGAGAGATATTTTTAAACTATAACATATCGAAGTATTTTATTTAACTTATATTTATTAGTAACAATATTAGTAGGGGTCCTAAGTATTTAGGAAAACTAGGCACACCTGATCTTCTTTTACTTTTTATGTCAGAATTTCGATTATTCATTTTTAATATTCGGACTAAGATTCTTTTCAGACGACTTTGGCCCAATAAATTGCTTCAGAATAGAAAGATATTTAGTTGTATGATGGATTAAAAGTTCCCACTTTGTTCTCTGTGGTCTTTTAAGATCACGGAGAAGATTACATACTGCTAATAACGTCGATTGTTTTCATTGCTTCCCTTTCTTTCATACTTCACATTCTACATTTTATCTGTTATTGCATTCATTTTCCACACATTGAGAGCAACATAATACATTTAAATGTGAACTACAAATGTTGTGTTTAATTGTTCTTGCTCCCTTGATATCTCGACTCTTTTACCCAGGAAACTAGATCTGAAATACCCCACATGTTTTGCAATATTTTGCTATCTACAGAGGAGCAAAGGCATTCTATTGTAATTTTGAAACCAGTAAAATTGAAAAAAAAAAAAAAACCAATCTCTGGATTTTTAGGAAATAACATTTCCATTTTATTATTTAAAATGTCCGGAAAATCAGCATTATCATTATTTCATAAATCAAAATTTAGATTGTTGCCATTATTATTACTTATAATAACGATAGTATTAGTGGGGTTGTGGTGATTTTATATTTCTGCGAAAAGTCAAATCAATTTTGATAACATTGAAACGAAATTTTTGTCTTTTCCCCTTTAGAGCTCTTCTCACTGGCTACCCTTCCACTTAAATGTGTTTCATGTTTAATACACAAAACCTCATTCCTCTGGGATAGTATTAAATGAACAAGATTAAGAAATATGTACGTTTAAGACACACACAGTGCATCTGAATTCCCATTACACATTGAGCTTGTAGTGAGGATCAAGCAGGTAACATTTTAAACATGAATTTATGTCCGGAAACGTACCGTTTTCCCGTTACAAACGAAACATCACCACAACTCTGTTGAACTCTGCGTCAAAGAGATGAGCAGAGTATCTTGTTGTTGTTGTTGTTGTTGTTGTTGTTGTTACATTACCTCTGCATCCACTTACAAGAACAGCTCGACGTGGCGACCACCTAATTCGATACAAACATTGTACCTGTTCGATACACCCGCCGCTGTCATGACCAGAACAAGCAGGTCTTCCTCATACTCCACCAGGATATCGTAAATTCGACTTTTCATTTAACCTCACAGGAAATTATCCAGGGAGTTAAATCCTGCGAACGTGAAGGCCATTCAATTGGGTCATCACCGTATACTGTACCATCGTGTTGAAACTACAGCTCTTGTCTAATGTTCAATGATGCATTTCCCAAGAATTCCAGGAGTATCTTGTGCAGGAAAATCAAATAAGCGTCGCCCATGAGGTGAGGTGGAAGGAGTTATGGTCCAATCACACGACCGTCCAGAAATCCTGTCCAAATATTGGTGCCATATCGTTCCTGAATACCACGGGGGCGCGTAGCGTGCGGGTTTTCCTTAGCCCAAACGTGGTTATTGCGCGACATGAGTTCCTATTTATACCATTACCTTTTCGGTCCCTATTACAAGCCCTCAAAGAGTATAATGGAAATTTAGATACAACGTATATGTGTGCATTATACGCAATATTCAGTAAGGGTGTGAAACAATCGAGGGTACGTATGATCTGTTAATGCCAGATACTATCATGTAAATGAATCTAGTCGACAATGTTCTATAGGCAAACGTGTAAATGTGAGTTTATTATTGTCTATCAGAAAGTGTTCAAAATTCACACACACACACAAAACAAATATACAAAACAGCTACAGCCGTCTGACTGTGCAAGTATCCTGATTATAAATATAATGTGAAATTACTTAATATGGTGACTATTTTACTGTTGTAAAATGATAGAAATAGTTGCGCTTACCAGCCGAGTTCAAAATTAACAGAGCATGCTTGCCATCCCTATGATATTGCGTGTTCATATAAAAGGTAGAAAGTAATGCGAATAAACAATGCTTCATGTGTTATAATATTGTCAATGTAACATAAAGATTCTTTCTGGGTAAACTCGTACAATTCAGTCTTTCTAGAATAATAATTTGTACTAAAATTTACACGTAAATATACACATTAAAATGTTTCATAATAAACTGTAGAGGAATAAAACTGATTTCTCGGGCCCCCAGAATAGGTGGGCCACCTGGTCTGCAGTGCTCAACATTTACGCCCCTGGAGGATTTAGAATTAAAAACCAAAGGAAAATACAGGTTTATTCAAAAAGAAGGAAAAGATTTCAAACATTTCTTTCTTCCAAATTACAAAAGGTAGAAACATAATTCCAACGTTCCTGGACAAACAAAAGTTTAAAATTTGAACCGTCTAGGTAGAAGTTCCAATCACAGCCGCATTGGCGCTATTGCTTGCCATATTGATTGTAGTAAAATGGCGACACAACATGAGAAAGCATTTTGTGTGCTGCAATTAGCAAAACGGGAGTCCATTATTGGAGTTCAGCGTACTTTTCGCCGTCAGTTTAATGAACAACCAACCGCCTGCGCATAAGATTTACCAGTGGCATCGAAAATTCGTACAAATGGCTGCATCTGCAAACGGAAAAGCACGGGACGTACGCACATCGAATGAAAATATCGAGCGTATTCGTACAGTTTACGAAAGGAACCCCAAAAAATCCACAGCACGAGCAAGCAACGAACTCAACATTCCTCAACCAACGGTATGGCGTGTTCTGAAACATCGTCTGCACCTGAAGCCGTACAAACTGCAATTATTGCAAGCACTGCATCCTGACGACTACAACAAAAGGTACACTTTGCATTAGCATGCTAGATGGTATGGAAGAGGACAATTTTTCTGAACGATTAATTTTTTCCGAAGAATCCACTTTTCATCTTTCCGGTAAAGTCAATCTGCATAACGTTAGAATTTGGGCAATGGAAAATCCTATGTCAGTTGTTGAACATGAAAGAGATTCACCGAAGATTAATGTCTTCTGTGCCATATCTGTAAACAAAGTTTACAGACCATTCTTCTTCGTGGAGAAAACCTAACCGATCTACACATGCTTCAAAACAGGTCATTTCTTCAACTTGAAGATGATTTAGATGACTTCATCTTCATGCAAGATGGTGCCCCGCCTCATTTCTCTAAGCACGTCCGACAATTCCTGAATGACACCATTCCAGGACGTTGGATTGGAAGAGGAGGAGCAGAAGATCAACTTCATTGCCGGTGGCCTCTCAGGTCTCCAGACCTAACTGCTTGTGACTTTTAATTGCGGGGTTACGTAAAAGACCGTGTTTTTATCCCCCTATGCCTGACACTCTTGAAAGTCTGCGATATCGAATTGTTAAAGCTGTGAATTCGATAACTAGAGACCAGATTCGTGTGTGGCAAGAAATGAGCCACCGTTTTGATACTTGTAGTGTAACACATGGTGCTCATATTGGATGCATAAAAAATGAAAATTGAACTTATCTCTTTCCAAGAACTTTTGAATTGAGTTTCTATCTTTTGTAGTTTGGAAGAAATAAATGTTTGAAATCTGTTCCTTCTTTTTGAATATCCCTGTGTTAGAGAAGAAACTATTAATAAGGATATAAACAGTCTTAGACCAAGTTAAGGGGATTTTCCTTCATCTATACTTTTTTCTTCCTCCTAGAAAATTTTAGCTTGGTATGATTATTGTACAAAATATACAATATAACGCTTAGCACTGGGAACTTCTTTAATAAATACATATTAAATCCTTGATTTAGAGGGGCGGGTTACAAACATAACCTTATATTCTCGAGAGCTGTATATTTGTTTTTCCATATTTGTAGCACTAACTATGCGCAACCTTGACTAACGTCCATATGGATTTTTAGTACTAAAAACATTAAATACAAAGTATTTGATGTAAATAAATTCAAGAAGGAAACCTTTTTCAAAGACGGGTGATGGTAAAGGATATTCTATCATAAGCAGCGGTTTATGATCATCATAACACACTCATATAGCTACAACAACATCTTCATGAACAACAACAACTACAACAAAAACAACGATAATAATAATAATAATAATAATAATAATAATAATAATAATAATAATAATAATAATAATAATAATAATACAGAGCCTCTTCCCCTTTTTAAACGGAAAACTCTGGCTCAATTCAGGGTAGCGATTTAGATTTCGTCCTCTAAATACACCTTACCGTATTTATTTTTAAAAAAGAAGTTAGCCAAGATTAAATTCTTACTTGTGTTACGCGATAATCCAGATTACGGACGTCGGGTAGCTTTAGATATTTCTGACTTTCGGACAAGAGTAAAAGGTACACGTTATTTTGTGCTCACTATGGCTTAAATGTTCAAGATCAAAAATAACATTAGGTGTCAAAATATGCCGAATAACATCCATACAAAATATACTAAACGGTTTGTAAGATATCAAAAGATTAGAGCTGATCAATTTACTTTTCATACGAAGAGCATTGCCTTCTTAGCCCAAATATCAACAGAATCAGATAAAAGCATGTTTATAATAATTATAAAGGACATTTATAATTAAAATCTACAAAATGCACTAAAATAATTTTAGAATTTATTGTACGTTTTACTACAGCATTTATTTTAAAGAACTGTAAAAATTTAACTTTCATTGCTCTCATAATTTTTGTTATAGCGGTTTAATTTATTTCATTTGCTACTGTGAGTGTATGAAGGTCAAATGAAAATTATTAGTAAGAGTAACTTCTATCCACTTCACAGGATACAATAGAAATATACCTGAACAAACCTTCATGTTGCCATTTGTTCAGTTACGTTACTTTGTCTTTTATTTCACACCATCTTTCAATAATGTAGTTATGTAATTATTGTTTTAACTTAATTGTGATACACGCATTATTTATATTGTTTTTAGTATGTTTGTTAATTACTTGCGGAAGGAATGTTAAGAAGAATTACCGTTGGTGGCAGTTGGTTGTCAGACATTTTCAGAAGCAAATCTTGTGCAGAGAGAGAGAGATAGAGAGAGAACTGGTTGGTGGTTATGATGGTATTACTTGGCGAGTTGTTCTATAGGCCAAGTGATACACATGGCCACTCTGCGATATTTATTAAAAATCTGATTGAATCTACACAATTGTTTGACATTTCTAATTTAGTCGCACAGGGCTATTTTGAATTTCGCTGCACTTTCATTAAACGCTTTTATCTCTTACGTGTTACGTTTTATAGATCACGTAATAACTTAAGAACTTATTTCATTGATGCTCATGTCGATTCTATGGTTTATCAAGTCTAACATTTAACCGGAAACGGAACATTAATATTAATATTGTAATTTTAATATTAATTTTATGAATAAAAGTAATTACACATTTAATTAATGTTTTGACTGCTTTGGTTTACGCTTTTTTATTAAACAAATTACTAGGCCTGCGTCTTTGAGTAGTGTCGTCACTTCTATACATGTTGGTAATTGTTTTGCTAAAGTTATTTCTACGATTTATTTTGACCATGATCCAATTATATTTTGGGTTAATATGGAGTGCATTTTTTTAATAGTGTTTAACGGCCGTTTTTACTACTGAGGCACCACAGGTGGCGGACACTGATGATACATGAAATGAAATGATCAATTGGGAAAGGATATTTTTATTTTAGGAAGGAAATGTTCCAGGCCTAAATTTAGGGTACCTCCACGGCATTTGCCATTTATGAGGACTGAGGAAAACCTGGAAAAAACCTCAGTCAGTGAGGACGGTCCTATCAGGATTCGAACCTCAGACCTCCCGATCCCGAGTCCGCGCTTTAACGACCCTGGTCACCTGTAGTGATGGTAGTGCAATGATTATAATACAATTAAAAAGGTAAAGTTAACAACCTTTAGAGCTATGAATAATTGTATTGTATTTTGTTTTTATATTTCCTTAAAAATACAACTTTGATTTTTTGTATAGAATAATTATTTAAGCAGATATTATAAATTATGTTTTTAATACTTTTTTGAGCTTGTTAATACTATATTTCCTCTTGCATTTGTTAGTTTTACATCCAGTAATAATTGTAACAATAAAAAGTGGTAAGCTCCGCATTTTAAAAAGACTTGTCTAATACTTTATGGTGTTTTTGAGGGGGAGGGTATAAACGAATGCAACAGTAAATACGCTGATTTAGAAAAAAATATTGTAACAACACCTTAAAAGCAACTAAAATGAATTATTATTCATTCTTTAATAATAATTCCAATAATATATCTAGAGCCTCTCGGTCTGTGATGCATTGTTTCTTGAACTGGAATTCGACACATTTCCAAAATCTTGAACTGTGAAGATTTCAATACCTTTTATTGATAAAGTTCAATACATAATAAGAGAACATTCACTAATAATGAATTTATGTCTTCCTTATATAAAGTAAATAAGCCCACTTGTAATTTTGCATCTACAGAACTTAGTGCATTCTGCTACTATGAAATTAAATAATAGTGTCTATATGGATGTGTATGGAATTAACTCAAGAAATTTTAAATTAGTTGTTCCACACACATACGCCTGTGATTGCCTTAATGTCGGCTGTTTTCCAGAAGGCATTAAAATTGCTAAAATTATACCAATTTTTAAGAAAGGGAAAAAAACATTTTATGATAATTTTAGGCCGATTAGCATAATTCCTATAGTTGCTAAAGCCTTTGAAATACTTTTGTGTAAACAGATTGTTACTTATTTTAAAACAAATTCTTTGTTTAATAAAAGGTAATTTAGTTTTAGAAATGGTCTAAGTACTATAAATGTGGTTACGTCCCTTTTTAAGCAACGCTGTGAAAATATCAAAGATAGTAACATCGTTGTAAATAGGTTCTTTGATCATTCCAAGGCTTTTGACGCTATTTCTATATTGTATTTTGTATGCATTTTATTGTATGTATTTCAATAATACATAGCAGGCAACATATTTCAAAGGAAGTTAATCCAAATTTAAACTTGTTCCTCAGGGTTCCATTTTAGGGCCTGTATTTGTCATTATTTATATTAAACATCTTCTTTTATCCCGTTGTGAGGCTGTGAGCCAAAACTGAATTCCTATTTGTATGCAAACGATTTAGCTATTATATTAAATGAAATGTAGTAAATGCAAATAATACAATAAGTTCTCTACTTTTAATGATTGGTGTAATGCCAAAAAAAGTTAAGTATAACAATGGTAAAACCTTGAACATTCAATTTAAAATTAATATGGCATTGAATCTTGCATGAAAGTTTTAGAAATGTATATTGATTCCGGCCTTGGTTGATCGATTCATATTAGTTTGAATTTTTAAAAAAATAATCAGTGAACTTTTTAAGTTACGAATTTTAGGTTAGTGTTACAAAGGAATATTGATGAAGTTTTGTTATGCTTATATTTATTTGCCCATTAATTACGGCATTCTCTTATGGGGTAATCATTTCTTTGTCTATTAGTTATTTTGATTTTGTCATCGATGTATGTACTTAAATGTTTATTATATGTAATAATAATATAAACCGTTTTACAGTTTGCTCAAATATTCATGATAACTCGACACGTTATTGTTTAAATATTTATACCATAAATTTAAGGTGCTCTAAAATCCAGAATAGTTTTTTTAGCTTTTTCTGTGAAATTATTTAATAATCCTCTACAAAGATTCAGAGACTTCTCTTATTTAATATTTAAGACGATTATATATATCATACATTGGCGGCTAATCCATAATACACTGTAAATGATATTTTAATGTAAAATGGTAAATTCTTTATACTGTCTTCTTCCATTGACGTTGCTATACTGAAATGGTTTCTGGCAATAAAGAACAACTATTAACTGCACTTAGTTTTCTCACTATTACCGGACTTCCAAAGCAGAATCTGTATGAAATATCTTTCTTTGCGTGTTATGAAAGACTACTCAATTCACGTTCTCAGTTACTGTCTCTATAGGTACAGATCCCAGCATTTCTCCTGAAATATCTTTTGAAATGCTTGTTGATACCTGAAAACGGAGAAAAACTCCTAGAAGAGCAACTAAGAAAACTGGAATCCGTTTCTTGTGTAAACGGAAAAACAAGTTTTCATCCTCAATGAGATATGATAAATGTGGCCGATTTACATGCAAATAATTTTCATTAAGTCCTCTGTATGAGTAGAGTCCAGCAGAGATTGGAATTATTTGGCATAATTTTTTGTCTGAGAATTTGAAGAGCATTTTCATTATAAATGAGTTCTCGGGAGAGCACCCGGGTAAGACGCAGTGAATCTACCCGGTTGATCTTCCGAGAACTCATTTATAATAACATACACATAAACATATTCATAAGTGTGTTTTAATAATCTGCTTTGCATTTCTTTCTAGCACGTCACCTCCCCTCCTTCCCGTGACCTTAACTATATCATGCGATAATATGATCCCAATTGACAACGATAACACCACTTTCCCCTCATATGTTACGCCACAATATGCCTATTCACATTCTACGATACAGTGAACAACAGATAAGGTAATACCCAGAAATGTTTACATCATTTCGCATGTCACGGATAATGAGAGGGGCTTGAATGTTGATGATCTAAAATACCTTTAAAATGGCCTATACATGGATCTTAAAATTATGAGAAATGACCCATTAACATAAAATGTTCTAAATTCCATGAAAAATGCCGTAGGTTAGCACTTATTCATATTTTATCATCAAATAGCAACCTTTTCAAAAACATGCATTATTCATTCTCTTACAATACACAAACAAAAACTAAAAAAACTACACAGAATTTAAAAATGTAGTCACCTTACTGTGTCTTGCAACAAATAACAGTAAACACGTGTAGATGCTCCAATTATCGGCAAGAACTTTCTTATACAAGACGAGGTACTAAAAACTACCCCCCCCCCTCTATGCTCATATTATTGACATCGACGAGCTGTTTTTCCTAGGTTAAATAGCACATAATTATCCTTGGTAGAAAATATTAATAACGTAAAAGAAAATACTTTCAGTACAAAGGTACATTATTTTAAACGGAAGGATAGTTATACCTATAATTAAATAATTTCTGGAATAGTTATGTCGAACAGTTGTATAGATTCATATAGATTTTTAACAAATATGGCAGAGTCGCCTATAGTGATAACTCGCCAAGTAATATCCAGGAATTTTCACAAATTAAGTTCATTGTCATTGAACCAATGTTCAACAACACAAATTAGATCTGCACCATGATCATTAAGAAAGCTGGTCAAGCTATTAATTTTGTTCAATATACTCTGTATATTCCAATAAATAATTTTAAATTAAATTTATTATTTCCATTCAGCCTATTAAAGTTTTTGTAAACATGTAAATTGTCTCTTTGCAGTTTAAAGATTCCATAGGAAAATTCAATTTACATATAAAAGATCCGCGAGGCTAAAAATCAGGTAACATCACCAATGATGAGATAGGAGTACTCCAACATTAAAAAAAGCTGTAACTAAGGTATCTAGTTTTCAATTTTTCTACAGCATAATTACCGATTTTACATTCATTAAGATATTCAAGTACCTGGGAACATTCAATCTCAGGGTCAAGTCGCGAAACTAAACGAACCATTTTTCGCCTACTGCTAGTTTACCTCCAACAATTTTACCAGAGTTAAATTCTTTCATTGTTTGAATTTATTTAAATAATAAAAAGAGGATTATAGTATACCGGTTCCGCCAAAAGGGGAGGGGGGATTTGTTCCAGTTAATTTTATAATAAACTCGACTGCTAAAGGGTAAAATTTGAAATGACATACATTTTGTTTAGAAAATGACTTGAGGAAAAATTATTGCCCCATTTCGCCCTTAATTCATTGTTCAGGGCAATGCCATCATCCGTACCTTTCAATTAGATAAAGCAATTGTACAAATGCCAGGAAGGCGCGTATAATGGCTTGATTGTCCAGCAATAACATTTCTAGTTATCTGTGAACATTACGCATTTAACACATATATGGCAGAATTGTTGCAGCCGGTAAAAACAAACAAGTCAGAATGCAAAACATCCAAAATGACATTGTCGCCAGGAGCCATGGTTATCGGGTAGTGAAACTTTCAGTTATCATTGCCATTATAATCCCACCGAGTTCATTTGGTCAATACGTTGCCGACAATAATAAAAGTTTAAAAATTGCAGCTAAGAAAATGGTTGGCGATCATAGTCAATTTAGGAATCTGGAGCAATATCTGTATATAGTTAAGAACAAATGGATATGGCCTGTGAGGAGAGAGCATTTTTGATTTGGTTTGGATTTATTCAAGGTAATTTGTATGGGTAGTGTAATTATTTACCACCATGTTTGTAAAACTACTGTATTGAGACGTGTTTCATTAGATTTGTTCAGGGTAGTCTGTGTGTTAAACATATTGTTATTATTCACCATTGTGTTTGTAAAAAGACAATATTGGCCTGAGGTAGAACTTAGTTTGAACCAGGCCATATTGCATCAAGACACAATAAATGAATTTTAAAAAATGCAGGCGCAGAAAAACTCGGCGAATGATGCAATTGACAGGTAACAATTTCAGTATGGGAAAACTTGTAAGATGCAGAAAAGATACAAGACGAGGATTTCCAGATAAGCTGATAAGAGCTGATTGAACGGGTCATTACAGTCTTAATGAATCAAAGTCCGAAGACGAGTAAGAGGACGAAATCATGACAGCGAGTAAATTGTAAGTATTTATACAATATATATGCAACCTTTTTCCATGAGTGATTATTTTAGTTTACTTCATATGTACTCTTTCCTTCCTTTCTCTTGAAATGGCGTGCTTTCAAAACATGGAGGTTTGGCATCTTCACTAAATATATACGAGGGGCGTTCAATAAGTCTTTAGAAAAAGATAGGAAAAGAAATTATTTTGGGTAGTTTTTTTTTTTATTTTGTTTTTCAACATAATCTCCTTTTAGTTCCATACATTTTTCCCAGCATTTCTTCAACTGTTTTAAGCCGTCCAAAAAGTAGGATTTCGGAAGGTCCTCAAAATAGGCAATAGGAGATGATCTCGTTCGACGTGAATCATTTTCTGCTGATATTTTTTCAAGTTTATAAATAAAAAAAGCCACTGGAGGACCAAATACGGCGAATACGCTGGATGTTGTAGTAATTCGAATTTGAATTCCATAATTTTCGCCATCGAAACTGAGCAGGTGTGCAGCCGTGCATTATCTTGATGGAAGAGAATCTTTTCCTTTGCCAAATATGGGCGTTTTTTCTTGGTTTTTTTGCTCAACCGGTGCAATAACGACACATAATACTTTCCATTTATCCTTCGTCCTTTCTGCCAGTAATCGATGTAAATGATTTCGTGTACATTCCTAAAAACTGTGGCCATCACCTTGTGGGCCACTTTCACCTTCTTCGCCTTCTTCGGAGCCGGTTCGCCTTTAAAAGCCCACTATTCCGACTGTTCCTTTGTCTCTGCAGTGTAGCAGTGTATCCACAGTTATGTATCGACGCAGAAACTGGTCCAGATTGCGACGGAAAAGCGCCAAACAGCTTCCAAATCGATCACACGGTTGTGTCTCTTCTCCACTGAGAGCAAACACATCTTGCTGAGATTTTTGTCAGATCCAATTTTTCGTGCGAAATTGAAAACACTGTGATATGCCTGTGACCTCAACAGTTTCGTGAACTTTGATTCCTCATTCACTCAAAACCATATCGTGGATTATGTCAAGCATTTCAAAGAAGTCACTTCCACTGGACGTCCCGAACAATGTTCATCATTTGTGGATTGAACGGGTTTAAACTCGTTTACCCAGTTGCAAACAGTCGCAAACACAGGAGCACATGTGCCTCCTCGGAAAATGCTCTCGGGAAAAATGTGCAAATATAGCACGGGTCTGGATAGAAAAAGTTGTACGGGACATTGATTAAAAAAGCAATGGCCAAATTACGCCAGAAATACAAAGAAAAGGAAGATAAGTATCGTGTGTGTTTTGAAGACACACGATCTGACTCTGAGTAAAATACTGCGATAGTTTTCCACTGTAAGCGCCACGAGGGGCACGCGTTCAGCATACCGTGTACTTCCCCCCCTTTTTTTCCTTTCTAATACTAACAGAATTTGAAGCGGTATTAGAGCGTGGGGAAGTTAGAAAGGTGTTGCGTGGAATGGGCGAATTTCCGCTCGAACACTCTCATAATAGCGGAGTATGGGAAGCTATCAATCAATGGCGCAGTGGAGAAGACAAGGTGCCGGGAGCCATGCATTACTGTAGCCCTGCATTATCCCCCGGACAAGTTGAGAGGAGTGGGCGGGAGTTTATTTAATCATCCATTACATTTTTAACGTTGGCTTTCAGTTTGGTTTTTTGCTGGTTGTTGGCGATGTTCTGAGAGACGTACCTGATGGAATATGCCTCTCAGAATCTGTGAGGCTGGTGGTCAATGTGCGGCCCTGTGATGGCCCGCACTGGCCAGTCAAGGTGATAGTGTCTGGTTGTTGCTTAGGTTAATCAACCTTGGAGTTTACAGTTTTGAACTCAATAGATTTTCCTTCAAGGTGGATGAAAGCAAGCCGAATAGTTGGTGGTTTGTACTGTTGGTGAGATCTATGGCGTATTTGATGTCCAGTATCGTTTTTTTGGCGTTGTCGGCTGCGTGGCGTGTGGCAGTGAGGTGTTCTGTAAGTTATCTTTAGATGGTCAAGGCGCTGGGACGCCTTCTGAAGTAGGCCGGAGAGATGAACTGTAGTCGTTGATGGATGGTGTCGGTGTACTGATGGGTGATGGTGTTAGCCAGTTCTTGGACTTGTGCTTTTAGTGCTGTGAATGCCTCCTGCAAGTTAGTTATGTTTTCGGGTGAATGTATTGCTATACTGTGTGGTTCAGTGCTGGTGGTGTTTGTTGGAGAAGGTTGGTGATGGCTAGTGCCTGTTGGTGGATTTTGGCGCGGTCCGCCAGTAGCTCTAGGGCACACGACTTGACCAGTGCAGTTATTACGGGCATTTGCCGTCGCCTCAGGTCATGCGCAGTGCACTGAGGAGTGAAGGATGCAGCTCCGTGCATTGCATCTAGGCAATCGCATTGGTCTGCAAAAATAAGTCGTGCCAATAGAGCGACGGCCCCAGGATGGAGTGAATTCGCACAAACAGGGTCCCCGCAAGTGTAGTAGTGATTTTCAACAAACTTGTCAGGTAGGTCTTTCATGGAGATTTCGTTACTGTGTAGTCTAGACTTAGTCTCAGCCCAGTTGATTGTCTGCCCTCTTCTGGGATTCTGTAGAACCTGAAGCCAAATAGAAGAACTAGGAAGGGATTATCTATGGACCTGAACGCTGATTATATAATCTTTCTCTTTGATTGTGGTAGAATAATATCATTATTTTATTTTTGTAGTAAATGCTATTCAATATAACGCTATTTTCAAATTCCCTTAATCGTATTTTAGTTCATGCGAGACATTTAACTTTTCCCCTCTACTTCTACATAATTGTCAACTATAGCGGAATGAGATCTTATTAGGATTATAGAGAAAGGGGTGGTAAACGTTTAGTGAAATGTCAACAATTCATTTCAAAGGTGAATGGTGTATATGCACAAAAATGACCGGGGGATTGAGCTTACATACAAATAGATTTAAAGATACGTCATGGAATATTAACCTTTTTAATGGGAGATTTAATTTAATTTAATTATCACTTACTTAATTGAGACTTACAATGCCGTAATTTTCAACATGAAAAAATTGTATGATAAATTTTTTCGTAATATATTTAGTACATACTAGATCTCCCATTAATTTCAACATCCACGTCTCAGCCTACCCTATACAAAAAGTCACACTTCACAACTTATTGTACAGAAAATCGAGAAATACCTTCCTCCCAATAATGTTTATTAGACAAAAAACGGTCCCGTATGAAAATGGCTTCGTCAATGAACGGGATCGAAGGTTTAAAGTGTAAGGACGGAAAATACGGTGTCAATCCCCTCCAAGCTGCAGTATGGTTCACTCCCTTTGTGTTATTTATTCTCAGCTGCTGATGCGAGCATTTTCTGTAATCCTTTGTAGGGTTTCTTCCAACTCCAGCGTTATAACATCGTATCGTATGTATTATTTGTGTATCTAAAAGAAGCGGATACAGGAAGACATCCCTCGAGTGTTGCAAACGTCGAATGGTGAGAGATGTAACAACCAGGAAAGCATTTGTGATTGATTCAACGGCTGCTGTGGAGCTTTTATTAACTGCAAGGATACTGTCTATTGTTTTTAGAACATGTAATTGCACCTATCCATTTTGCATATCAAGACTCACACTATTGTTCTGAAGCTGGATGGATGGTCTAGGGCGAAAAAGAATAAATACTTTCGGTACTTGAGCCGTGCTCACGTCTGGCCTTTTGTGCCTACCGGAAAATTCATCGAATGTAAAAATGCATTCCAGCATTCGCCTAAGTGACAGGAGAAACCACAAAAAACTCAAGGTCAGGATGCCGGGCTAACGGGAAATAAACCCGGTACCTCCCGAATGACAGATTCAAATCACCTCGCTCGGTTCTTCTGATGGTATTTAAAAGCTTATTTTTTGTTGAGGTTTTTAATCTCCAGCTCATAATTTGATATTTCTTAACGTGGTATCATATTGTATCCTTAAGCGTGATGGTTAGGGTAGGTCGAGCGGTAACCTGCATAAGGCAGTGGGATTGTGGAGCTTAAGCAAATTTCACAAGAAATGTTGTAAAACAAGTGTATTTATTTTCACCAACCATTTAAAAAATAATAAGGTATTAATTATTACGTCTTGTTGGCGACGGTCCTTCCAACTCTCTCTTTCTAACTCTTCTTCCCCTAGACCATCCATCCAGCTTCAGAACAATAGTGCGGGTCTTGATATGCAAAATGGATAGGTGCAGATTGTGTGTCTTCAAAACATACACGATACTTATCTTCCTTTTCTTTGTATTTCTGGCGTAAAAGCCATTGCTTTTTTAATCAATGTCCCGTACAACTTTTTCTATCCAGACCCGTGCTATATTTGCACATTTTTCCCGAGAACATTTTCCAATGACCATTTTTCTTTAATACTGCCCATACACATTCGACAGATTTAGACGTTAGTGGTAAGGAGAAAATTGTAAAACAACAGGATCTTATTTCAAGGTTATTTCATCAACCCAATGTAGCCAATTCCTCCTCCTGCATGGAAAATTAAAAATCGTTGACCTTTACAGTCCAAAAACTGTTATCATAAGTATATGTCCCATCGATCAGCGCTGAAATACCCCGTCATGGGTATCATATCATGAATAGTGTAAATAAATATCTTCATATGCCAAGTCCGGGTAATACTGTATTTGCATTAAATAAGATGAGCACCAAAGTCTGAATTCTTGTTCATTCCTTGAGTGCTGTACGGTGTCGGTGTGTTTTGTATTTAACCCTCATTGAATTCAACATTTTCGTTACAGTTGCTCTCTGGAAGGAAAATTCATGTACAGTACGTGAAATTTTACTGCGGAGAGCGTTAAGGATTTTGTCCAGAGTTGGGACTGATTGCTCTGCATAAAAGTCATACATTGTTCTGCGAATCAAATCCAAAGTAAATTCTGTTTCTTGGGTTTGAGCACGCTTCTGTTTTGTTGGTGTAGCACATTTCGCCATATTCAATTGAAGCATTTTCTTTTTATTGCCTCACAGGTTTTAGCAATTGAATTATGACACTTGCCATTCCCTTTTTTAAAATATTTATACACGTTCACAAATTATTTTAGCTGCTTGTGTACGTTTGGGCTTCCCTAATCTAATTGGAGACATGCTCGTTTTCACTATCACAGTCAATGTTCTCATGTTCAAGAATGCCACATTATGACATTCCTCCATCGTTCAATTTACTTTAATGAACATCGCATAATCTTCAGATTGTACAAAGTGAACTCACAATGTCGACAACTGTGCTTCCTTCTTTCACTCCGTCACGTGTCCTTTACCCCTCACTTGCTTAGACTAAGTAAACACTGCTTCCTTCCATTAGCTAACCGCCTATCCCTATCTACGGGGAAGAACGCCCCCACCAATCTAACTTTTATACTACTACCACTACCACTACCACTACCACTACCACTACTACTACTACTACTACTATTATTATTACTACTACTATTATTACTACTACTATTACTACTACTTCTACTTCTACTACTACTACTACTACTACTACTACTACTACTACTACTACTACTACTACTACTACTACTATTATTACTACTACTATTACTACTACCACTACCACTACCACTACCACTACCACTACCACTACCACTACCACTACCACTACTACTACTACTACTACTACTACTACTACTACTTCTACTTCTACTACTACTACTATTACTACTACTTCTACTTCTACTACTACTACTACTATTATTACTACTACTATTACTACTACTACTACTACTACTACTACTACTATTATTACTACTACTATTACTACTACTACTACTACTACTACTACTACTATTAATTTACGCACGCTCTTTAACATTTCAGGTCAACAGCGTCCCATTCAAATCAGGGCGTGAAATGGCCGACAAATTTTGCTCAGAGGCCTCTTTTTCAGGTTTGAGGTTCTTTTTCGTGCCGTAAATGTACCACACGGGATTCACGGCTTTACTTCCCTTCCGAAGGAAGCCATACTTAGGATTTTTATGCCCGAAAAAATCCATCAATCCTGACCGGGTTTGAACCTGCGATCTTGGGTTTAGGGGGTAAGTATGGTTACCACTACACCACCAGGACCTACTCGCTCAACGGATGCACGCGCGCGCGCGCGCATACACACACACACACACACACACACACATATAGGAAGGAATTATATATACGCACAATTGTCACAACACTGTCACGGGTGGCAGGTCGTTAAAGCTCTGACTCGTGAGCGGAAGGTCTGGAGTTCGATTCCCGCCAAGACCGTCCTCTCTGACTGAGGCTTTTTCCAAGTTTTCCTCAGTCCTCATAAATGGTAAATGTCAGGGAGGCACCCTAAACTTGGGGATTTCCTTCCCTAAAAGAAAGAAAGAAAGAAAGAAAGAAAGAAAGAAAGAAAGAAAGAAAAAGGGGGAAAACTTTCCCAATTTATCCTGTCATCTCATATCATCAGTGTCCACCGTCTGTGATGCTTAAGCATTCAAAAAGGAATTTAAATACTATCAAAAAAAAAGTTCCAAGGCTTTATGTTTTATAACAATTTTACGAGAACCTGCTTCTCGTAAAGAGGTTTCTGAGAACCTGTTCCCCTGTAAAAGGCGAAAAGTTGGGTTGGTAGCCGAAAGATTGTTGAATTCTATGAGTAGTTTCCCGTTCTCGAGTCGTACAAAAGTCAGTTAAGCGAGCAGTCTTGTGTGTGATGTGACAGCAGGAGGAATGTGCCTGGTTCTCGGTCCGCATAGGACGCTAGAGGGAAGTTAGGTAATGTAGTAAATGTAAAGTCTTAAGGCCTTATCTCATTTTATAAATTGTGTTTTGTGTAGCTCTGAATAAGTGTGTTTTGTGTAGCTCTGAATAAGTGTGTTTTGTGTAGCTCTGAATAAGTGTGTTTTGTGTAGCTCTGAATAAGTGTGTTTTGTGTAGCTCTGAATAAGTGTGTTTTGTGTAGCTCTGAATAATTGTGTTTTGTGTAGCTCTGAATAAGTGTGTTTTGTGTAGCTCTGAATAAGTGTGTTTTGTGTAGCTCTGAATAAGTGTGTTTTGTGTAGCTCTGAATAAGTGTGTTTTGTGTAGCTCTGAATAAGCGTGTTTTGTGTAGCTCTGAATAAGTGTGTTTTGTGTAGCTCTGAATAAGTGTGTTTTGTGTAGCTCTGAATAAGTGTGTTTTGTGTAGCTCTGAATAAGTGTGTTTTGTGTACTCTGAATAATTGTGTTTTGTACCACATCCTGGTTTTCATTGTTTCCAGTTAGGATTGAATGCGCCCCCGAGGCCAGCGTCGGTTGGTGAGTGTAGATTTGTGTAGTGTGGAGACCTGGGTTGCCATATTATGGTGGAAACGCGATTATGGTTGTAAAAATTATTTGTAATATTTAAAATTTCAATGGATTTTTTTTCTTCTTGTCTTTCTATAGATAACACATGTTCAGTGCTGTGATGCTAATTAGCCATGCAAAAGCTTTTCAAATGTTTTTAGTGTTTGTTTTGTGCTAATTTATAATATTTGTCCCCATAAATTGGTTTTCCAAGCAGTTGCTGGGCCGTTTTTCTGGTTTCGCTTCTCACACTCGACACCCCCTCTTTTCTTTTCTTATGTTCTTATGGGTGTGATACATGCAATATTTTTTGCAAGATGTTGCGCTCACTTGGATACGAATAAGTACTTCTTTACGTGTAATGCTTAAGTTCTTTGCAGTATATTCAGTTCTAAAATATCTTGCTAGTGCCAAGTATCATAGTTTACAGGAAACTGATTCATTAATATTGTCTTGATTTTCTGTCTAAGGAATTCGACTGCTCATTGCAGTCTGCAACTTTGTATAATCCATCGTAGTTCTGTTTTTCTACCATGGGGACGATTTATCTTTCCGGTCAGCTCTAGCATGGACGCTATGTGCCATGCTACTTTTCTTTTTTTTCATATCACTCGGTAGTTCAGTATTATATTTAGTTGTATAGTCAGAGTACTGCACCATATGTGTCCACGGGCTTACTATGAATATTTATTCCCAGAAATTCTCTTTACTTGCTTTTGTGCTCGTTTCGCCCCCTTGTAATAATACTGATTCGTGTACTTTTCATTAATGGTAGTCATTCATGTGTTTTAATAACAAATGTTAGAAAAGTTCTGGCGTTGTAATACTCTTTGAAAAGCTGTTATATACAGTACGTCATGCTTCTCTTGGCCAATATGATTGTTATTAGTGTCAGTTATTATTATTATTATTATTATTATTATTATTATCATCATCACACAATGCTTGCATATTCTTATGTTCTTTTATCCGGCTGACGCTGTCTCTTTTTGTGCCTAGGGGTTTCAGCTGGTTACGTAGGTGCGTTAGATTTTTCAACATTTCATGTGTAAGCAGCTTGCATGAATCATTTGTTTTGCCTGTTTATGCTGCTACTTACTTCCATGCGATAAGTGCGTTTTATGCTCTTTGGTGATTTTCCTTGGTATCTTTGAACATTTCATTTGAATATCACCTTGTTTTGCTCTTTCAGTTGTTCTATTTTTTACCTTACATTCATAATGGCTAGAAGAAAATCTAGGCCACATTCTGATATGCCGCTTTACTCGATTTCGGACACAGATTCCAGTAGCAGCTGCTGTTACCGACCATGACAATACTTCAATGCTGCCTAGGGGGCATACACGAACATCTGCAGTTTTTACCACTTAGCCTGCAGCCCGTCCCTTCCTTCCACGTTCTTATTTCGATAATATGTCTAATGCAACGGCATCAGATTTTCTTCACCGCTTTAACACAGTCGCTATTGCAATGGGTGGACTAGAGTGAAGAAATGTCCATTTTTTTCCGTGTCTCACACGCCTTCGTGCCTTTTCCTATCGCCATCCTGTGTATAATTGGTAATTGTTGAGTTCATCTTTTCTGTCTACGTTTCATGAAGAATTATTGGAGATTCAGTTTAGACAAAGAATTCAATTGGAGTCTGAATCTGTGCTAGATTACATTTATGATGTTTTAGCGTTGTGCGACCAAGTTGTGCTATCATGTCTCAAGTAGTTTAAAAATCTGAACAAATGTTTTAAGCCTCATTATGTTCGAGTTTTATTACTCCGCAACCCTCGTACTGTTCAATAAGTTTTTCAAATTATTAATAGGGTTGATAAAGCTCAACTCTATGTGACCGCCACGGGTGGCCGAGGTCGTTAAGGCACGGACTCGTGAGCGGGAGGTTTGCGGTTCGAATCCCGCCAGGACCGTCCTCCCTGACTGGGGTTTTTTCCAGGTTTTCCTCAGTCTTCATAACTGGCAAATGCCGGGGAGGTACCTAAACTTAGGCCTGGAACGCTTCCTTCCTTAAAAAAAAAAAAATCCTTTCCCAATTTATCATTTCATCTCATGTATCATTAGTGTCCACCGCCTGTGGTGCCTCAGTAGTAAAAACGGGCGTTAAACACTACTCAAAAAAAAAAAAAACTCTATGTGCACAATGGACAACAAATGTTATTTTGCCACGTGCAAGCTAGTAGTGCATCTTATATCTCATATCCGTCTCCTGATGTAACGCTAAATATCCCCATTTTTCAACACCCAGAGCCACTACTAATGTGCCAAATAGGCCTGTTCCAGATCCAGTTACTGCTTTTATCAATCAAATTGCTCAATTAACCACTCAAATTCACGAGTTACAGTCACAACCAGTACCACTGTCTCAGTCTTCGAGCCAACTATTCGTGCGAAGACAGTAAACAAATGTGACATCAGAGAAGCAGTGGTGTGCTATAACTGTAAGAAAGGCGGGCATATAGCTCGTTGGCATACATTGCAATCTTGCATCTATTGTCCGTGGGAAAGTCCCTTGTATAGATTGAAAATAGGTATGGCGCCATGATGGCACTCCTTCACAAGAAATTTACATATGGAATTAAAGTCCCCCAACGCTATAGCAATCAATTTTTGACCTGATTAGAAAAATGGGAAATCAAAATTAACCGTCAGAAATGTATCCCAGTCTATTTTTCGAAAAAATAAAAAATCCCGGAGTTGATGGATAAATGCTACCGTTTCGTCGGCGTACAAAATATCTCGGAGTCATACTTGACTCAAAAATGACGTGGCGGAACCACATCCAAAATAGTGTCAACAGTGAACGGCAGCATCTGAAAACATGTGTCCGCATTTCAGGAGCAAATAGATTACTCTGCAAACAAAAGTAATTCTTTATAAAGCGTTTATTTAAGCTTCATTACATATGCCAGCGCAGCTTGGGCAAATGTCGCCAAATCCACGCTACAAAAAATCCAAATTATCCAGACTTTAAGCCTCAGAAAGCTACTATGCGTGCCATTACTAACTATACAAACGCTACCATACATCGGGAGACGAGAATAGAGCCGCTGGGGACTTAATTAAGAATAAAGATCGCAAATTATGGGCAAAAATCCATGTCCACCCGAATGTGGTAGTTCAAAATATCGGTAGTGGCCAACATAAACACCGGAAACATAAACAAATAAAGATTTCTAATTTACAAGTGACATAGGTCGCACATCTTCTATATATTGTGTACTTAATGTAATAGTCTTAGAATAGTTATAAGTAGGTTAAGTTTCCTTTGTACATAGCTTCTCAAAACGCACGTGTATGTGTGTGTGTGTGTGTGTATGTGTGTGTTAGTTTATACTACCATCAATTAAAAGGAACACATAATAAAGACCATGATAAACAATTTCTCTTGGTTGGCTTTTTTAATGGTGTTTAATGCCCGTTTTTTACTGCTGAAGCACCACAGAGGTGAACATTGGTGATACATGAAATGAAATTATATATTGGGAAAGGATTTTTAAGGAAGGAAACGTTCCAGGCCTAGGTTTAGGGTAGCTCCTCGGCATTTGCCATTAATGAGGACTGAGGAAACCCTGGAAAAAATCTCAGTCAGGAAGTACGGAAGTACAGAAAGAACTGGCGGGATTCGAACCCCAGACATCCTGCTCATGAGTCCGCGCCTTAACGACCTCGGCTACCCGTGGCAGTGCCTCTTGGTTGGGCCCCGCCCATTCCTTGTATGTGTTTATCACCTTAAAAATCGTAAAAGCAAAAAACCAATCTTGTCAAATGTACACACGTGTAAAAGTGTACCTCAAGGCCGTCCTCTTTAGGCCAAGGTGCCCATTGATCAATAAAGAAAATCTGAATGTGAATCTATACCTTGTTATTGCTGGACACCTCTACCCAATCAAAAAACGACCAGCGCCGGGCCTCAAACCATGTAACTTAAAGGTAAAACAGAATCAGTCTACTCCTTCTGTAAACACAATTCTTTCTTAGCAGGTAAAGGTTTACAAATTATTGATCACATTAACGATAAGCATATTAACATTCTTTTAGATACAGGAAGTGCTATCAGCATTATTCATGATAAGCATATTGCTGATTGTTCTACATTGCAGCCGGTGGATATACTTAACATACTGCAGGAAACAAGCTGTTAGATGCCCCATACCATTCCTTTATGACCTTTACCATTGATAATTTTCTTTTTCAGGAGGATGTGCTGGTAGTTAAGGATTTAGTACATGGCTTTATTTTAGGCAATGATTTCTTATGATGATGATGATGATGATGATGATGATGATGATGATGATGATGATGATACCTCAGATGTCTGTTGTAGACGATGTTAAGATCGCTCCTTTTCCTACTTGTTACATATCTGTGTAATCCTCTTCTCAAATTGATAATGTAATTTTTGAACCATCAAAGGCTATGCATAAGAAGCATGTTATTATTTCTCCAGTGGTATATAATGCATCTTCAAAGTACGCTATTGCTGTGCATAACAATTCTGCAACACCTCAAACTTTATTTGCCAACATTGTTCTTACCTAAGCTCATGATGTAGTTCTGATACAAAGTAACTGTTACTCTCTCATAAGCCCCCAACTTGGATTTTAATGTGAATACTACGTTAACTTCTCAAAAATCACAATTGCATGAGCTGTTATTAACACTAAAACGCTCTTTAGCGGCCAATTGACCGGTATTACTTTCTTATGCATTTTAAATAAATTTTCTCACCAAAAACTATGGAATTTCTTGCTTATCAGTCTATTGCGATGGTATAGAGGGAACGATTTTGCTTCTAAATAGCAAGTCAGTTCGAATCCAGTTTGTATATACTTGGTTTCTTCTCAGTATCACATCATTAAGTGCAATTCTGGCTCAGGTCGATGAAATTTCTTACTTATCGCTTGCCAGACAACTGTAGTAATGTAGAGGGAACAACATGGCTTCTGAGCTGCGAGACAGGTTCGAATCCAACTTGAGTCGAGTTTCTGGTGTCAGATATTTTTATGTTCATGGTTTTTGGTCACATAATTCAATGATGCATTCTTTACATTTGCTCATTAATTCTTTGGTACATCTATTGTAAGGCATCTCAGACTAAATGGTTTTAAGTAAAAAGGGGTGTATTTATTTTTTATTTCAAACATATGCTCACGTTTGTCTCGAAAATTAGAAATATTTTACTATACGAATTAGTTTTGTTATACGATATGTAGTAACAAATTATGTGTACAAAAGGACATACGTTATATATATATATATATATATATATATATATATATATATATATATACAGGAATTTGTTACACTGAAACATTCTCAGAGATATTGGAATCACATTATATACTTAACTTATACAAGAACCACATACACCTTTATACATGGCGAACAACAGTCTTAGGTTTTATAAAGGGGAGATCTACAGCCAGTACACGTAAGACGAAAGCAAGAAGCTAAGAATATATTTATTCGTTTTAGTCGAAAGCCACCCAAACTTTACTTTGAGTAAAATGTGTGCTATGATTAAAGAAGAACAGCTAGAAACTGCAGTGAAGAATAAATGTTATGAGAATGCGTTTAACCGGAATTTCTAATTATATTTCGGAATAGCATAGTTGGATACCAGTTAATATTGTGCCAAATTATAGTTTACTTCTTCTGTTACACAGAAGTGACTCAACAAAGCGAGTTAAATCACAGAAAAATAAAGATCGCATGTTTAGCTGCTTCACCAAGTAATGTTCAAAGAGGTGTAAATCTAAAATGATCGGAATCCACAAGATTTAATTTCGTTATTCATGTTAATTAAAAACCTCGTCACAATTTTTCTCCAAGGAAGTGGTTTAAGAAAATTTAGGCTGAGTTTTCCAACGATGCCATCTCTATAGGCATTGCCACAGTTACACAGCACTGAAATATCAACTAAAAATTAAAAGAGGACATTTGAAAAAAGGCATGATCTTTTATAAGCCTATACTATCTCGCATATGCTTTCAGAGTAAAAGGAATTCTATGTTAGTTTAGTTTCTACTTAAAATGCCCAGCAAAAAATACTTTTTCCTTCTTTGAAATTCAAAATATTCTTCTTGCATTCTTCTCATTTAGATCTACCTCTGTAGATCATTGAAAATGCTTCCTACAAATGTTGCAGAAGCAGTTTTTGCAATGAACAGTTTATTTGTTAATGTTAGTTTTTAAATTTTACTATGCACAAATGCAGCAAGAAATGCGATAAGTTAGCTTAATAAATTAAGGATTATGGCCGCAGTACTTAGTGACTACTTTTGTCATCTGATTGGCTAATTAATCTCTGTTGTAAATTTTGACTAAAGCAATATATTTTGCTTCAATATCTCTGTTGTTTTTACCTGTTTACAATGAAATGTTAATGTAGCATCATCTCAAACAAATAATAATTTATCATGCAGAGGGTATTAAGTAAAGAAAATGAAATAAGTTGTTAATATTTTATATATCAACATTCAGATATAGTATAAAAATGTGCGAACCACAAGCAATGCATACCTGGTACCTCAAACTTCACTAACATATATATTGTGTATATTTCAATTAATTAATGCGTGGAAATTGTATTCTTTCAGGTTACTTCTGGGTAGGTTATGAACATTAAAATAGCCCATTTGCGCCGCGACAGTAATCTCTGCACTGTTCTATTCGTTGATCGCCAAGTTCTATTTTTGTATGCACGAGTATGCGTTCAAAGCAGCTCCTCTACAGAATGAAATCGCTGCGGTGTCCTGTTGCTAAGGCATGCTCTCTTGTGCGGTGTAGTTCTTGTAACTGCATTCAGCACAATATACTGTACCGCACGTATTGCACATTCCTGTGTATTCCCAATGACATGGAAGTGTAAGATTTGTCACTTTTAACCTTTTGGTTTGGGTTCTTGAACAAGAATTGTTTTCTTTTTCTTTTTTTTTTTCCTCCCTGGAATTGAGATACAGTTATCCAACTGCTTATTTATATTAATTATATTATTAATATAAATCTTACCTTAGGAAACAGGTATATCAGAGTTCGAGCAGAAAACGAAATTATCACACCTCTATAATGTTTGAGCTAACGAATATCGAAGCGGAAGTGAGAGTAAACAATTTATTAATTTACTCTTTATTAATTAAGGCACCTTCAAATATCCTTAACAATATTAGAAACAGGAAATATATATGTTTCTTGCACAATCTTTGACTTACGAGAATTTCCAGGTATATTGTGACTGTGTTATTATTTAGACGTAAGCGATAAAAATGTATACTAGAAATTCGGTGGAACGAGGTTATTAAAGTACGTTTCGTACTTTATACTGAGACAAGTGAGAGAGAACGGATAATGTGAATCTAGAGAATTTTAACTTACGTCTCTGCGGCATACCAGATTTCCATGTTAAAAACAGGGACAGTTTGGCTTATATGCTCTTTTAATATGAGAATCTGCCCTATATGTGCGGAGAAAGAATCTTGGGAACATATTCTGGCCTACTGTAAGGGGACAGAAGAATGAAGAAAAATATATCTACCGGCCAAGTTTATTAACGGAGGGAAAGGACAGCCACAGTGCTGGTTGCTGGCCGATAGGAAGAATGAGGAGGTAAGTGAGACAACTCAGATCGGAAAGGCAGACATCCGGAAGAGGGGGGATAGGGGAACATGGTCCTTTTGTTGGAATTAATTATACGAGTACATATATGTAAAGGAGTGTAAATTATTTACTTTTGTACTGTTTTCTTTTGTTTATCTCATTCATGTATTAAAAAGTTAAGTATTGCTTAATTGCCTAACCGAATGAGACGGAGTAGAGAAATGCCTGCACTGCTTATGAGTAAAAATTGAATGACTGCTTAGAAGTGCTTACTGACAACCGACTGCATAAAATGAAATGAGTGAGACTGACTAGACTGAAAAGAGCGAGACGGAATACTCCAGCGGGGTTCGGTGTATACTCCTTAGATATGCGAGTAAGATAATACCCGGCTTTCTTGCATAATGGACGCAGCCACCAGTTTACAAGATGTGCGTTTGGTCTATCGTCCAAAGGCAGTGCTTGAGAGCACTGTACAAAATCTTTGAAGATAGTACAAGTGTTTTTGCGGTCCAGTACATCCGTGACTTTTTAATTTTTGACGACGACCTTGATCAAAATATACAGCACATAAAATACGTGCTCACTAAATTGTGAGTACCTGTGATTACGGTGAGACTCGAGAAGTCATTATTAAAGAAAGAAAGAAAGAAAGAAAGAAAGAAAGAAAGAAAGAAAGAAAGAAAGAAAGAAAGAAAAAAGAAAGAAAGAAAAGAAACCGAGTCTTTAGGTTATATTGTGTCCACGGAACTCCGACACAGTCGACAGTATTGAAAAGATAGAGTGTCCACAAAACACCAAACAATTTCGCAGATTTTTGGGAGAAACACAATATCAATGAAGAGTTTTAATTAATTATGCCGCAGGAGCTGCGCCCTCCCTGAACTCCAAAAAATAGAGTCAGGTGAAAATGAACAAATATTGAACAATGTGCATTTGAAAGGATTAAATGGCTTTTCAAAGTAACCATATTATTAGAATAGCCGATGCTTCGAGTTGTGGATACGGAGCTGTGTTAATGCAACGGCATAAGGATGATTCAGAACATGTAATAGGAACTGGAACTGCTTCAAGGGAATGCTTGCGAACAGAAGCAAATGCTTGCATCACGGAGCAAGAGATCTCCGCCAGTTATTTTGCTCTACAAAAGTTCAGGTTGTACGTGTTTAATAGAAAGATTCATTTATGTACAGGTCACGCAAGCCTGTCTTTTATGAGTAGACGCCAGCTAACCAGTCGCGAATCTCAAGAGATTCACGAGATTATGTCCCGTGACATAGTAATTGAGCACGTTCCTGGGAAGCACAATATTTTTAGCGACATGCTTTCCAGGTTAAACAACGCTCAGAACATCCCGGAGACAATTTCTTGCCCGAATCATAAGATTATAGTAATGAGATTAGAAAGCGGCCGGGAACAGGCCTTAACGAAAGATTTTACAAATATAAGAGGACTGCAAGAGCAGGACAATGATCGTATGGAAATGCTTGCCAATGCGTCAGGACTTCACGGTCAAATTGAAGGAATCGTAGCCAAGCACGATTGGATTTTGTACACGTTGCATGGAGAAGACATTCAAAGGTGGAAGATTATAATTCCAAAAGTGCTAGAAGACAAACTAATTAGCGGCTTCCATATCTCCTCAATCAGTTGGGAACAGAAAATGTTTCTTTGAGCATATCGGTGCATTTTTACATGAAACATTTGGCCAGGAAAATGAGAAAATTCATCCCATATGCGACCTATGCCAAAAGACTAAGTCCTTAAACAAAAGATTTGATATCGAACCACGGACAATATTGAGAGATCCACAGAATGCCCTAGTAACTATTGATACTTATGACGAAATGCCCAGGGGACAATTTGGGTGTAGATATATTTTGATAATGCACGATGCCTTTAGTAAATTGGTAAAAACATATCCATTAAAATCTGTAACTAGCAATGCGTGCATGAAAAAGGTCGCCGTATGGAAAAATGGAAACAGTAACGTCAGACTATGCCACTGTTATAAAAATGAATTATTTTAAAGGAAATTTAGAAAACCTCAATGTGAAACTTTACCATAAATTTATTAATTATGTCGGTTCTGGTGCTGTAGTGGTAATCATACTTGCCTTCTAAACCCAAGATCGCGAGTTCAAACCCGGCCAGGATCGATGGGTTTTTCGGGCGTAAAAATCCTAAGTATGGCTTCCTTCGGAAGGGAAGTAAAGCCATGGGTCCCGTGTCGTACATTTACGGCACGAAAAAGAACCTCAAGCCTGAAAGAACAGGCCTGTGAGCAAAATTGTCGGCCGTTTCACGCCTTGAACAGAATGGGACGCTGATGACCTGAAATGTTAAAGAGCGTCCGTAAATAAACAAATAAAAAAATTATCAATTATTTTCCTCGGGGAAACCCCACTGAGACACCCCACTAAAAGACATTGGGTTATATTTCAGAATGTTATACCACAAAAGACATACGGACTGGGTTAAGCATTGCGAGTATACAGAGCGAATTATAAAAAATTCTATAAATTCGCCACCAGGATGATCCCAGTCTAATTGCTGCTTAACGAAGAGTCGTAACCTCTTATTGCAGGGTTACCGAGATCGATTCCGGCGAGTTAAATCAAGCAATGGAGCTAGAACTATGCCAAAATGCCTTCGAACGTATCAGAGCAAAATTGGTGATTTGGTGCTAATCCGAGACAAAAAGTAAGAGGCCGTTACCATAGAATGCAACTGTTGTTCAATAAAATTGGACCTCTTACCTATGAACTAATGGACCCTAAGATCAACAAAATTTTGTTGAGACCGTAAAAAATTCTCGAATAATCCGAGGCCCTGCCAGAAAGATGAAGTTAAATCTAAATTCGAAAAATTATTTCTTTGGATTAATTTGGTCATAGTATTATCAACTCCCGCCGTCCTAAAATTATCCGGCGGTGCGTGCTCTTAATTTTCCGGGCATCTATTGTCATCCGGAGTTTCTCATTTTTCTTGCGGACCCAGCATAATACATTTATGAATTAGCAAATTTTATTACTCCGTCCTAAATCATACTGCTGGTTACCTCGTCGGTCTGTCCTCTAATGGTTATAGCAATTGGCTTATGTTTATGCATGTACGGGTTTATATTCCCTATATCAAAATAGTGTTTTATGCCATACTTACACCCGGATTTTCGGAAAAAGCATCGGCGTTCCTAATTAACATTGTTCCCAATTTCTCGTGTTGTCTTTGGTTTAATCCGTGTGCCATCAGCGCCTTCTCGCGCAGTATTTTCAGTGTCTTCTCAGCAAGCACTCTCCACCCTGGAGCACTGGCTCACTAAATGGCGCGTTGCAGTTAACACAGAAAAATGTCAAGCCATACTATTCACCAAACGAAATCTCCACCGCTTAGCACTCCAACAACTGCCGCCATTATTACTCATAACCAAGCCGATTCCGTGGCTGAAGACTGTCACATACTTAGGCTTGAAAATGGACACAGGCCTCACCTGGGGCCCTCACATACAAGTAACATCCCAAAAAGCACGCGGACAACTGAGCAACCTGTACCCTCTCATGAACTATAGCAGCTCCCTACAACCAAACACTGGACTCACACTATACAAAACACTCATCCGCCCTATACTCACACTATACTCATGTATGCTTGCCCCGTGTGCGGCGCCCACGCACATCGGGAAACTGCAGTCCCTTCAAAATAAAGTTTTGCGCATCGCAGCAAAAGTGCCCAAAATCACTCTGACAGATGTACTAAACAATGAACTTAAAATACACACCGTTGAAGAATTCTGCAAAAAACTAGCACATGACCTTTATTCAACACTAAATAAAAGCCACAATCCCCTTATAAGAGCCTTAGGTAACTATCAAACCAAATATAACACACACAAGCGCTTGCTAGCATTATTCGACCGCACACTAAAACATGACAACACAGCTGCTGAAGCACAAGCTTACCTTGATGCCCTTTTACTCCCACATATGACCTAATGCTGTCAGTCACAATAATCTCTTCCAACTGAACTTCCGAACCGCTAAGCAAAACTAATCAATAAATGTACCTTTCTCAATTCCAGGTCCACTAGGAATGCAGCTGATATGAGTGATCACACTAACTGCAATAGCACTGCTTCTACTACATTGTAAGTTCCCGCCAAGTTCTACTATCGTTGCATGCTTCACACTCATCCACATATTTGTATCTAACAACCTGAATCCAAACACCTAACCTCTCATTAAGCCCTTCCCACCATTCTACATCACTTAACCAAACTCACCATCGTCTACCCTACACAACCCCTCATTACCCTCCCATCCCACTTGTAGCAAACTAACAAATACTAACGCTTTAACTAACCCCTCACCTACATCCAGTAGCTACTAACCCCCTGGCGGTGATCAGGACGCATTATGGTCACAACCAGGGAACCATGTTGACGCGCTCGCATGTATTGCATGCCCAGCATGGTAAACTAATCTTTACTAACCGAGGTGCTTAAGCGCAACACGACCCTTCACCTGCATTTAACCTAACAATCCCTTGCATGTATCCTAATTAACAAGCACCCATCATGCATGCTTAAAAAAACTGATTCATTTTTACCTACCATTGTATAGATTTTTCTATTTCTTACGAGCATAAATATTAATAGCTATAAAGATAGCACAATTCTGTTTTCTCTGGACATATTATTGTCACTGTGTACAATGTTTTTTTTTTTTTTTTTTTTTTTTTTTTTTTTTTTTTTTTTTTGTTCGTTGTACCTTGAGCTATTCTTCCCCCGCCAGAGTCCCGAGGTCCTTCCTCCTAGTCTCGTCTCGGAATAGCGTTAGGCCTCTACAAGCATCTTCGTCTCCGGGCAGTGTCGAACTTCTCCAATCAGCAGCAGGCCTATCCAAATATTAGGCCTCTCGTAACACCGTCGGCTCCTCCAATCAACGTCAGGCATATCCAAGTATTAGGCCTCTCATAACAGCGTCGTCATTGTGCATCGGCGGACTTCTCCAATCAGCAGACTTCACATCTCTCTCAGCAGCGTCGAGCCCCAATTTCGGCGCCAAATTATGGAGCAGTTTGACGTGGGAGATGTTATTGTAGGCCCCATGGGGATGAGCCAAATTATGGAATGGTGTAATGAGCTGGCTCTGTGATGATTATGGACTGCCTCAGCGTTGTGGCCAACGCTCTAGCGATAACAATATATCTGGGTGATTCCGCCATTTCGTTGAGTGAAGCTCAACAGGACCGGGAGGTAAATTTAAAGATCTAAATGAGCACTCGATGCTACATAATATATTTACGTAGTTTATTATGTGCAACTTCTCTTGCGTCCTTTGGTGTTTCCGCGTTTGATGGACTGGACTATTTTGAGTATAAACTTAGTTGCCGCAGTTTCAGACGAGTACTGCAAAGTGCTCAACTGATTCCCACTAAAATGAACTGAACTGTCGAATGAATGCGTATAACAAAATGCTACGCGAATTGAATACTGCTTGCGTAGAACTGCATGCCTATGACTTCTGAACTTCTGAACTTCTATGACTTCTGAACTTTGCAACTGAAGATGTTGCAAAAAATTGAGTGCTAACTGATTGCATGTCGTGCACTTATTCAAAAGCTTAGCCGATTTTCTTGAACTGCTAACTGAATGAGACTGAGTTAAGAAAAGCCTGCACTACTTGTGAATAAAAATTAAGCGATTGCTTACTCACAACCGACTGCGTAAACTGAAATGAATCCAACTGAATACTCCAGCGGGGTGACCGCCTCCTTATATATTAAATTCGAATTCGTTGGCTAGGAGACACCAGAAAGAGATGCGCATTCTTGCGCCTTTTCTTTAAAAGATCAAATACACTTTTTTCATTAGCTGGTTCAATTTTATCTACCTCACACTTTATTTGCTATATTTGCAGATATTGTCATTGCAGCATGAAACTCTTCCTACGGTTTCACATCTTATATCATTATTATTTATTTTCTCCCCTTTCCATAATCACTATAAAGTTTAATAATATTTAATAATGCATGTTTCCTTTCCCCAATTACCATATTGTAATAATCTTTAATAATGTATATTTTTCACTTTATATGTTTCGCTCATCATATGTTGATAGCTTGACATATTTGTAAAATAATAAAACTCTGTGCTTTGTCCGCATTAGCGTTCAGAATACGTGGAGCCATAAACGTGAGGGTGCGACCTTATGTGTACTACAGAGACATTACTAATTGTACTCTGGTCCTTTATAACGAGATGTTTTGTTAGGAGAAAGCTTCTTTCTCTTTAAACATGTATGTAGGGGAGTGTTAAATGTCGCTGGAGGCAGTTGACCTCATTCCAGCTAAAACAGTTACAAATCGAAGTAGCGTCTTGTAAAATAATTTTTTTAAATTGCTGCAAACTAGCGAATCAGATGAGGACAGGAAATTTTGAAATCAGCAAGGGTAGAGGCAGAGTTTAAATTTCTAAGGAGAGACGCGAAGTTATAACCTGTCGCCAATGGTGCCTTAGTAAAAACGGGCGTTAAACAACATTGAAAAAAAAAAAAAAAAAAAAAAAAATTCGCGCGGCTTACTTGCCCGCCCCACCGATTCTTTTCTGAACTAGGTATATAAGGACCAGATTGGATGCCGTCTTTCATTATTTACCTACTACTTCCTAAAGTTATTACTGACGTTTATTGTGTTACTTATTACTATTCCTTCGTCCTTGGTTCCTCGTTAGTCAGCATTCAGCATTTTGGCACTCTTTTCGCGACACCGCGCATTCTGGCAGCAGAAGTTTGCGAAGCTTATAAAAAGCATAGGAAGCATTTGTTTCGGTTCAGTAGGCATAATATGTTTCATCTGTTCAAACAGCTCAATAATCTAAACATCGCAGAATAATTATACAAAGTGATTCGACTCTATCGACAGCAAATCTCCGGGTTTATAAGAAAGTGACGCTAAATATGTTTGACGTAGAAGTAACGTCAAACCGCGCTCATTTACAATGCCTAAACCCCTTCCTAGACCTGTTGATATAGAATCAACAAAATTAGCGCTATTACCCTGAGTAATCCTTCTTTTGGGGGGGGGGCGGAAACAACAATTAAATAAAAACTACGAGCAATCATCACCAGCCGAGGCAACAAACATTCAGAACTTGTTGTAGTCACAACAGTCCACAACAATAAAAACAACGACAAACCACGTTTCCTCGGCAATAATAGCCTCAAGCATTTGAAGAATTAACGAATCATCAGCCGGTAGGGATTAGCGTCCCTCCATGGACAATTAAAGGGCCTTCGGCAATATTATTTTCCTGCAAAATAAAGCCTGTCCCTTTAACTTAAGAATTAGGCCACGCGCAAACGTCATAAAATCTTTGAACATTTTTTATAATGTTATTGTGAGTCCAGCTACTACAAACGGAAGCACCAGAAGTTTCTACTTACAGAGAAGTTAATGCAAGTTTATTGCACAAAATAAATATATTATTATATTTAAATAATAATAATAATAATAATAATAATAATAATAATACGACCTGGAACCCATATCAAACACACATATGCGTTAAATAATAGAAAGGAAACTCTATATTAAACACAAAAATGGAGTAATTCAGGAACTGTCCGATCAATTATAATTGTTATACTTTTGGACAAATATATTTATATTGTTGCAATTTACTGTCGCAATATAAAATACAAAGCACTTTTCTATAGTGCACAAAAACACTTTTGAGTAAGTACATAGCAACATACTAATTTTTTTGTAAGTTAAATTGATTAATTGAGACAGTCCTTTGCTTAAAAACCTTTAACACAAAACGTTTGATTTTAACAGATTTAAATAAGTTTCTACTATAGTAATAGTTTCCATTGCATCAAAACTAGGCTGACTACATTTTTCGTACTTTATCAGTTCCGTGCTGCTGGTAAGAATGAATATAAAACTAGGTGAGGAAATATTGTATGCACTTCAGTTTTTTATAAAAACCAAGGCAATTACGTGTCTCAAAGATTTATTTTCGGACACTGGAACATTCGTGTTAAAACCGGAACTATACACCGCAAAATCGGAACTTTTGGTCAGCCTTGCAAAGAGATACACCGCGAGTATGTTAGAGGTTCTCTGTGCATAGTGCATCTCTCTCTCTCTCTCTCTCTCTCTCTCTCTCTCTCTCACCGCATTGTTTTTCCTGGGTTGACACACAAGCTAATCGTGCTGTAAGGACTAGGGTTACTCATTTACCATGCCTTACACTTCAGAGGTAACAAAATGACGCATAATCAGCTGGGTGTATCACATTCGATATGGTGAAATCAATAGGACGAAGTGGGAAGTATGTGCGCTATAGGATTCGCCGTTATCAGGAAGGGGGATAACTTTAAAAATTAGCGCAAATTTGATGCTCCAAGGAAAACAACAGGGGAGGAAGATCAACAACTGATCGCAGCTAATCGTCAGAATTCTTTCGGCGCCGCATGGGGTAAAAATCTCTGGCGCCCTGCTAAGGAAAAGGCGTTAAAGACTGCACACCGGGAGGCTCAATTGACCTTCTGTGCATTCTAACAAAAAAATTAAAAATAAATAGAAAAAACTGTAATCTTGACAGATGATAAAGTATTTCCTCAGATGAGAACGAAAGACTGTCGCTTTGATGACCTGACAATACCAGAAACTCTCCCGAGCACGCGCCACTAGGACAAGAGGTGGCAGGTAGTCTCGAGTTCTTGGATAGAAGACTGCAGGTTTGGTCGGGGAGCTTTAAAGTTAGGCAACATGAATTCGGAAGAATACAACGACGCTGGAAGGCAACATTTTACCCATCGTTCGAACTGATTATACACCTGAGGAAATTCCGATCATTAATTACGTGCTCGACAATAGCATTGTGCACGCTTCAAAATTAACGCGGTAGGATTTGCTAGCCTGAAATGCATCCCATTGAATGTCCTGCCAAATTCCCAGATCTTAAATCTAGTAAAACATATATGTGCCATTGCAGTTGTGATTGTGACAACAAAAAAGAAAGGATGGCAGCTGCTCTTAGAGGTATGTAAGAGAGGTATGAAAAAACTCAGAAGGCGACACTCCAGTTCAGTCCATGCTTCAGCGAATTGATACTGTGATTGATAGCGAGAATGATGAACTAGATACTGAAGATAACATTTCTTTTTTATGTTAAAAATGCAGTAAATTACTTCCTTGCACTCTCCTTTTATAAATCCCTAATATACAAAGAAAGCCTGTGTAATTATTTACTTAATGCCCATTCCGTTATTCCATCGTTGTTAATAAGAAATACAAGTTTTTATACTCTGTTGTTAGACAACAAAATGATTAACACAGTGCGGAGGCGATATCAGACACGTACCCTGAGGCTTCGATATCACAGAATCACGTTTTCGCGCTTGAGTCACTGAGTGATAACACGTTTATCTAAGGTGTAATTTAATTCGAGATCTGGACCTGCAAAAAACAAATTCGAGCTCCTAGGTTCTAGGTTAACATAGTAACATAGTAAAATGTAATGTAGGTGTTCAGAAGTCGGCAGAAAGATTTAGCTCCGTAAACTATGAGTGTAATAAACCAGTTGCCTGCTTGAAATGTGGAACACGCGCCACAGGACTGGAGGCTATTCATTAGATGCATGAAACCTATTTTTAAATCTGGTTTGCTATACAATTTCTTTCTTCAATTTCTGAAAGGCATGCTATCTACATGAAAGAAACATATACCAATATGAAATTATTTCTGTAAACAATTAAGTACAAAGGCTTCAACGGCAGATCTGTGATTGCAATTTCTGGGCATGCATGGGTGCTTGAGATGCTGTTTCTTATGTTAGTGGGACTATTCATACAGAAAAGACCGACCTCCAAGGGAATCTCTGCGACCCGGGAAAAATAATATTCAGCACAGCTCTCTAATTATAGACACAAAATTCTTCTACTTCTTTTATACATCAAAATCGTCCTTATGAAGAACTTTGGAAGGGTGGAGAGACTGAGAGTACCTGAGAGACAAATTTCTACGGTTAAGTAAGGATAAAAGGAAGGAATCATCATTTGTTCTCAAATTCGTGAACTTCTTGTAGATGAAAATTTCGGGCAATGAGCGACCACATTGGGAAGCCTTTACAAGTATTGTATTCTTGGTTACCCGAAGAACCGGCCATTGTATCGAGCTTCTGAACAACTTTCTCTACCAGAATCTACGCTTAGGCTTCAACGCGTCATTTAAAATTCACTTTCTCCACTCTCTTCTAGGTCTCTTTCCAGAAAGCTGCGGCGCTGTGAGTAAGCATGGTAAACGATTCAATAACATTCCAATCCTTGTCATGCATGCAGACTACTGTTGAACATTGGCAAGGGATGCCCACAACTGAATTACAGTCGACAAGAAAAGATAAGGCTTACTCATTTGTAGGCCACTATTTCTGAATTTCACGTGGTAGTAATTTAAATACCTGTATGTTTGTGTTATTTTGTTACTAACGATTGTTAATTGAAAAGACATTTCATTTACGTGATAGTAGTGATAATAATAATAACAGATTTATTATTAGCTCTAGTTTCGAAGATACACAACTTGTTGGTCTATATATAAGTAGAAAAGGATAAAACGCTTAGAAAAAGTCACAATCGCAAATAGGTGACTTTTTCTAAGTGTTTTATCCTTTCTGCTTTTCTAGTTATTGTTATTTTAGATACATTGTAAATAGTGCTAGATTATTTTTCGTGTATATTATATGTAGTGAGAAAAAAGGAAAAGAAAATTTCAACAGTATCATATACTATTACACAGATTTGCGATTGTGGCTTTTTCTAAGTGTTTTATCCTTTTCTACTTATATATAGACCAACAAGTTGTGTGTCCTTGAAACTAGAGCTAATAACAAATCTGTTATTATTATTATTATTATTATTATTATTATTATTATTATTATTATTACTGTTGTTGTTGTGTTATTCATTTTATCAGTGCAAGACGCACCAACCATCACCTTCTAAGACCTCGTTTAATCTCTTCGGAAATTATGCGACAAGAGATTCGCAAATATCGAAGCCTCGGTCTTTCCCATATTTGTTAGACATGGTTTCTTCAAACTCTCCTTGTTCTTGCAACCCAAGACATTCTCAATGTGAACAAAGAGACATATTTACCAACCAACCACTCGCTCTCTGGTGGTCAAAGGTTAGTTTAAGTTGCAACGTTGTACTTGTTTATCCTTAAAATAGACCGGTCTCCTTTTTTCCCTCGTGGCACACTACAACAAATAAGAAAAGACGGATATGGGAAGACAACAACACTTAAGAGTTATGTCTCTTTTGCTCAAAAGACCAGATCGCATTACGAATAGTAAAAGGTTAAAGCTTTCAAGGGACCTTTTATGTTAGGGTCTGAGTGAAAATTATGTACTTTAAACCATGGAGCTTTTTTTGAAAATTATAGGATAAATATAAAGTGCAAATAAGTATAGAAGATAACGCTCCTGTGCACATAGTGTGCTTTTCATGTGCTTCTGTGGCTTTTTGAGTGAGTGGTATAGTTTGTTACATTTTCAGTATTACAGTAAATCTTGCCGCTTTTGCTTTGTGCACTACATACATTTCATACATAAAAATGGCCCAGAATGATGAAATTTAAACAATAGTAACACTGGCTTTTTAATGGTGTAAAATATTAATGTACTTTTTTGAACTTAAGATCAGCACTATTAAAAATCTCTGATTTACTCTTGCATTGTGATTGAAATTCATTATCTGCTGTTCAAGAATATTTATTTCACGTGTAGAAGGGAAAGTGTACTGACTTCGGCAGATTCCCATTGTTCGCGGCGCACTTTCAAAATGATGGCACTACTTGCTCGTGGCATCAAACAATTTTGTGATTGACATCTACTTTCTTCGGATCGTGAATTAAGTAACTATATTCTGTAAAAATTGAATTTTTTGAATAACATAATACTTTCACAGATTCAAATGTGTAATCGTAGAATAGTTCTAGATTTAAAATATTAAAATAACATACACCCTTCATACAATGCAGAGAATAAGACTTGTGTAGATGTAGTAACTTTGGCTCTATTAAATTTCTGAGTATCGTAAGTAGTAGAGGAAAGACAGACCAATTCGTTGTATTAAGATAGTTTTATTAATACAGTTATAACTGAGTCGAAATGTCGACGTGTTTCGTTCCAGATTGCAATTCAGCCTACAGTGAAAACGCCAATGAGGCGTTTATTGGGACAGCTAGGGTGCGCTGTGGTGGTGCGCTAAGGTGGTTGCAAAATTGGTGTTTCATTATAGAAGTGTTTGTTTCCTCCGATGAAACAAATTTGCAGAAAAGAATTTCAAGTCTCGAAATCTGCAAAGTCAACCCAGAAGCTCCCCAAAATTTCACCAATGATGAGTACAAAATTTAATCTTTTAATATTGCTGAACTTTTAGCCATCTGGGTAGTTTCTATTTTGCTAGGGCTTTGACACAGTTTCCATAAAGAGGGAACAAGATACTTTTTAGACCAAATATTATTATATTTTTGCTCAGTCAATATTTCATTAAAACAGACATTATAACGCTTTTAACACTTTCGCCATATTTTCATTGAAATTATGTAAATTTATATAATTATGCAATATTAACATATCCAATGAAGAGACCGTGAACACATTAAATTACTCTCCACATTAGAATTATATCTAGGCTTTTAATTGAAATACAGTATGTAACTTACACTACATGAATCTGTCACATAATATTGACTATTCTTTGAACTATATTAATTTCTTTTTACTTTTTTTTATTAGTGTTTAATGCCCGTTTCTACTACTGAGGCACCATAGGCGGTGGACACGGATGATACATGAGATGAAATGATATATTGGGATTTATTTTAAAGAAGGAAGCTTTTCAGGCCAAAGTTTAGGGTACCTCCCCGGCATTTGCCATTTATGAGAAGTGAGAAAAACCTAGAAAAAACCTCCATCAGAGAGGACGGTCCTGGTGGGGTATGAACCCAGAGCTCCCGCTCAACAGTCCGCGCCCTAACGACCTGGCCTTCCATGGCGGTCTCTTTTTACTTTATACTACCATAATTCAGGAAGGGTCCACGGCCTCCTTGTCCTCCTCTCTCGACACCTATATATTTAACATGTTAATTTATATATATATATATATATATATATATATATGATAACGATCAATGCTTTTGTTTAAACGGTAAAGAAGGCGTTTGTAATTGTCGCGCATTCCTTATCACCACAAGCTAAGTTGACTCGCTGGAGTACCTGGCTGAAAGCAGGTCAAGTTTGAACTCGCGACCTTGGGTCTACGAGAAAAGTATGGCTACCGGTAGACCACTAGGACCGACTATTACGCTGTTCACGTGAAAGAAATTCAAAGGTAAATGTGTTATATGTTTTAAAAAATCTGCCGCTAGCGTGTAGACTACAGAGTGAGTAGTGACTTCGAGAGGTGAAGACTTTTTGGCCAACTATTCAAAATTTGATGCTTCTTCTTCATGCCTCGCCCATTGGCTAAGGCATTTGTGTAGTTCTGTATTATTGATTGTAACTATTAATTTTAATGTCAGGGGTTTCTTATATAGTTTTTTCAAGTTTAATATCTGTAATTGCAACGCAAGTACATTTTAATATTCATGCTTTGTATCACTTTCTAATAATTTGTGCTTTGCCATTAGATTTCTTTGTTCGATTTGAAGGCAAGCACATGGTGCTATTAATATTTTTCTTACTTCTTCTCTTGCTTTGCCATTGAATTTCTTTGATGTGTGTAATTGCATCACTTTTTTATTACTTTGTCATTAAACCTTTGACTTTTATATGCCTACAGTAATGTTCGGTTATTGTACATTTGATTATCTCCTCGTTTCATGCACCTTTGCACAACTCTTCCTGTAAATGAAACTATTTTCCCCGGCTTCATTTCGGGCACCTGACTCGTGAGCGGGAGTTCTGGGATTCGATTCCCGCCAGGACCGTCCTTCCTGACAGACACTTCGTTATGCAGTGACCGGCACCATAGAGCCAGAAGACATAATGAAAAGACTCGTCAGTAATGGCTACACACCCATGACTGTCATGCAACTGGAAAGCAAAGATATACCTCTGCCTATATATTTGGTTGCTTTGGAACGAATAGATAAGAACAAAAACTCGTTTTTGAAAGTGAAATATGTCATATAATGTACCAATGGAACAGTTTAAAACTTAAAACCATATAACACAATACCCCAATTGCCAGCAACCAGGCCATACATATACTTTGTATGCACTACAAACAAAATGTGTGCAGTGCAGGGATGTCCAACTTGTCCAGAAAGGAGCAAGGAAAATGTCACGCCCAGGTGTGCAAATTGTAACGAACACCATCCTGCCAAATACACAGATTGTGACACCTTCCAAACGGAATAGTTGGCAGACGTCAACAGGTAGCTGCAACGTCATAAGATAACAGCAACAAGACAAATTGCAACTCCGGGATTTGTGAGGGACGGCCATACTTTGCCCAAAGGGCAAGAGGGCAACAACCGCCCCAAAGTAGCAAGGCCAAGCCTACTGTAGTCACACCAGTACCCACGACGGGACTGGAAAACATAAAAGTAATATTAGACCTAATTAAATCGATGAATGTGACAAGCTAAAAATACTAACTACTGCCATAAAAAGCAGTACAGACCTTAAGGGAAAAATCGAAGCAATTGTCACTTCATCGATAATGGTTTCAAATAAAGTGGCATCAACATGAGAGCACACAACTTCCTTTTCATCTCTACTCTGGAATACAAATGGCATCCTCAGGCACAGATATGCATTTCAAAGCGTCCTGTATTGGAGCTGTTCCTAGAAGTTGCCTTCATAGGGAAAACTAAATTAGAGCGAGAGGATGTCTTCAGCATCCCGGGCTTCCATATAATACGTACAGTGAGAGAATTTAGGCAAATCTGCCTTGCTTGCAATGTCTCGAGTACACTTCAATAAAAGTAGGAATGAACAACCAACCTAAGTTACTGGTTACAGCATACCGGTCCCAGGATAGCCGAAGCCTCATAGCGGAATTAATTAAAATTCCAACCTGGAAGAAAATGTACTCATAGCTGGAGACTTTACGCCTATCGCCCGATTTGGGATTCGCGGAAAACTGATCAATTAGGCACTAATCTAGCTGACTACATAATTGACAATGGTGATCTTGAGAGATGCACACCCCCTGATCCTACTTTCCTCCATGCCTCAGTAATGTATGAGTCAGATGTCTTAGACTTCATAATTTCAAAACAGATGCATCCGAAACAGCTGCATGTTTATCACAGCCTATACTCAGATACTTACCAGTAACTATACAGTACACAGACGCCTGGATAGAACCATGACCAAAAATGTGCCTGTTACACCAGCAACAGAATGAACAAGTTCAAAGTTCTCCTGTACAAATTGGCTACACCCTAACTGGAGTATACCAGCACAGAGGAAATTGACCAGGGAGTCGCATGCTTCACTGTTTCTCTGCGGATAGCCAAGATGAACCATTAAGAGGGAGTTTCACCCCATAGCTCGTACCCCCCCCCCCGGTTGTACCGAAGAGTCAATAAATGTTTCCCATTAGGATGGTACCTAAAAATTAACCTGACCCGCCGTTCGGCTGGAGGCATTTACGTCGCCCAGGTGCGCTATTCCTAATGGAACAGTTTCCAGATTAGCTGGTCAGCCAAAGGCCTAACCAAAGTTAACCAGTTGGCGACCAGAGCATTTTGGCATCTCACCATCTTCCCTACGACAAACAGAGGACTTAACTCTGCCAGCATGGTACATGCCTGGAGCCCTCCCAAGGGGCGCACTGTAGCCTCAGGTACCTAATTTACCTGTACCGCGGCACACATACACCGCAGATTCCAACCCATCCGGATACTCCCCGAAGGGAGAGGCTCGAATAATTCAGCCCTGCGTTATTCCAGTAATTTTAGAAGTACCAGGGCACTAAGGATCCGCAGTACTGAATTTCCCAAACACACCCTCCTGACTCACATACTCAGTGGTGAAGAGACATAGGAGACACATGCGCCCATGTCGAGAAACCGAGCACTCATATTTAAAGTTAAAGCAAATTGGCTGTGCAAATTAATCAAAGCGCAAATAACCACAAACAATCTGATAGGTGGGAACATAAGTTGCGAAATTGCACCCACTCGGATGATTCCCTGTGGCAAGTGTTACAGAGATTTAAAAGTGACGGCTTCGTGCACACAAGCGCTCCAGGGGCAGAAAGGGCTCGTTTTCTCCACTACCGACAAACCAGAAGCATTTGCAGATATGCCTCGAAAACATCGCGCTTTGAAGAAAACCCATGCACCATTCACGCGCATGAGTGCTAGATTGAGGCGTAATTTCTAGAGTGGAAAGCGGACCAGCTTAAACAAAAACTACCCAGGGTGTCTTTTCCAGTAAATTTGAGCGCTGAAACTAGACAAAGCTGCTGACCCAGATACAGTACGAAACGAAGACCTATGCATCATGCCCAGCAAGGCATTAGTTTAGACCACAAAAATGTTAAATGCCTGCCTATAGCAACACTACTTCCCTACTGCCTGGAAGCAAGCAAAAGTAGTAATGATAACCAAACCAGGCAAAAACCCTTGGCTCAAAGCAAATCATAGACCAACCAGTCTCCTCTCCACTGTTGATAAACTGTAGAGACACTTATATTGTCAAAAATTAAAAATCTGTTTAGGAATACGATGTAATGTCAAAATCTCAGCTTGGATTTTGAAACCATCACCCAATAGAGTTGCAGCTGTTGAAATTGACAGATAATGTCACCAAAAAGTTCAACAACGGGGTCTCCATACTGCTACTGTTTCTTGATGTGGAAGCAGCTTTCGATCGATGCTGGCATAAAGGCATAATCAATAAAATATACTAAATTACGAAACTGAGGGCTTACATTCCCTTATAATTAGCTATCTAAATAACCACAGCTTCCACGTCAAGGTCTGCCAAAGCAAATCCATAGAGAGAAAAATAGCAACTGGCCTCCCACAATGGCCCCTTACATCTACGCCGTCTACACTAACGACATCTCAGAATGTATGCTGAAGTCACGGTATTGTATGCCCATCTCAGAAAGTGTAAATTTGGCATAAAAGTTTTGCAAACACACACGGATACTTTTTTGGTCTCACTACAAACTTGGAAAATCAAAATCAATCCACAAAAATGTTCACTGGTAGTTTTCAACAAACGTACCAAACCTGCGGAACTAGAAATTAATATAAACGGGTATGCCTTTTAGTCGGCATACACGGCCCTAGGCGTCTTGGGCTCAAAACTATTGTGGAGGGATCACTTAAGAAACAATGACAGCAGGGGCGACAGCGCCTAAAGTTGTGGGATCCCATCTTCAGAATTGTTTTGTTTTTGATTAATTGCTTTGATTTATTTACGGACGCTCTTTAACATCTCAGGTCATCAGCATCCCATTCAATTCCGGGCGTGAAACGGCTGACAAATTTTGTTCAGAAATCTCTTCTTTCAGGCTTGAAGCTCTTTATCGTGCCCTAAATGTACGACATGGGACCCGCGGCTTTACTTCCCTTCCGAAGGAAGCCATACTTAGCATTTTTACGCCCGAAAAAAATCCATCGATCTGGCCGGGTTTGAACCCGCGATCTTGGGTTTAGAAGGCAAGTATGGTTACCACTACTCCACCAGGACCCGACCCCATCGTCAGAAGAAAATTAATTACATTAAAAACGAAATTAACCATTCATTTTGAGCCTTCTCACCTACGCTAGTGCAGCATGGGCTCACGTCCCAAAAAACAGTAATGGCACCCCTACAAATAACTCAAAACCTGGCACTTAGGAAATTATAGAGTTCCCATCGTAACCACAAACAAAACAATACATTCATTATTGGGGAAAAAAATTAAACCTATAGAGGATTTTATCAATTACAAGACTCTGGGCATATATTCGCCTTCATCCAAATATGGCTATTCAAAATATTGTCAGAGGCAGACCCATGCACCGTAAGCATATGAAAATCAAACTTATGTAAATAGGTAAATATGTAAAGAAGTCTCTTTCTATTTCTTTCTCCTTCTGTAAATAAAGGCAAATCTTCCCTATTTCTCTTTCCCCCTCTTTTTCTTCTATTTCTCTCTCTCTCTCTCTCTTCCTGTATTTCTTCCTTTCCATACTTGTAAATATTAGATAGGATGTAATACCCAGAATAAGGGATAACAAATATCCAAAGAAAAAAAATGCAACTATTGATAATGAACCCTGTATGGATTTTATCAATTACTAACAATTGTAAAAAAGCAAAATAGAAAATTGTAAGTAAAAGATAATTGAATCCTGCAGAGGTCAATCCCTTGTAAGGTCACAGGAAACTGTGAACATTTTACTTCTATCTAAAATGATTTAATCATGAATGTGCAGAAAGATTCCACGAAATGAAGGATTTCTGAAATGAAGAAATGTTATCAAGAAAGGTGAAAATCCAGTATGCTTGCAGACTGCTGCTAGAGTCTCATAAGGGAAATCATATGAAATTACAAAAGCAGCAAATGGCAGAAGTTTAATTGAGAGCAATAATGAATGGGTTGGAAAATTAGCTGGAAGTATTTCAGGTATTTTAAATGGTTAATTTAGTAAAAGCAGATCATTTGTGGTGAAAATAGTACTCTATATGGTAGCTTACCCTATGATATTTACTGCTCTCAAAAAAAAAAAAATAAATAGGGCACTACAAAAAAAAAATAATAAATTGAACTCAACACATCAAATTAAATAATAAACTATATATGCAATCAGAAAGCTTTATGAGTGTAAATTTTTTGCTCAATATACTCAGACCAGTTTGTATGCATATAATATAAAACATATCACTGTGATTATAACTATAATAATTACAACTTATGCCATTCCATTAGAAAACAAGAACTTTTCTGTATTACCCATTACTTATGGAATTTTTCCTGAGAATGTTAAGCTAATTAAATATCTTTTATGAATGCAAGAACAAGAAAGATAACTTTCGATCAATTTTTATTCAAACTGGATTATATAAAGTTATAGAATAATCCATGTTCGATAGATGAGCATCCCTTCTAGTAACGTTTGTGTGAACAATAGACCATAGGGGTTTAAGGAAGATAAATTTATATCGTATGTATTCTTTGCACTATTCAAAACAGTACTACAAATTATAGATAGTAATAAAGCTCTTATGTATTTGTGAAAATAAGTAAGGATGTTTATCTTGTGCGGTAAAACCTAAAAAAATTAGAAAAGAGGGATAGGTTACAATTAGATGAAGCCATTTATATCTGACAGAAAGCAATTGATTGCTGTAATTAAGTAGATATAATAATATAAATTGCAATATTAATTATAACATTAAAGGTATAACATGTCAAATTTTGGCTTATTGTTGCTCTTTGCTTTACTTATGCACTCTTAAAAAACACACACATAGAACTTATCTATGGTTTAACTTATGTTTTCTCTATGCCATACACCGCCTGTGGTGCCTCGGTAGTAAAAAGGGGCGTTAAACACGAGAATAAAACACATACACACAAAAAAAAAAAAACTCTACACCATACATTCTTGTGAATGTCTGAAAATATCATAGTCATCACCACTGGCTACTACGACCAACACCGTACTAGCTATCCCAAGTCAAAATATTCATTTTTCCTTACCATCCAAGAATTCACAATTTCTTAGCAGTACAGAAGGTATTTTAAAACGTTATTCGTATCATTAGGATTCGTTAAGAATGCCAATTTCACTGCCACTTTCAGTTTCTACATTCGACATTCTAGCGTCCCACACGAACGTAAATATGTTTTTAACAATAAACAGATCTAGTAAATTGAAAGAATATTTAATTTCATAGTTTATTCTATTCAACAAATAATGCGTCTCATTTTAATATTCTGGTTATTATAAAAATTAAAACATATGAAGAAATGGAACTTAACTCTTTGTAATTGACTTTATGTTTATTACAGGTTCCAACTCACTGGAGCGCTACATTGCCAACCGGTACTGGTTTAAAAGTTCAAACGCGCTTTTTTCCATTAAAATAAGAGCACTCCGATATTAAAACATTTTACAACGTTACAAAGGAATGGCAAACATATAATAGAGAGGTGAATTTTCTAAAGGCTTTTGTGTCCTATTTTATCTGGGAATCGGAACATGTCCCGCCTAAAATCGGGACGTTTGGCAACTCTGGTAGCAACCCCCCTTTAAAAAAAATGTACTATTCTAAGAGCGACATTTTTCACTTGTAGTGAATAAAACAAATTTAGGAAATGTATTTTAAAATGCTTAACTGAGCACTGTTTTATAATGTAGAAGAATTTACTCAAAACTTTCAGTAAGTAATGCACTATTACTGGAATATAATTTATTTTATTTAAATTAATTATAATTTATTCCAATTTTGGTTTTCAATGTTTGTGCAACATTCATCCGTACTTTCTTCATCTTGAAAAAGTCAATATTCTGGATGAAATAAATGAAATCAAAACAATACCAATTTTCATAATGACTCCAAGAAATGTCAAACTTGCATCAACTCTTTGAAAAATGCTTAAGCATTTACATTAAATTATGACTAGCAACATTAGAGCCGTAAACATGCATGATGCAACTTACCTGGAACTCGTGAAATAAGAATAAACTGAAAGTAAATGCGCAGTTCCGAAGTCAACTTCGGCTCTAACAAAATCCGAATTTCACTTAACTAAGCACCAAACTAATCGCCACGGTTTTCTTTCGCTGCTTTAGTGCTTAGTTGCACATCTAAACAGCACCACATTGCTCACAACAGACGGAAGTGATACACTTTCTTGCCAGCTCGTGGTTGGTTAGCTACTGGTCCCCTTCTTAATGTACATTCGCTTAAGCGCAAGGGGAAATCGTGAGTCTTGCATTACATAACCAGTTCCTAGTTTACGTTGCGGTTTTAAAGGACAGTGAGCAGCGCATGGCAGACAGTGATTATTCGATGCGCAGCTCACAAATGCAGGAATATAAACTATGCAACTAAATGGAATAGATATTTAAGCTTCCGCCCATCTCAGCGTGTGAGCTGAGCTCAACCAATGCGTGCCACTCAGTGATGTTAAATTGACGACTTTTTCGTTATATATAGCGACTTTTAAACAGAGTAAACGGTCAAAGCTTGGTTTTAGAGTCTTAGCGACAAATATAGTGACTTTGGTGGATTAATTCATTTTTACTTTTATTAATTTTAAATGCATTTTCTTTATTAAGTAATATGCATAAACTCAGTTTTAATTCTTTATTGCGAAACCCAAGACTCGGATCTCAAGGATGACGATCCCTGAAATGTGATAATTAAGCTATATCAGTAGGAAGTGATATATAAACATATTTCTTTCATTATCTCTTCTCCATACCAGTGTCTCTTATCTCAAGAATCTCACAAAACGTGTTGCAGACAGCATAGTCATTTCAGTTCATGCTTTCCGTCACGCAAAAAAAATTTGTTCTTATCGTAGCCAATAAAACCGTGTTATTGCGAGATAAACTTCATTGAGTAAATTGTGTATCTATTTGGAGAAAAATAGCCACGGATTTACCTTTACGCAAAAAGTTTTACTAACAAAGGTTGAAATACTTTTGAGTGTTCTTTGCACCCTGTGTTGACTATTTTCATCCCTAGACAACTTAAAAAAAAAAAAAATTAATAATGCCTTTATGTCGTTGAAACTTTAAGTGGTTGTAATGCATTGTGATTTTATATATGATACTTTCTAATGGTTTACATTCGCATGTTTAAAAATGGAGCAATTTGTAATGAACACAATAAAGTAAATTAATAAAATTTAAAATTAAAGCTGATTTATGTCCATTTATAATTTAATTATAATTGTAAGAAGCATATATATACAAGCTGGTTCCAAGGGATAACGAACGAAGATAACAGTAGTGTCTTATATTTAGGTTAGTCGGAAATTATGTGTTGCAACTTAGAAACTAATTTATATTAATATTTATTTAGCATAGCAAGTCACACAGCAGAGAAGCCTCTAACATGCAACCCCGAAATAATCATCGCGGGTCACACAAATATACTGCAGTCGGCATTTTGGAAGTGCTTCGTGTGCAATGAAAACAAAAGATCGCCCGTAACCTGTTATTGTAGTTTCCAAGCAAACGCAGACCTGACAGTGTTCATGTTCTATGGTAGGGGTAATATCTTCACAAACAAATGGCTACATACTACACAAAGGTAGTGATTACCCGATGTTCCACATGAACACGATAAAATATTATTATGCTCTAACAGACAGCATATCTGCGTCTTGTATTTAAAATTGGAACTAATTGTAAAAAAATATCGTCATTTTTTGCCACCTCTTTCGAGCAACATGGAACATTGCACCAATACTGAAATGACGAACATGGTTTTGGATTATGGAAGAGCTGGAGGGAGTTAAACGATAGTACGTCATACTTATGAAGAACAATTTCCTATTTCTTATTTTTTTTATTTGGTTTATTTACGGACGCTCTTTAACATCTCAGGTCATCAGCGGTCCATTCAATTCAGGGCGTGAAACGGCCGACAAATTTTGCTCAGAGGCCTCTTCTTTCAGGCTTGAGGTTCTTTATCGTGCCGTAAATGTACGACACGGGACCCACGGCATTACTTCCCTTCCGAAGGAAGCTATACTTACGATTTTACGCCCGAAAAAATCCATCGGTCCTAGCCGGGATCGAACCCGCGATTTAGGTTTAGGAGGCAACTATGGTTACCCCTACACCACCAGGACCGACTATTTTCTAATCGCCATATCCTTCATTATGGGAAGTTCGGATCAGTAAAACAATGTCTAAGGGAATCTGACTGCTTTAGATCAAGACTGTATGACAAGGATGTAGGAGGTCTGTAAGAACTGTACCTTTCGAAGAATGAGTTCTTAAAAGCATTGGGAAGCACTTCGAATAGTACCCGCCGTGTAGTACGTGAAATGAATGTGAATCATCTTGCTGTATGGAGAGTTGTACATACATGAACAGCAGCCGCATTCCTGCCGTCCGTACAAAATTCAGCTTGGTCGATTATTCCCAAACGCAAGAATTTTTTCAATCGTCATTTTACTAATTGAATTTCATTCACAGGTGAATTAAAACTAACTAGAGACTACAGTATTCTATGACTATTGCTGAGCTGAAGAAAATCTTTGGATTACTGTTGAGGAAGGGTACAAATATCAAGTTAATACAGATCTTTGAGGAGATATAATCTTCGATTTACTTACTGGACCCATACATGTTACCTGGAGATGTTGATGGACCAGATTATCTGATCTTTCAACAAAACTGTTTGCCGAATGTTGGAATCAGTTCCATTTGGTATAAGGCAGAAACTGGTGTAATGACCTTTCTAAACAGATGAATTGGTCGTGTTGGTTCTATCCCCTGGCTACCTCGATGTCCAGCTCTTACTCATTAGGATTTATTGTGTAGGGACATTTTGAAGTACAAAATATGAAACTGGCGTGATAATAGAAGAGGAGCTGGTGGCCAAACACTACGCCACAGAGAGGAGATGAGAGCAAAGGCATCAGTTGTGCTTCCAGTGAATAGCTCACTATTTGGAAATGTCGTTCTAGTTTAGAAACAGGACAATTAAACAGGAAATTGCTAAGATTATAGAAAATGTGGTCATTTACTCTCATTAAAATGAAATAAAATAAACTTTGACTCTAATTTCATAAGTGGAGTTGCTGTTTTTTTTTTTACTTTATATGCAGTATCTCGTTAGTACTGCTAATCGTAGATTTGCTTCCATTGTCTTCCTTAATTCATTCCTCCCGTCTTTGAACACTGTCGTTTACTACTTCCTATCACGCAGATTTAACGCCATACATCCCCGAGTTTATTCGTTCAGTTATTAATAATTTCATCCATCGTCGAATGTAACCAAAGATGTTGGAGGACGTTAAATGCAAAATAAATAGCCAAATAAATAAATAAATTCTGCTTTAATCACGATTGTTATGATATAAATTAAAATGAAACCCGAAATACAATATACCGTTGCGTAATTTATCTAAGTGTTTACAAAAATCAAATCATACCTGCGGAAACCGACTGTTGTTATGTCCATTGTTTGCCAGAGGGGATGAGAAGGGCATGCGCCTTCGTACTTAGATAACTGCCTAATCTAGGGTGATGATACCATGTATTTTAATGTACGTATTTTAACGCTCCAAATAATATGTCTACATTAGGTATGTTACGAGCAACAACGTCTTTACCTTCGTTTGGTGTCGTTTAGAAATAATCTGAATGCACGATCCCCTTGCTTCCATTCTCATAAAATACCATTCTACACCTTATTTTAACGAACTGGGACGTATATTACAATATGAATCTAACGCAATCATGCCCATCTCTACTAAAATTAGACTTAGGTATTCACTGAAAACAACAAACACCATTTAGACAATAAGGTCGTCTTTATAATAAACTTAACACTTAGGTGATGATGGACGTGAGCCATAGTTACTCCCTGGGAGGGATTTTCACCTCGAGCTTCCACAATCGTATCTCTGAAGAAATCCATTATGTGTATGTTCATATATATTCAACTTAATATTGGAATTGTACGTGTAAGAGTGTCTGTGTATGCATATGTTACATTTATTGCAGATTATTATCTTGTACAAAATATACCTCAGCCACTTCCGATGAAGATTAGATCTTCCACCTACAATCTTTCTTAATAATTGTGTCCTTGTTTACCTCCAAGATTGCTTTGTGCCTTCGACGAATGTCCTTCATTTTGCTGGTCTGTTTTCTCTTAGTGAGCACAATGAGCCTGTCAAATAGCTTGCATTAAACAAAGGACAGTAGAACAAATATTGCTTTATCCAGACGTTTGACGCGTTTTCCATGCAGATACAAATATTTGAGCGTGTGATGCATTCATTCTACATGCATGTTAGTGTTGAGTCAAGCGTGCAACCTGTGACACTACAGTATTTTGCATTACTCACGTAGTTTTCCTGGAAGTATGAAGCAAACTCAAAGGTGTCAGATCACAATTCAATTTATCTATTAGAGTAGGAGACATTATCTAGAATGCGGCAGCATCTCTCTTTACCAGTAATGTTCTCACAAACTTGTAAACAAGCTGCTTGTTTTACTTGGTCTTTGACTTTGATTATATTTTTTCTCCAGACTCCATGTGCCTAAAAACTTTAGGGGAAATATTTTCAACTTCCGAATTTATGCACTGAAAAATATGGACAGCACCTGAAAACCACTCCGTTGGATATAGTAGTAGTAGTAGTAGTAGTAGTAGTAGTAGTAGTAGTAGTAGTAGTAGTAGTAATAGCAGTAGTAGTAGTAGTAGTAGTAGTAGTAGTAGTAATAGCAGTGGTAGTAGTAGTAGTAGTAGTAGTAGTAGTAGTAGTAGCAGTAGTAGTAGTAGTAGTAGTAGTAGTAGTAGTAGTAGTAGTAGTAGTAGTAGTAGTAGTAGTAATAGCAGTGGTAGTAGTAGTAGTAGTAGTAGTAGTAGTAGTAGTAGTAGTAGTAGCAGCAGCAGCAGTAGCAGCAGTAGCAGCAGCAGCAGCAGCAGTAGTAGTAGTAGTAGTAGTAGTAGTAGTAGTAGTAGCAGTAGCAGCAGCAGCAGCAGCAGCAGCAGCAGTAGTAGTAGTAGTAGTAGTAGTAGTAGTAGTAGTAGTAATAGTAGTAGTAGTAGTAGTAGTAGTAGTAGTAGTAGTAGTAGTAGTAGTAGTAGTAGTAATGGACGTTTTATTGTACGATTTTAGGATACACTCAAATAAATACATCTGTCGCATGGGCTTTACGGCCGTACATGCTAATGTCGTCCTTATAGCAATAAAAGGCCCATACTCATACATATATATACATACATATATAAACATACATTCATAGATATAAACATACACACATACCTACATACACTCAAATCTACATGCATACATACAAATATACAGATACTTCGATACATTTAAGTTTTCTATTATAATTTTAATATAAATACATAGACATGAATGAAACCCTTACTCTTGAGCCCCCTTCCCTTTACTCACACCCCCTCTCCATCCCCCTCTTCATTATGGTCATTAACCTCCGTTGTCGGGTCTTCTGTAGAAATATTCCCAAATTGTGTGAGTATCTGGCATGCACCAACACTTCCCGGCATATTTTCGAATTTCTATTGGAATTCAAAAATTGCGATGATAAATGCCTATTTCTTGTAATCTCCGTTTCCCTGCATTCTGCCAAAATATGCCTCCAGGTATCGCTTTCTCCACACATATGGGCAAATTCTTTCACCGAAAGCATTAACTGTTTTGCATCCCTTCCAAGCCCCTAATCTGAACCATGCGAGACCACTTCTTTCTTCCCTGCCACAGATATCTAGATAATCCCCCTCCCCCACACCGGATGTTTTTGAGCCTGCAGGTTCAGCATTGGGACAAAATATTTTGTCTATCTATAACTCGTAAACGTCTGTTAACTATTTTCCAACTATTTTGTGTAATGTTCTCTCCGCTTAGCCAGATATACCCCAATCTAATTTTGTCTATACCTTTCCTTATTTTTGATGCCCATCCCGTATCCCACCCTTCCCTTATTTGCTCCCTTAGACAGACTGCCCAAAGAAGAGCTTGATTCTCCCGTATTATCCTTAACCAGTAATTAATTGTTCTCATTTTTAAATTCATACTTTCGTTAGATAAGCCAAACTCTTTAAGAACCCCACAATTTGGTGTACTCCTCCCTACTTGTAGAAACGGTTTATGGAACTGTTTGTACCTGATTAAGTTCCTCGGTGTTCTCCCACCCCCAAATTTCGGCCCCGTACGCCACAGTTGATCTTACAACCGCCCTTTACACCATCTCCGTTGTTCTCAGTGGAGTTTCCGGTATTTTCACTAAGATCTTTAATGCCTCTATATTTTTAATTAAGCACTTGCGTTTTGTGTTGCCTGTGTATCTTGCCCAGTTCCCGTTCATAGCTAAGATGACTCCCAAGTATGTGAATTTCTTAACATTTTCCAGAGCCTGTCCTGCATACACTCACCTCTCTTTCCTGCTGTACACCACCCCCTTCTTGAATGTCATTGTTTTGATCTTCCCCTCCGTAACTGACATTCCTCATTTCTGGCAATACGCCCCATAATCAGTCCAGTTCCCTTTGCAGACCGTCAATTGTCGTGGATATTAATATTAGATCATCCGCATAAAGGGGAGTGGTTATGGATGTGCCTCCTATATTCGGGGCATAGCACACATTATTTCCGGTATGTCATCTACAAACAAATTAAAAAGCAGGGGTGATAAGATACAGCCTTGCCTCACACCTCTCCGTGTTATTACACTTTCTGAAACTTTATCGCGATCATATTTTACACAGAACTGCACCTATATTGATTCCAAAGCCTTGATCATTTTATCCCAGACACCTTTCATCCATAATTTAATCCATAATGTTTGCCTTTCCACGGAATCAAAAGCTTTTCGGAAAGCTATGAAGGCACAATGCAATTTCCCTCTCTTTTTCTGCGTTTGTTTCACTCTCAGAGTGCCTAATATAAAAATATTGCCCACTCGGCTGTATCCTTCCCTAAACCCTGCTTGGAATTTTGAAAGTATGCTGTATTCAGCTACCCATTGTCTAATTCTCTCATATAAAAATTTGCAATAAATGTTTCCCATTACCGGAAGAAGTGCCATCCCTCTATAATTATCCGGAACTTTTGGGCTCCCTTTTTTAAATATTGGGCACATAATTGCCCATGCCCATTCCTCTGGATAAGCCCTCCCATTGAAAACACCATTCATTATCTTCGTCATCATATCTATAAATTTCAAACATCTTAAACCATCCTGAAGGCAATCCGTCGAGCCCAGGAGCTTTGTTGTTCTTTAAGCTTTTTATTTCTTTAATTACTTCCCCGACCACAATGTCACGATCCATGATTTCAATTTGTGGTGCACCTAATAGCTGCATCTCGTTTAGTGCTGGCCCCTGCCAGTTCCCCCTCCCCCGAATACTTCTTGGAAGTGGTTTCTCCACTGCTCCGGAGTTATGCAGTTATGAATTTCGCTTTCTTACTCTTTTCAGTAGCCTCCAAACATTAGAAGCAAAATATGGGGCACCTTTCCAAACATCCCATGAGTATCGCTGACCATCTCGAGGTATGTTATAAACGAGGTTCTGTTTACGACTAGGAAGTTAAGGTCATTAAGCGTATGTATAGAGGTGGCCCACCCAATGGTCCTCTTCTACAGCTTCTTGCCCTCGGGACGCTGCCTCTGTAAGCTCTTCCACCAATTGGCGGTTCCATTGTTCCTTTTTAAAAACCTGCAGCTCCTGGTATTGTTTCCGTGAAACCGTGGATGCCTGTCTCTTATCGTCCCCTCCCTCCTTTCTAAATACTTTAAGTGCCTGCTTCATTACCCTCTTGGCATCTCCACATGCATTACCATACCACGTGTCATTGACAAGTGGCCCATATTTTCTAAATTTCATTTTCATCCCACGTCCCGCCTCTTGTAATGCAAATGTCATCAGCTTTACGGTTGCATTCCCAATAGCTTCCAATCTCTCAATAAGTCGTTACCGGTAGTTATCTCGTTCCTCTACCCTCCACCTCAACATGTTATTAACTTCCCCACATCTGTTCTAGCGTCCCTCACCTCTTTACTTACTGATATTCGCAGACCCAAAGGAAAATGACATGAATCGACCCCTACACAGACAGTTCTAATATGTGGAATTAAATTGAAAGTGCAAATTATATAGTCTACTACACTTCCCCCATTGGCGTTTATTATTGTTAAATCCCCATTTTGATCCTGTCCATATTTACCATTAAAATTTTGCAGACCAAGTGCATCACAAAAGCAAGTAGCTCTCTGCCCTCGGCATTTATTACTTTATCTTGACTTATTCTGCAGGCCTTTGTGTTGTCGTCAGATTCCCCTTCCCCCCACTCCCGATGTCCTAGTGAAATATTTTCTTCCCCTATTCTTGCGTTGAAATCACCTACTATTACTACCATGGCAGTGGAATATGTTTCTGACAAGTGCACCATTCTTTCAGCTATGTCCTCAAGATAAGACCTGTTGCAATATTTGGAAGCCGTTGGTGCATTATAGATACTCAAAATTAAAAGCTCTAACCCTTCTATACTTAAATAACAGCACAGCGCTCCCTCCATATTTACATCAATTTCCTTGACACCCCTTCCTTTTTCTTTCTTGATTAATATTGATAATCCCCCTGGCCATCTTCCCCTCATCCCTCTAACCCTACTACTCTTGTTAAAACTGTGAAAGTTCATAAGATCTAACTTATCGTTAGGAGCAAACCAAGTCTCTGACAGACATAACATATCATGTGTATTAACAAAACTTAAGAAGTCTGCAGTACTGGGTTTTCTACCCAGTCCCTCCACATTCCAACATCCTATTGTGAGGGGGTTTTCCACCTGTTAATTCCTTCTGCCACTCCTTAGCCCACTTGTTCCCGTTGTTGCCAGTCGCTGCGAAGACCTTCTTTGCCCCCTCTCGGAAGCAGTCATACCTCCCCTACTTTGCTGTTTGGTTGCTGAACCTTCCATATAGGAAGGCTGCGGGCTGCCAGCCCCCCTTCCACCGCTGACCCTCCTGTCCTGCTCTGGTGACTGTCCTACTCCTTGCTGCTGGGCTTCCTCGGTCCTTGACTCATCCTCTCCTCCCTCAGCTGCAACCATCATTGCGTTCTGCGGTGGGCTCTCCATGCTCCTGCTGGGTTCGACTTCCGACCGCTGCTCCATTCTCTCCAGCTCGTACCGGTTCCAAACTCTCCCCTCGATAATTAATTTATCGAAGCGAAGCACTGCATGGCATCCTTGTCTTCTTGCCTCAAACAAGTGTCGTTTCAAGAAGTTGCGCTCCTCCGTCGCTGAAATCTTTTACAATGCTGATTCCCGTGCCCCGAAGAAATTTGGCATCCCGCAGTATTTCTACCTTCAGCTTATAGTGAGCTAGTTTGCACACTATTGGCATCTTTCCTCCGCCCCATCTTCCCATTCGGTGTGCTCTTTCGATGTCAAAGTTCCTTAGTTTGATGCTTATTTAGGCAACCACTCGAGGCACAATATCCTCACTCGTACCCCAGTTCTCGCTCTCTTCCTCTTGTACACCATATATCACAACATGTTGCGCCACGATTGATTTTCCAAATAATCTCACCTACTTTCCATGCGCGTGATTCGTTGCACCAGATTTCCCATTTCCTCTTCCAGTTTCTTCGGGTGACATTTTTCAAACCCGCGCTGCATCTCCTCCCTCACCTGCTCAATTAGCTTCTTAACTGCCTCCATTCTCTTGCTCGCTGGTACCAAGAAATACGTCCGTCCCCTTTGCCATTCAGGTAGCAACTCTACATCATCTGAGTTTAAACCGGTGCATAGTGTGCAATTTTGCCAATCTAATCGAATCTTTCTGTATATACAGTACTGATGACAAAAAACAGGTTATGAGTTCTTAGAATACAAGAAAAAAGCTCTTCACTAATCACAAACTCACAGATAATGTAAGAGTATCACCTACTTTATTTAAACTATGAAAACAAAGCGAGTAAATAATGCCACACTGTTGTAAAACCGTTAGGAAATTGCCGCGATGGCGTAGACGATGTATATACTTGACAATATTACTATAATGTAGCACACAGAAAACTGAATATCATTTATAAAATATGGTAACCACACGTTAAGACTTTTCCACAAATCTATGTCATTAAATATTAGTCGCAGTATCAATATTTGGAAGTAAAATATGTTACAGAGGTACCTTAAGCAACACACGCTGTGGGTTAGTCTGGATCTAAGAAAGGCGCGTGGCTCTTGACTCGTATCACCCAGTACTAAACGTGTTATAAGTTCCAAACCATAATTCATTCCGTCGATACACACACAATGAATTCCACACTTTTTAAATGGTTCGCCCTCTTACGTTGTTCATCATAATTAATACAAAATCTGTGTTTTTTAATTCTGGGTGGGAGTCACTGACTAAGCATTGTGGTTTATAAAACACACTCTTGTGTGCTGAGCGCGTATGCTCAAAAACCGCTCACGGAGCAAAATGGACTGTGGGACCGACCGAGGAGATGGATTTGCAATTCACGACTTACTGCTGTGCACTCTTTAAAAACCGTAGCTTAAGTTTCTCGATTTGAGGCTTGTATGTCATCATTGTTTACGAAAAATGTTACATTTTGGCAACAGATAGCTCATATTCTATTTATGGTACGCACATACTTCGTAGGCTGGGGTAAAAAAGTATACATATTACTGTTAGTGTTTCGTAATACAGTAAATGTTATTAAAATATAACAGAAATAGTGTAGGCCATAACAATTACTGTTGTAGAATAACAACTTTTAACCAGTGCTCAATTTGATCTACGGAGACGGATAGTTTAGCCATTATAAATTCTCAAAGTAGGACCTGCAAAAATAAAAGGGTATAACAGAAAAACACATATTATATTTATATAAAGTGTTGTTCATTAGGTTAATTAATCATTGTGTTGGATGGTCGTTTTATAGCTTTAAACAATGCTCCAGCTACACTTGACAGCAAAATAAACATTCTTGTATGTATTATTAAGTCATATTGTCTTACTGGTTATACATTACAACCAAATGCATATAGGTAAACAATATAATGATTACTGATTAGACACTCCCAGTGATTAACCATACATCATTCCTTGCTCAATTATTATCTTGTAATGCACATTAATTCACATTCTAAATCAGAGATGACATAGTGAAACATTTTTCTGTCATTCCACGTTATTTTCAGCAGAATGAGGTTAGTGTTGTGTAATGGCTATTAGCTTGCAGTGTGCCGTGTCTCGATAATCTATTTAGAATTAATGATTGACTATCCCTTAGCGACTTCATAATTTAAAAAGGCGATATTATGCAAGACTGTATTACGCCCTTCTGTGTACTCAAAACTGCATTTAATAGCATTTCATAATATTCCTTGCATAGTTATAGTGCAATCTAGGCGGAGAGCATGGCCTTCCATTTTCGCCGCGAAACATATGTGGCTTCATATATTTCTCTTAAAGCTTCATCACCTTGATTAATGTGTTCGCGATGGTTGTTAAACTGACTGGGAGGGCCTTTTCGTTCTTACTCACATCCTTTATTGTGTTATGCATAGTACCTAGAGTTGGCTTGAAAATCGTCATTTGCTCCTTAGCTAATTTCAAAACATCTGATTATTCCTTTTCTAACTGATTTATTCTACCTGTATAGTAAGTCTAAAGTCCGAAAAGAACTTTACTAACTTCTCTTGTAAAACGTATTAGATCTCGTTTCTTTCTATCCTCCGTCATTTTTATCTCTGTTGACTGTTTTATTAATTTCATATATTCTTTGAGTTGCTAAATTTTGTATGTCTTAGCGATGGGGCACAGTCTGTGTCCTTATAGTTGTTTCCATTCATATGCTTATTACACAATTCGTTTACTACCCTAGCATATCTCATAAGTAAATTCAAATCTTCATGGTTAGATTTCATAAGTTACCAAGTTCCATTCATTCCCTGTTAAACAGTTGTGCTTCTCCTACTGTTTCGTAAATAGGGACTTGGAGACTGAGAATACTTCTCTATAGTAACATCTATCATTGCAGCGATGGTCAATACCACTGCAAGTACGAACGCCATTTCTGCAATTAAACAAAGAATGGCCCGTGTCTATTGCAATGTACCTTCATACTGTTGTTTCTTTTTTTTATTTCCACATATATTCCTTGAACACTTAATATTTCATATGGTCAGATTCATTGATTTGTCAACTTTTTAGATCGTCTTTTGCTTACATTTTCATCAAAGAGTAAAACTTTATCTCTTAATGAGAGTAAATGATCATTGACGGTTTTGTCGTATGCCCCTTATTTCTTTCATTGCTGATTTTTAAGGTTTTCCCTAGCTTTAGCATAGCAGCTGTGTACTCAAGATTTCAGTGCCTGGATATAGAATACATAATCGCAATCTATCTTTGGATGGTGCTTAGAAATAACCCCAGGATAATAAGCTTTCTTCCAAACATAGTTCATGCTGTGTAAATCCTTTAGCTGTGTGCAATATTGTATTAAACAAGTCGAGTATGGAAGCCATTTATCCCAATCGGTCTGGTCTTCTAATGTAAAACAACGTAGATATCGTACAAGAACGCGATGAGTTCGCGCTAAGGCACATCGCTTACCAAATTGAATCCTAGATATGTAAGAACTATTCACAGGTAGTGCTGGCCTCGCGTAAAGGGGCAGAAACGTATTCATGATACCAAAATGGTTCTATTAGCATCAGTTTCCATAGTGCGATGAATCTCTGCCAGCACCAACAGATTAATGGGTTCTGGAGTTCGTTCTTTGAATCCTATACTTATAGACACAGTGCCGTGACGTTTCTCGAAATATAAGGCTCGTTGGCTCATATTGGCTGTTAGATCAAAGATCACAGTAGTACAGCCGTGATAATATTGATATCTGGAAATGGAATGATCTTCGTCTCTAAAGTGAATCTCGATGTCATCTTAAAAGGTTTGAAAACATTGAAGAAAATGTCCGTCATCAAATTGGCTGTAGGAGTTGTGAGGCTGTCTGTTTACATACATTTGAAAAGAATTCATTTTAACACTAAAACGTTCAAGTACACCCTAAGACGCCCGTCAATTGACCGCTAAAAATTACTTAGGTATTTTAATCATTTTCCTCACTGAAAACAATGGAATTTTCCTTATCATCTTCTAGCCTATTCAAGGAAACAATTTTGCATCTAAATTGCAAGCCAGGTTCGCATCCAGTTTGCACTTAGCTTCCGGAGTCAGTTAATATATATTTGATATAAAATATTACATATTTTAGTGCTCTTCTGACTCAGGCCGATGAAATTTCTTACTTATCAGACGACTGTAGAGATGAAGAGGAAACAATATGGTTGGAATCCAGCTTGAATCGAACTTCTGGTTTCAGATCTTTTTATGTTCGTGGGTTTCGCTTACGTATCACGTATGTTTAGCGCTTTACGTCCCCAGGGCCCTTTGACTATTCATTTGATTTGTTGATAATTCAATGATGCAATAACCCAATTGATCGTTCATTCTTTTGATCATGTTTTATAGATCATCTCCGGCTAAAAGGTTTTTAGAAAAGAAAAAGTGATTTATTTTTATTTCAAGTATAAGTGCCTGTGTTCTCAAAAAATAAGAAATATTTTACAATGGGTGGTCTCTATGCTATGTAGTAATAAACTATTTGTACAAAAACGACATAACTTATACAAATTCGGGTTATATCCATACAGAAACCTGTTACAAATAAACATTCTCAGAGATGTTGCTATGACACAATGTCTTTAGTTTTGCTTTTCTACATAACCCTATTTGACATGCTTTGCGTTTAGCCACCTTGGATGTTCCTGCTATAATCAGCCGTGAGTGATGGTGACAGAAGTCGATTAAAACTATGTGAAAATGTAAAATTAAGCGAAATTTTAGACTCGGATACAAGAGCTGATGAACTCGCACATTACGCTACAACGAGTTTAAAACATGTTTGTTGTGCAGTGATGACTTTTGTCGGTTACAACTACGCACGCAATAAGCTACGTAAGAAACGTGGATAAAGAAGCGGCCCACGGGAACCGATGGTAAATCTACAATTATTTTCAAAAGTTATGCCTTAAATGACGGGGGAAAAAAAAAGTTGCTGAGTTAAACGTCATTAAAAGGGTTTAAAAGTCATAAAACCATAAAATAAAACCCTTTAAAAACAGTGCAGTTGAAGCGAATATGAACGTTGGAAATCAAAAGCGGCGCGTTGTAGTGTTCAACGTAAATTGTACGGGTTTTAGTAAATGTTACCTGGTCGGCGACCATGGCCGCCACCACCCTTCTGGGGGATTTGACCTATGAAAATGTATGAATACGTCGTTGAAAGTCATGGTACTAACTGCCTTTGGAACATTGAGAGCGTGAAATCCGATATCTTTGAGATGGTACTTGCATTACTCTTAACACTGCCGGATGTCCAAACTTGACGGTGGCGACCGTCTTACAGCTTTCAAAACCAGTTTACCAAACTGAATTTCCGTTTAGCCTTTAAATTCCCTTATTTTCGAAAAGAGATGAAAATTGGGTGAAGAAGGCGAGAGTCTAATGCTGACGCCCGTGTTGTGCGAAAGCAGGATTTTTCTGATTAAAAAGTGCATTGGAAAAATATCCCATCAACTGTACAATTTGCTTCCTTTTGAATAAACTATCACGCCTCTTAATTCCTTAATTGACCGAATACGAATCTATGATTCTCCCGTGTCCTTTTTCCAGAGCGAGAATTCTAGTCTGGTGCTCATGACATCCTTCGAATAAATGAGCAGGGTTTCAATGTACGTTCTATAGGGGTAGCCTGGCGAAGGTATGGAAACGATGATATTGTTGAGTGATACTTCTAGCTGTTGAAACAACAGCATTATTGACAAATGCAACCTGATGGTCTTCTTTCAAAGTATTTCCCATGGCATCGACTATTCGAGCGTCAGCTCTGGTATTACGTATCTTGTCAAGGTATTGTTTGCATTGCCAGAGTAATGAAAGTTGATGGGGCATTTTTTATAAGTGTATTTTGCGGATTTAGAGAAATGTAACGGACTTCTCCACGTTCAATTGAAGGGGTAATCTTTGAAAATGACCAGTTCTGAACTCATGTACAGCACCGATTCTTCAGGAGCTTTGTTATATGAAAACAAGTCTTGCACCCTTCGTCTTCGGCGCTTAGACTTGAATTGTTTGCTCTGCTTTCCTTTCGGTGAATTTATTAAGTGCTTGTTTCCAGAGCCTATCATACAGTTTATCTTTACATCCGCTTTCATCTTCAGATTAAATCCCGTCTCCTTCAATCTAATCTTTAATGACTCCCTTGGGGAAATTTCGGAACAAGCCACGTCAGCGAGCACATTGGTGCCCATTTTCAAATCCTCTTTACCGGCAGCTTTTACATCGCTCTTGAAAAATGGCAACACCAATAGCAGAGAACAAGCCACTACATTTTTGATAATGTTTGCCCCTGTACAAAAGAAAATCTCGAGGTTCCGTGTTCCTCCATTCTGATTTATGATGTCAGTATGCAGTTCATTAGCTTGTTTTGGACGAAACGTTAGAACTATAGTAGAGGAACGCCCGTCTACAAATGGCAAGAAATCGTCGTAACCGTTCCTTAAATCTATGATCACAATTTTAAAATATAGTTGCATCAAAGGTACCCAGTTAACGGGAGAGAAGAACTTTTCAACCGTCATAAGCTGTCGCGTTTTTCATACTCTTAAGGAGACGCTTTCAATCACTTGCACAAACGTGTTGCCCACCATTTGATTAGTGGTACTATCAGATTGCAACAAATGAACATCTCGTAAGAGATACTCATGTATGGATCTACAAGATGTTTACCAATTTCCTGATCCATAATGTTGGTCTAGGGTTCGAATCCCAGGGATGGTGGCAAAAACAAAGGGGATGCCTATGTTCATTCGACATCGTTTATGTAGAAGTGGTAGGTAGGCTTGTTAGATGTTTAGGAGGATTTATAGAGCCAGGTTTGGGTTTTGTCATCATTTCTGTAGAAACAGTGGCTTACTCAGGTACCCTTGTTGACAGTTTAAGAGGATTTCTAGAGCCAGACTTGGACTTTTACGTTTGGTTCATAATTTTTGTTTCCACTATGCTTCTCTGGTTTCTAGAGGGTGGGACATTTTCTACATAGCCTACACATTGGTTGTCGGGAATATGGGTGGACTGCATGACTTTGGTATTAATGCTGGTAATATTTTTTATCTCGTTATAAAGTAAAAGGTATTCCACTTGCAAATACCTGCATATGATAGAGTTGAAGAAGTGTACCAAATCTTTAGAATTATGCATGATACCATGTGGCACTGTAACTTAAATTTGGAATGTGTCACCAGAATAGCACATGGTTCCAGTGATTTGATTATCATATTTTGTAACATTATTAAATTTCACCTTTTACTACTTAGGAGTTTACATTTCTTTACAATGAACTTATCCATAGCAAACAAGTGAAACTATGCAATGAAAATATAAAACAGAAAACATTGGTCCACTTTTATACGCTCAGTCAAAACTATGGAAATATTCATGAGTAATTCATTATACTGCCATCTACTCATTTGAAACTTGTGGAATGTTCATGGCTGTATTGTCATCTGCCAGATGTGAGAGTAATTAATTCATCCTGTTCTGAATGCATTGATCTGTGTTGCCATCTGTCAGGCATGAGAGAAATTAATTGAATGTAATATGTACTTAAAATAAACCCTAATAATATTTTTTTCATTTGTTCTCAAAATGTTTCTCAGCAGCCTAAAAGAAGAATAAGAAGCATAAAATTACAAATATACAAGGAAGCAAATTAGATATTTATCCATGTAAAGTTAATGGACATATCTGCATTCCATTATTACTTAATTTCCAGTTTATAAAGAAAAAACCACCAGGATGGAGCCACAGGTCCTCATAGATGTTAGTTTCTCATACCAGTCGTCAATTTGGTTGAAGATAGAGAGAATGTCTCTTCGAAACCGGTTTCACCATATTTAAAAGTAAGTGAAGCATAAGAGTGTGTCAGACAACAGATTAATTATAATTTACAAAAATTTAATTTGTATTAACTAGAGCATATAACTAAATTATTGCTTAAAACTTATATTATGTAAATTCTGTAGCATTTAAGCAACTGATTTTTTTATTTTATTTATTTACGGATGCTCTTTAACATCTCAGTCATCAGCATCCCATTCATTTCAGGGCTTGAAACAGGCAACAAATTTTGCTCAGAGGCCTCTTTTTTCAGGCTTGAGGTATTTTACATGCCACAAATGTATGACACAGGATCCACAGCTCTACTTCCCTTCTGAAGGAAGCCATACTTAACATTTTTACACCTGAAAAAATCCATCGATTCTGGCGGGGATTAAACTTGTGATCTTGGGTTTAGGAGGCAAGTATGGTTACTACTACACCACCAGGACTGACTATATAGGCAATTGAACAACCGATATTTTATATATCAGCATTCATTTCGTCTTATAATGATGTCAAAGAAAACCAAATGCTGCTTTAATTATAACCTTTATAATAAATAAATAGTTGATGCATATGTGACCAATGGCAATAAAAAGAGAACAATGTTACACTATAAAAAATGACAAATAAAAAAGTTTATTTTTTTATTTCTATAAAAACACATCATGTCTTATGTAAAATTAGTTCACTATAATAAATCTATAATGTACTTCTGATAATAGAACCCTTAAAGCACTTAAATGTAAATTGACAAAAATATTTTAAAAATTTAAAACATAATGCTCACAATTAAGCAAATTTCCAACTATTAGAGAATTATATAAACTGTAAAGAAAATTATGCCAACAAATTAAACAAATATTACAATTATACAACAGAATATATCTCATAAGAACTATATGAATCTGAGATTACATAAACATAAATTCTTAAGACAAATATGCCACATATGAATAATGAATAACTGGTATTGAAATAGTTTTTATAGAGGTAGAATGAGTGACAGGGTAAACCTAAGTATTGCTAAGAAAGCTCGCTGGATGCTACTTTTGTCTGTCACAAATTCCATAACTAATCCTGGGAATGAAACTGAGTCTAGATTGGGTAGTCATGCTAAGCCAAATCTGAGTTATATTATGCTTGCAAAGCACAGCAGCTAAGGATCCCAGTGCATTATCAATCAATGGTGCATGATGATTCTGAATTGCTGTTTATCACTTAGAAATGAAGCAATCAGGTTGTAAACCCCTAGTTTGGCTTGGCATTGCTCATTCTGGTCTAGATCAAAGAAAGTAATCTAAAATTCCATCTTTACTAGTATTTTTAGTGACATTTAAACCTTTTACAACACATTATCAAGAACTGCACATTTTCTTAGTATTCACAGCTGAGGAATGATATAGACGGCACGTTTTTGTGATGCTTGAACAGAAATAAATTTTAAGGCAAGTAACATTTCCTTGTTTGTTCATTACAACATTTAGTTCTGGATGATTGTAAGAATGACTAAAAAGAAAGTGTATATGTATCACACTTATTATTATTATTATTATTATTATTATTATTATTATTATTATTATTATTATAACTAATATAATAATAACTAATAATAATAACTACTGCAACAACAACAATACCTAATGCATGTTTAACATGAAAAGGTACACATAACTGGTTAATGTTATTTTATTATTTAAGAGTTTTATTGGGAATTATACCATTTTGAGACTACATGTGATTTAAAAAAACAAATTAAAAAGGCTTATAAAATATTAGAAGTCAAAACAAATTGATTTTGTGAATGTACATATTAGAGTAACCAATGATTTACAGGATTAATGAAGTATCGACCCACCATCTATCTATCCATCCATCCATCCATCCATCTTCTTCTATGAACTTCAAAAAAAGTATTTTATTAAACCCAAAATTCTGCAAAATAAATATTTAACAATATTATAGTATTGGAATCAAATATTGGTAAAATATATTGAATTGCTGCTTCATGAAAAATGCAAATTACAAATCTGTGAAAATATGTACATAAAAGCAACTTTATAGTACACAGAAGTACTAAAAAACCCATTTATACATGAAAGATGCTGAACATAGCATTTGATTTATTTCATGCCTTTAATCATGAAGAGCAAACCTTTGCTAAAAATATTAAAATCATCTCTCTATCATTTTGAAATTTAAAATACAATCCATTTTGCTTCATTTTACTTGCTAACCTCCAAATGTGTATTACAACATATTGATCAATTGTGCAACATGGTATAAATATAATGAACTAAATGCAATACATGACAGTTTATAGCTATTTGACTTTTTGAATCATACAGTTGTTTCTGGGTTATGCCACTCTTCTTGAGTTACCTTTGAATCACTGTTATTGAAAGTCCCTGGCTGGTCAAGAGCATCCTGCCTTGGTAGATGACCCAATGGTTGTGATACTGCTTTATTAAGTCTCAAATCCAAGTCAGTTATATGCTCATTGGAGCTGAATTGCAAGCCTACACTACTCTCACTCCTGCTTACTGCTACCAAATGGTAATAGTTACTTGTGGGTTCTAATACCTGGCTAAGTGAGACAGAAGAACCGCAGGAAGATGCTATTTGTGAGTCTGTAGACATACAATTATCATCTCTAAGTGCAGGACCACTATTTACAGACTTAAGATTATTGTCATTATCCACAATATTTAATTGCTGTTCTTTAAACCCTTCCTGCTCCTGCAAAGGAGAAACAGGTGTTGTTTTAACTGATGAAGGTGAATCATCGCTGCTGCCAGAATTACTACTGAAGCCACTAGTTGTTGCAAAGCCACGATTAAGGAACTCTGGAGTAAGCACATTCATACCTGTACCTGCTGCAGGAGTGGAAATCTCAGACACAAGAGGAGTGCTTTCATCATCACTGTCCACATCTCCTGTTGTATCAACCATGCTGAGAACCATATCCTTCCCTGAACCTGGCATAATAACATTTGGCGCACTATTAACAGGGGCTGTTACAGTACGAATTATTTTATCTTTAAGTCTGTTAATTTTTTCAAGGCTGGAGGTTGGGGTGCCAATGAATGAAGATGATACTGAAGCACCTAAACCAATCCCATCAGTAACGGAAGAATTCAACTTCTTGGTTCGTAAGGAAGAAGTAAGGTTGCATAGCAGAGAGGTGGATCCACTTGAGGCGGAAGGTTTGTTGCGTCCATCATCTGCAGAATGAGAGCGGAAAGCAACATGGTGTTTTGGAGATGATGGAGGTGTAGCCTCGTTGCCAAGCACTAATAATGATGATGGGCGTTGCTGATGTTGCATTACTGAACCTTGATGAGAAAGTAAGGAATGCAGGGATCCCCCACCAGGACATGCTGCTACTAGAGGCTTGTCCAAACCTTCCTTGCGGTGAGGTATGGGTGTTGCATTTGCTGAGTAATCAATACTGTCTGCATCAGTACTCACACTGATTGTAACTGGTTGCCAGCTTGAGTGGTGTAATGGTGAAGACTGGAGTAAAACCATGTCTGCTTCCCCCAGCATGTCTGCTAGATTACTGTTCTGACTTGATGTGCACACATGACTCCCTCTTTGGCAATCTAGCTCCATCCACAAGTCACATTATCAGGAGAAAGAAACAAATAAAATCAATATAACATAAAACAAGCAATAATGCAAATGCTGAAATGTCAGAAAACAGTTTACTCTTCAGATGTAGTGGACTTTGAAGCAAAATATAACAAATGATCAGAGAGTTCACTACATAATTATGGAAACTAAATGGAAACCTGTTGTGAACCAATGAACTATGGGTATTTTTATTACTATTCATATATTATAAAAATAATCACATTTTTGTAAAATTTTCATAAACTAAATCACTTTTTATTTTGAGTGACTCTTAATATCAAGTTAATTGAAACTATTGTTTTTAAATTTATATCAAATTAAAAAAATATATAAAACATAGCTTTTATTACACTGCTTAAAAAGTCCATCACATTAATTGTATTAAAATTGCAAAAACTGCATGTAAAAATTTGTAAGTAGTATATCTACTTAAAATATACTAATTTGCATTGCATTACATTACAGACTTTAACTCTTTATTACAGTTTCTGTGATTGAGATACATTTATTTAGTTTTATTTACCATCATGATATACAAACAAGCATCAGGAATCAGGTGGTTTTGTAGTGAGAATTAAATACTACCTAGGAAACTACAAATTGAAAAGAAAAATAATTTATTCAGAAAATTCGACTATTGTAAGTAATATTGCAATATATAATATGCTTGCTTTCTCATTCAGGAGATTCAGTAGCAAATGCTAGATAGTTTAAAAAGATTTTTTCAGCAGAACAAAATTCCATAATTTTGAAAATGGATCCTAAGGTTCATACAAACAAAATAGTGTCATTCATGACTAGCCATTTTCTTGATAAAATGATAACACAAATTTGCCTGGACTGTTAATGCTAAAAAAGATAGAGGTAGGAAAGCAAGACAAAGTAATAAAAATACATTATTATTGCAGATATGTTTCAGATTATTACCAGCAAATGTAATTCTAACCACTGCAGCTATCCAAATTATTTCATTTCACATAAACTCTTTATATGGCTTTTATTATGTTGTTTTAACTTTTGAACATTACTGTCCAGTTGTTCCCAATGAAAGTTTATTAGAATACACACACACATTTTCATGGTAATGAGAGTAGAAAAAATATTAATCCATAACAGAAAGACGAAAATTATCAAATTTCCTGAATAGCATAAAATAGATAGCATTGTGTTAGAATCTTAAATGTATGCATTAAATGAGATCAATGCAAGGTATTCATTCATTAGCTACATAATTTATATGCTCTCTTCTGATGAAGTTAATTTCAGAGACTAGTGTATCATTCCAGTGCCTAGAAGGAAAACAAATTTATTTTTTATTAGCTTATGACAATGTTAATAATAGAAATTCAAATTGCATGGTGACAGGCACTTCTCACCTGTGACATATTAGCATTTCTTTTATTGTGTCTAATGAACATGTTCACATTGCCTTATTAACTACTTATGCAACCTGCATAAATCAGATATCATTCCTGCTTCTGAATTGTTATCCTGGCATCGACTGAATGCCAGAATAAAATTGCATTCCCTCATTCTTCTGCATCAAAATCAATGCATCTGAACTCCGTACTATCTTTCAATCTATTTTCACTTTCTTCTTTTCATTTTTTAAACACCCAATCAAATAATAATTCCACTTTTTCTATGCCCATACCTCTTACTTTTCTTCATCCTTCACAGTTGTCACTATGCTTGTCTGTAGCTCTCTGTCATCTCATCAAAGACCGCCTGTCACTATGCCAATTTAGAATATTGCTCAAAGATTATTTATTTGGAGAATGCAGCATTTAACAATTACTATGTTCAAATTGTAAGGATCATTAACTATATTGCACATATTGTAATTGTCCCTGGTGAAGTGCAATAGAGGACCTTATGGTCTTAAGTTCGCCAGTAAATAAATACATTATTATAATGAAAGTACACATTCAACTACTCACTGATACCCAAGTGTAAATTTCTTGATATATATGACCTTGATTTGCTTTGCACATAGCTTAACAATACACTGATACAGAAACTCCAATTTGATGCTGCTACAGAGCAGTAATTAAAACCTTCCTATTAATTCAAATACAATATAATTCTGATCTCTCCTTGTTAATCTTAAAGTCAAAGAATCTGACTGAACTATAATTATAATTTACATAAATATTTTTAAACAAGAATCATCTTATTATGACTCTTGTGCTTTTTGTTGCTTCTTTTCAAGATTTATCATTATGACCTAATTCTTGTAAATATCTTTATCTGCTTCAATGACTCATGTAATTTACAATACTGAAGTGGGAGTTGATGTTAAACTAAATAACATCAACTTCCACTTTCTTCCTAAGATTTTAATTTAAAAAGCTAGTGAACATTATCTCATAAGAGTAAGCCAGGATTATTAAAAATAATTAAAAAAATTAATAATAATGATGATGATGATGATGATAATAATAATAATAATAATAATAATAATAATAATAATAATAATAATAATAATAATAAACAAAGCTTTCCTTCATTTCTGCCTCCCTGTGAATCACAACTAGTAAGTTTACAAAGTTACAATATTGATATAGAGTTAGTTTGGTGACACTTATACTTCACTTACTTGGTTTTTTTAATTGGACATGTTTCAGGAACATTCACTCCCATCATCAGCAGAAGTCTGAAACATGTCCAATTAAAAAAACCAAGTAAGTGAAGTATAAGTGTCACCAAACTAACTAAATCTATATTATTTTTTTCCCTTGAAATGCCAATTTGAACTTGTACAGTGAAGCTAATCATATAATTAAGATTATTTTATGATTGAGTGGAACTACTCACTCTTATTGGTTCCACTTACTTGTTTAAATTTAGTGCATGTTTAACAGACCATTGTCTACATCATCAGCTAGCTGTCTGCTCAAAGTTTAGCTGCTGATGCAAACAATGGTATATGAGACATGTATTAAATTTAAACAAGTTAGTGGAACCAATAAAAGTCTGTAGTTCAAATGGATCATAAAATGATCTTCATTATTATTTTACTACTTCACTTTTAATAGCTTCAAGAGTGTAAGTATTTATGCAGTTATATTTACATTATATTCACGCTATACATTTTAATTTTCTATCTTCTTTATTCTTTCAATAAAATTGCAGATTTAGTTACCTCCTTTCTTTAAACATCATTTATAATCCTAAAGATTAGCACTTATTTCAGTGCACTGCATTTAAGTGCAGTCATTTAAGGCAACAATCTTTAGTGATGTGTACAGAATCAGCTCCTTACATTTATTAAGGAAAATTTGTTGTTCAAAGAATCCAAACTCTGTAGCTAGAATACTTTTTGCATATGACCTATTTTCTGACAATTATGTGATTATAGTAGGAATTATATAAAGTTTTATGATAACAATGAGAGGCACCTCTTGAGTATGCAGGGACTAGAATTACTTTTTAAGATCAATGTTCCATTTGATTTCCCCTCACTTGGTGACATCGCTTGTTGCAGATTAACATATCTATATATTCTCTGCTATGAGTGGACTACATTTTGGATCTAAGATGATTAAGCCTGTTCATCTGATTATCTTGAATAAACTAAATTGTGAAATTACTTGTATATTTTTATAATTTTGTAACTTACTCAAGCATCTCACATATGCAGTATACAGAACTGTTGACTAAAAACAATAATATCTGTACTATGTATGCATGACAAAGGAACAGAAATACCGCTCAAGATCTGACATGGTGTTTTGTTCTCTGCTGCAACTCTAACAGAATGCCATGTTCATGATGACATACTAAAGTTTTCTATTTTCAAATACACCTAGCACTTAAAAATTGAAAATAAGAAAATGTATTTTGGCAAAATAAAATCTTGATACAAATTTTGATACACAGATTTCAATCAAAAATGAATGTAAACAAAGTACATGCACCCATAATCTATTATTATTATTATTATTATTATTATTATTATTATTATTATTATTATTATTATTATGTTCTAAAATGTGAAAAATTTATATGTAATCAATTAATTATTGATTATATATTAGAATTAGCTCAAAATATCCTTCTGGATAATGAATGAAAGGATGCTGATTTTAGGCAGGGCTAGTTAGCCATTCTGGGAGAGATGATAGAAAATTTTACAATTTAAGATTCACAGGCAACATTGTACTTATAGTCCCCATTGCAGCAGAATTGAAAGAAATAAAGGAATGGAAATTAATTTAATTACTGAAGACTAAACTAATGATCAGTGCCTTGAAGGATGATATAACAATCAATAACATCAAGCTAGAATATGTAAATGAAATAACTTATCTAGGCAATACTAATCCCTAAACAATACATCTGCTACAGAGATATCATTCCGCATTGCATCAGCCTATGCAAAGTTTTAGAAGCTCAAATTCATAATTTTAAATGGGTTACTCAACAAAGAGAATCAATGAAACATGTGCAACTCTTCTATATGGATTTCAAATTTGGAGTCACTGCAAAGGGTAGCCGAGGTTGTTAAGACTTGGACTTGTGAGCAGATCCTCCCTGAGTGAGTTTTTTTCCAGGTTTTTCTCAGTTCTCATAAATGGAAAATGCCAGGGAGGTATCCTAAACTTAGGCCTGGAATGTTTCCTTCCTTAAAAAAAATCCTTTCCAAATATATCATTTTATCTCATGTATCATCAGTGCCCACCATCTGTAATGCCTCAGTAGTAAAAATGGCAGTTAAACACTGTTAAAAAAAAACTTGCAGCCTAACCAAAAAACTGAGAAAAAACAATATAAATGTGCCAAGAAAAATGGAAAAAAAGAGAAAAAAAAATTAAATATTACGTTAAAGGACAATATACCAAACAAGGAAATAGGGAAGAAAACAGGCCTGTAAGATGATATCATTTAACTACTAGCTGTTTAAAATTGAAATGAGCAGGGCATGTGATGCAGTATGATTTCAATACAGCAATTTACAGAATCACAGCTTGGGAACCTGGAACTGGCTAAAAAGATTTAGGATGCCAATTACTCACTGGATGGATGGATGAGTTAAGAAATATCTTCAGCAGCAGTTGGACTACATCAGAAAATTCTAGAAGCAGTGGAATTTCTAATCAAGAAAATTACAATGAAGAAGGATTACATATAACATTTTGTTATATATTTCATCTGAAAACTGTCATTTATTGAACAGCAAAGATACAAATGCAAAAATTTAATACTAGATAATTGAGAAAATGTATTTGTTTATGCAGCTTTAAAATAACCTTCTTATACATAGAATTTTTATGTTTATTATTGGTGATGAAAGTGTTACCAAACTCCTATGAGACACTAAGACAAATCATAAGTCATCAAACAAGAAGCAGAAAATTTATCTCTAAGTACATAACAAAACATAATTTCTATATTTAATCCAGTATATTTTACAGCGGCACTTCTCAAACTATATCAATGAGAACCACAAAGAAATAAGAGTCATGTTGCAAAAGTTTTCATTAATGAAAACATCTGTTCCACATTGTTTAAGTGTTTATAAATTCATTGCAGCATGCATTTATCATATATTTATTTTTTAAGTTAAAGTGGAAATGATACAAGTTTATTCTGAAAAATCTAGGTTTATATTGCACACTGAGAATAATAGAGCAACTAAATAAAAAAAAAAAGGGTTTATTGTGGTTTTCTAATGGTCTGTATGCATTTCATTAGGAGTAAGAAGATCATACTTATATTTCTATTAATTTTCATCATCAGAGAGAACTAAGAATATAATAATTTTTTGATTTTATTTTCAGAATACAAAACTTTAAAATTTCATTTGTCCCGTTAAATTGTATACATGTACAATAAATGGTATAATATGTCTACAATTTCCACAAAAGTAAAGGGGGGGGAATGTACAAAAGGCTTGAATCTCTACAATATAACTTATGTAATTATACAATAAATTTGTCACAGTCCTGCTTCATTATGCATTCAGGTTGTTTCCAGATATTCTCATATAGCATAGAATCAGTATTCTATTAAATGTGGGTTTATCTGATGAATTATGTTTGATGTTTTTATTATGCTCTGACAAGTGGTTATTAAGTTTTATGACTGAATGAACTATTCCTTTTTGGCTTAAGGGTGTACTAATCTGTTTCATATACAAATTTGTTTTATTTCTAGTGCAATGTGTAGTAAAGGGAAATGCTCATTATTCATTGTTCTTCTGACAAGGAGAATGCTGCCATATACATATAGGTAGAGTAGTGGAACCATATCTAGAATTCTGAATAGGGGTTTGCACAATGTTGTAAAGTTCACTCCTATCAACAGTCTGATGATACTCTTTTGCACTTCCCAATACAGACAAGTTTTCCCAAAAGCCTACTCCCCTTTTTAAATGTGAACGTACAAATGCAAAATGTTGTGTCCTTAATGCTTCTTTGTTTTCACATGTGGAGAGCTGTCTCATTTATAATATATTGTTTTTAATTCCTTTGTTATATTATTTATATGGAGACCCCAATGGAGATTGTCTTGCACTCAAATGAGCAAGAATTTATCATGATCAACTTTCTCATTTGTTAGTTAAACAGTTATTACACATACATTAATATAAAATAATCTTCATATCCTTAAATTATAAAAAAAAATTAATATGTATTTTTTCATTAATTTTAATAAAAATACAAGATATTTCAATTAATGTATTAAAATTTATGTAACAGCTCAAAAAGTGGAGGAAAAAAGTTATAAAAGCGGTTGCAAACAGGGCAAAAGCAGAATGGTCCATAGAACCTTTTAACTTTAAAAAGTGATTCCCAGTTGAAAATAGTTGAGTGATGTTAATTTAGAAGATTAGATATATCAGCATAAAATATGAAAAGGAACTGTTAAAATCACTAGTTAAAAAAAATATCAGCAGTGTTGCAGCTTGTTAACCCGCAACCAGTAATAAACTTTCTTAATGCCTAAGGAGTAAATTATCTCCCATTTTATAGAAGAATGCTGATCAGATTATGTTTAATCTAAATATTTGTCATTAACTGGGTTGAGATGGGGTAAGAGTTTTAACATTTGTGACCAAGCCTCCATGAAATGATACTCTTATAGTTTCAGAGTTTCAGATATTGGAGTGGAGGAGGAGGTAGGACTTTTGGGGAAATCAGACTTAAGAGACATCAGTCTGCACCATAACAATGACTCTGTCCATATCACCAGTGCCACACTTAGCTTCTTGGTGACCAACTTCTTGAAGTTTGCCACTCATTCTCCTTACATTCCTGACCTGGCACTCTGAAACTTCTTCCTGTATTCTTTGGTGAAAAACTAACTACTGGGAAAGCAATTTTTAAACCCATAAAATGCTGTAGCAGCATATAAAGATGTGACAATATTTAGTGGTGTCAATGTTTTGTCTTGGTTCCAAATGATGACTGAGTGTATAGAGGCTGAGGAGGAATACTTTGAGTAGATGAAGTACATTATAATTATTTTATTATTGAGTCCATTTCCAGAAACTTTCTACATGTTCTTGTAGCTATGGTCCCATGTGTGCATTATTCAAAAACATACATGAAACATGTATAATTTAAGCGCTCAAACGAAACCCCATGCCAAGTGATTGAAAGAAATTACATTTTATTTTAATGAACACATTATAATAGCAAAATAGGATGTTCAGAATCATTAGAATGCATTGTTGTGCATAAACAGGGAGCATGAAAGAATCTAAGAACAAAGACTTTGATAACAATCCACTTATAAAAATATAATATAGATAATCATGATTTTCAAATGCTCTTCAGCTAGAAAAATGTGTAGTCCTGAATAAAAAGCAATAAAACCATTTGAACCCATCATTTCTACCATAGAAGCTCAGCACAATAAGCAGTACACTAACGGAAACCAGGATTTTCCAAAATGATTGCCTTGATTTCAAATAGTTATAATGCCACACTTATAAACCATTTTTAATTTTGCATATATCAAATTTAAGGGGAACTCTTCAAGTTTAGACAGTATAGAATACTGCCAAGATTCAACTCTGACATTATGAGTTTTTTTGTGACTTTCCCTATTACACAGGCAAAATCTAATTATTAGCAAAATTCTTCCCATACCCACTCCAGCATATTGCATTAATTGAATTCAACTGCAACATGTAATTTCTGAGCTCATGAATAGTTGTGGCGAATAGAGGCACATATACAGCATCCTCAACATACCCCCAAACATATGATCTAAAGGACATCCATTGCACCATGATTATCGATTCTCACTTTCAAAAGTGTAGTACACAGAATGCCTTTGGTTGTTTGGTTAGCATTTTCGCTAGATTCTAGTTAAAATTAGATCAACAAAAACTTTTGACGGACATTAGAAGAGGAAATTTAACTGAAACATAGCTTAAATTTATGATTATCCTGTAAACAAATTCTGCTGCACAGCAAAAGATTAACAACATATTGTAACGATACACATGCAAAGCTCATTTGATAGTATATGAATAACAGGGTATAATTATACCCATTAGTACCATCATCTTCTAAGCAGGAGCTAGTAGGCATGATTATCAAACTAATAATAATGCAGTTTGTACAAAATTACCTCTAAAATAAACTGCACAAGTTCAAATATGCAGGATGAACTGAATCACATACATATTCTTATTATTTTAAGTTGTAGAGAGTCATAATTTTGATTTTGATTTACAAAATGAGACACTTTAATGCAAAAGATTTTCAAAAATGCTTTTTTTTAGCCATTACTTTGATTTATGCCATGATGCACGTGTAGCACATTTTGTATATTAGGCATTTATTTAGATTAAATGTTAGTTTATGTATATCAGTCTGAAAATTAACCTCCTTGGAAGACTAAAATATTCTCAATGATCCCTAGCTTCATTCACACAATCACAAACATCATCCCCAAAGAAAACAGTATTTCCCAGATACTTACAAGGGGCATCAATAAGCTATTTACCAAAGTATGAAAATGAAGCCAGATGGAAAAAATTCTCATTGTTTTTCATTGAAATCTCACTTGACTAGTTCTATTGCCTCCAGTGGTTAATTCCCTTTGCAATTTGTAGATATGTCTTGGTCTTCCAACTGACCCATTACCCTCCTCCTCCAGAATACTATCATTGGAACATCTTACACTTATGTAATCAATTTGCTTACACTATTACATACATTACATAAGTGTAGGATTTATCCACTCCATTGTCAACAGCTTCATAAGTACAATATAATTTATTGGAACATCTGTCTACAAAAGAGGAATTTCTTCAGATTTCAAAAGAGAAAATTATCACTTGGAGCCAAGCCTGGACTATAGGGAGGATGGTTAAGCTCTAAACACCTGCAATTCTTGATAATACATCTTGCTTTTAGGGATTTGTGGCAAAAGTATCAAGAAGCAGCAATGTGTCTGCTCTTAGTTTTCAAAGTTGTTTCCATTTGATCCTGATATAACAATTTCACTGTAGAAGTGAAGGTTTCTCCAGTGGTGGTAGTAGTATCAATTTTAACAGCAGAACTCCCTCTGATCTTAACAATCGTTGCCATAAATTTTCTGGCTGACACACAAGGAATTACTTGGAGGTGGGGAACCCTTATGCTTCCATTTTGTTTTATTTTATTTTATGTTTCATCTCCAGTAACAGTCTTTGAGTAAAAGTAATTAGAATTTTCTTGGTAATGATACCAGTATTCCTATCTGAACTTCTCACGATGTACTTTCTGCTCTGATGTCAGTACAGTACCTGGCAGGAACTTACCTTTGACATTATCACACAAGTATGAATTTTGAAAGCATATGAATTGAAATGCCCAATTCACAAACTATTACATTACCCTTGACATGACCATTTTGCATAATAATAGATTCCACTTTTTGACACATTTCTTATGAAATTACTTTCACAGGATGCTTGTATGGAGGTCATCTTTAAAGGACTCCCTGCCCTCTTTAAATTGCTGGCCTAAATATTTACTTGATTGTTGGAAGGTGCATTATCAACATATATGACAACTCGTACAATATTCATTCTTCCCTTCTTTTGTGAGGAACTTAATTATGGAACAAATCTCCACATCACCCACTTTTACTACAGACCCACATGATATGATAATGAACTTCCCTCTTGTAAGTGGACAGAAGCTGTGCATATTAAAAAAAATGGGAATAAAATGACAGACTATCCACTCTGTAGCGAGGAACATACAATAGAATAGCATATTCACAACTTTTAAGTACTTACCTGCAATAAAGGACTTTAATAAATCTTATTCTGCACAAATACATCTATCTACAACTGTTTGTTCTGGCCTCCTAGTACCTTATTCTTTTTTAACCTTTGCTGGATAAAGCTGATTCATGGAGTCCAACAGCCTACAAAAAATTTGTATGTGGAAAACTAGATTTTAATAATTTTCTTTTTCTATCACATGGCTTTCGTGGTATAATCGCATGTTAGTAATGAGTTGCCATAATTCTGGTAAGGATTATTATCAGCTCAATATAAGACTACAACTTTACAGGCATTTATCCTATATTTTCAAACAATTATCTCAGTCATCTTTTATCATTAATGTTATATGCACCTAAGCACTCATTTACTGAAAAGTGCTAGCTGTTAGTTCAGTAATGAGTCGTCTGATGATATCAAAATGTAATTACATGAACATCATATGAAATAGCATTCTGAAGAGGAACAATTTTGTTCTCATATTTGATACTAAATAAGTAATACAGTCAACATTAAATGTACTCCTTGTGTTATCTTCACTTAAGTTTCTTTAGCTAATAACTACTTTGTCTCAACATATCCTTTTGGTAACAGAGAATCCTCCAAGCAGATTTTTATTATTTACATTATTATTAAATTCAGTTTATTTCTCCAATTATGTCAGATGGCAGTAGATACAGTTAAATATTTCATAATTATGCACTCAAAAACCAAAACAATTATCAGTGCCATAGATAAGGTTGCTTATCATTTAAGACATTATTATACAATTTCAAACTCAGGTTTCTGCTATGAATTGATAAAAGATTAAGCCAGTGGATCTTTCCAGCAAGTTAAGGATTGCAGGTTGAATAATCCCCAATTCTTAAATTTAATTTATCTAAATTATGTTTAATTGCTTAGAATAAATATATTGTTTAATAACTCAACACACTTCTCCTTCAGAATTAAGAAATCTGATTAGCAATTACATTTCTTGCTGTCACATGTATCCAATATAGCTGCCTTCTTTATAAGCTAATAGTTTCAACACTTGCAACCAGCATTTTAGGGTTTTGGACAGAAATGTATAAATGTATTATCATAGCAATTCAAAATTATAACATGCTATCTCAAAAAAAGTTCAGTCTTAATTCCATTGTTCTTTATCTCATGTGTTAAAAGATTTTTACTTGGAAGTTTCTGAAGATATTATACTAACAGTTTTATTTATTATTACCTCCATATCTCTGGTATATAAGCACAAAAATACATACGAAGATATGCCACTGCACCCCTCAATTTGGTATAAATAAGTATATTTAACCATTATGACTTCCACTGTTGAACAAGATTCCTTTGTTCAACATTCAGTGGGGATTTTAAATATTTAGCATAATCTTCCTAAATATGTACCAGGTGACATAAGCTGAAAACAGTGCTATGTAGGTCTATTCTTGCACTCCCCCCCACTCCATTTTCTCCACAAGTGATGCAAGTAAATTTATTATTCATTTTGCACAATATGTGCCACATTATAAGACATTTATCTATCATCATACATATCTATATAGTCCTGTGCTTTTCTGCATTAAATGGCATGCAGCTAAGGTAAATTCCATTCTATTGAACACTATTTGACAAACAGGATTATCTGTTCTAAAAGTAGCATCTGGCTAAACACTGCAGATGGGTTCTTGATATTCTGGATACCTTGATACTCAAAATGCAATTATATCAAACAATACTCTTGTTAATGAACTAGACACTTTTCAATAGTTTGTCAATACAATTTTTGATAATATTTGAATATAGAACACTTTATTCCCGAGCTTAGATTACCCATGATGCACTGGGGTTGGAATGAGAGATTATGGGATTGAAACGGCTGGAGTCAAAATATGTGTTATCTCTAATTTTTAGCAGAGTTGCCATAATGCAACCAAGTGTTTTCTTAAATTTTATCACGAAACATAACCAAAATAAATTAAAAAAAAAAAAAAAAACAACAACACAAGCACTGAAGATTCATACACTGTGTGTCAAGGGTCAATGGACCAATACTCCTTAGTGATATATTTGGTGGCTCTTATAGGAACCTTTTCTGCTGCAATCATGGTGAAAAAGTAAAGGTGACCTTGTGGAATATGGTTTGTTGCTTCATAACAAACCCAACTTATACTTCCTTCCTGAAGCTTCCTGCCTATTTTCCATTTCCATACACTCTCACTTGACTTCAATTTCAATCCCAGAATACCTCATTGCATCTGGTAATGTAACCTCTGGAATAAAGTGTCATATATTCAAACATTACCCAATTTTTAATAAATACTGTCACAAATAGCAAATTTAAAATGATTACAAAAAACATGTGCCATATTTATAAGCAGGTAGTAGATACCAAAAAATTTGATGCAGTCCCAAATCCAACCGTCAAATGCTAACAAAAGCTGCCTCTCTTCTTTATATTTCTGCAGATATTCTAGCAATAGTACTGAGCTACAAATTTCTTTTAAAAAATGTGTACCAGGGCAATAAAATATGCTGAATTGCAGTTTGAAGTGGATATTTTTTAATATGATATTGTATTTATTTCCAACATGTTTTTCAATTTTTGTGGATATGGAAAAATTGCTTCAACCTACAAAATAGCCTGTTCCGAGTTTGACCAGTAATAAAAGATAATTTTGCTAAAATTATTATGTGATCTGTAAACTATACAAGCAACTTATTGTAACAATAACATATTTCAGCACCTTTAGCATGAAAGTTGTTTTTTACATTACTATCTAATTCTTATTTTCAAGTCAGTAGTTATTTTGAGGTGACAGAAGATGGCCCCTTTCGGGTTTACCTTTTATGAATATATGAGTAAATACTTTATGAGCAAAGTATACTTATTTACTATATGAGTAAATACAATACTAGCAGTCTAAAGAAACATGTCACATCAATTCATAAAATTGTTTTTACTGAATATCTCAACAAAAAAATTATGAGAGTAAAAATGTAACAAGTGAAGAAGTAGCAGTGAATAAGCCTGTGCTCATTCTTTAGTAATCATCATCATCATCATACATCATACAAATATGAATCAACTTTCACTTACATCTTTTCTGAATAGTAAATCCATATTTAAACCAGGAGATAAAGCTAATTATCAGAAAAATAGCATATATGGCATGCAATGACAATCAGCCATTTAGCATTGTTGAAGATGATGGACTTAAGGAGTTGATGCAATCAATTAGAACCACTTTAGGGGTTATGTTAAATGTATCATAATAAAAAATGCACTTTTGAGTACGAAAATTTGGATCTATTTTTTTTATATATTAATACTCTCAAAAAAATAAAACTTTCCATTTTAAAGATTCCTTAATATAAAGTTAATAACCTGAGTTTGTTTCGTTACACTTTTACTTCATTTACATGCTACATTTAATATGTAAATACAATAAAAATGTCATGAAACCTACTCATATTGTTAACTTTATTATTCTGCTTCACTGTCAATAAATTGTGGAAAATAATTTATACTCTTATGTTCCTACAACTTTCTTGCTCATGCACACATTGGAATCCAGTAAAAAAGTAATTCAGCCAGCAACCTGTATATGGAAAAAGGATTTATACAGGATAGGGTAGGAAGAATTAAATATTTCTTTATTATCAAGTTATTTATACATGTGCAAGTAGAATAAACAAAGAAACAAAGAAGTAAATGTAAAAGAGAATTCATGCTTCTGCTATTCATGCAGTCCGAATGCAAATCCTCTCCATAAATGAATGCATGCTCACATAGTATCCATAGTATCATAGAAAACTTAAAAAAAAAAACCACACAGTTTATAGGATAATAACCCCTAGCTTTTCCGTCAATTAGACAAACAATTAATTTTAGAATTTGCAAGGCTAAGTAAAAAAAAATACAGTAAATCCCAAGAATGTAACTAATTGTACCATAGTGGCAATTCCAGTATATATGTCTTATCTATTTTTTACTGCTTCCTGACAAAATGCAAAATGTTGTCATATGATTTCTACAACAGATGACTTCTTGTAATGTAATGCATGAAGAAACTGTCATTATCAAAATTTCAAAACAAGTCCCAAAGCCATAAAATTGTTTCAAAATATTTAATTGGGATAGAGAGGGAGAAATCCAGAGACAGAGCAATTAATAATAGAAGCCTGGGGTATAAAAGTTTATGGTTATACTAGTATTTAATAATGGCTCTTCACTATTTACAGTTTCTTTCATTAATTTCAAGCAGATTTTCCTTCTTTAGAAGCTTTAGACCTTAATTTGATAATGCAATTCATTGCATCAATTGTAATGCATGCATCTTACACTTGAGATTAAATCCACTCATTTATGTAATTCAATATGTTATCTGAGTGATAACTCTGAACCCACAGTCACTCCATATTACATAGTTGTTCTTACCAAAGAGCTATCAACTGTAGACTGAAGCCAATATCTTTTACACATGCATTCTCAGATCCAAAATTTTTGACCATAAAACCATATGAACATCATTAACAGGGGGCTGCATCTCATGGAAAAAAACTAATTTATTCAATGCTCTGCTGGCCAAACATATGAGTATAGCGTATAAACAATCTGCAGCTATGCAGGAATACCATTCCAGAACCATTTCTTAACTTCCAAATTGTTAGAAAATAATTTCTTTTAAGAATCATCTTTTATAGTTTATTTTCAAGATGCAAGCATAACAGAAATGTTACATTTTCTGTTATATTTTTCAGCTATTGCTATCTATAAATCCCACATTGATCATCAACATTTCACTTCATCTATATATTAATATAATAGGATTATTTCCTTGCATACAAACATAAATTATTATTGTTCCTTTTACACATAAAAATATATATCATCTTCAGTTACTTTCAAGTGATTATTTTTCTTATTAAATGCATTTTAATTTTATTTTTACCATTCGGTGACAAATTTGAGCAATTACAACATTTAACAAATGGAAATAAAAATACGATAAATGCAAATTTTCATTCTAATATGAAAATGTGCAATATAAGTTAATTCAGACAATTTTGTTGTTCCTTATACAAAGGGCTGGTTTCTTAGGTTTTGACCTATTCATGCTGTAAACCATTACTACTTTAAAAATCATATTTATTTCAAAGGAAGAGAGAGAGAGAGAGAGAGAGAGAGAGAGAGAACATTGGGCCTAAAAATGCCTAAAATGGGTGATATATGTTAAGTTTTTAATCCATAAAAATTACAATTATTTCTTTTTCTTCATTTAGTTTTGAAACAAACGTTAGTTTAGAAAAAAAATGTTGATATTATCTATACTTTGTTTTTAAGTTTTGGCAGTCGATGTGCTGCAGGTTATTAATGAAAACTTTGATACCATGATTGAGTCAGATTTCTCATTCTGCTGTAACAATTACCCTTTAATAAACGTTATTTCTCTGAAGTTTTTTTTTTTTGATTGATTTATTTATGGACGTTCTTTAACATCTCAGGTTATCAGCGTCCCATTCAACTCAGGGCATGAAATGGCTGACAAATTTTGCTCAGAGGCCTCTCTTTCAGGCTTGAGGTTCTTTTTCGTGCCACAAATGTACGACATGGGATCCACGGCTTTACTTCCCTTCCGAAGGAAGCCATACTTAGGATTTTTATGCCCAAAAAAATCTATCGGTCCTGGCCAGGTTCGAACCTGCATTTTGGGTTTAGGAGGGTTTTGGGTTTATGGTAACCACACCACCAGGGCCAACTTCTTTGAAGTGAAAGATGGGATAAGGTTTATGTGTTACAATGCTAAAAGCTTTTGATGAATGTCAAAGTCTTTTTTTGCTAATTGCATTCTAAAACAAAAAGTAAGTACTACAAACTTATTTGAAACTTATATATTTCTATAGGCCATCATATGATAAAATGGTTATTGATTAAAAATCTGCATTTTATGTTTTGTCTTCTGCAAGCTCTTATACATCACATATATTTAATAAAAATTCAACACAATAGTATGACCAACATTTTTAATCTATTAAGTTGTATTTGAAGTGATTTAGTATTAATCCTGTAAACAAATATCTGATATAATTAAGATCTTTGTATGATTGAGTCAAAATACATATTTTTATTGCTCCACTTACTTGTTTATAATATGTAGAACTAGTTTAACAAACTCAAAATCGATGGTTAACTAATGATGCAAACAAAGGGTTCTTGAAACTAGTTCTACATATTATAAACAAGTGGAGCAATAAGAGTGTGTAGTTTGACTCAATCAAACAAAGATCTTAATTATATGATTAGCTTTACTGTAAAAGTTCCAATTAACATTTCTAGTTAAATTTCTGATTGCTTCAGAATAAGCAGAATAAGAGTCCATTATTAAAGCTCAATAAAATTTAAAATATAGCCTATTCTCTGTTCCTTAGTGATATTTCATGAGTTATTTTTCTCACAGATTTTGCCAATGCTAAATTATAGTGCATAATATATTTAATTATTTAACTAGGTTTGGGTATTCAGTATATAAAAAATAAAAATTGTTCAACTTTTAGATCTCAATTGGTATAAACTTTGTCTTTATGTGGGTTTATGGAGGTGGTATATGGATGCTAAAAATACATCTTCTCCACCTTCATGCTATCAACAAAAAATATTTCAGCTGAAAATATGGTTATGTACTTGATGTTGTAATTATATATTTAAAATGATTTTGAAGCAAATTGCTTGTAAAAAGATTATTTGTAACATAAGCTATATAATGTTTATATACTGGGGGATTTTTCCTTTGTGGAACCACTCCATGTGCAGTTTGTCACAGTTGATCAAGCTCTGCAGTTCTTAACTCATTCTCATACTTGAAAGCCAGCCAGAAAGCTGATGGGGAGGCAGTAAGAGTTTAGCTCTAGGAACATCGAAGTGTTCTTGTATTTTGTGTGACTGTGAATTAAGTATTCATTAGGCAGCATGACATAGTGTATTAATTACCTTAGTATGGCTCAATTCAGGTACTCTTTTCCCAAATAGTATTCATTTATGATTTGTGTGTGCATACAGATTCAACTCATGATGTATGGGAGAGTGTTTCAAGAGAGATTCCTTGATATTCATCTTCCAAGTTAAATTTGATCATAGATTGGTAAATACGTTTAATTTAATATGCATGATTCTTGATAAAAAGCATACACAGTCATGTACTGTACTCACAGAAGAAATGTTAAGATTGTCTTAGACTGCTCTGGAACATTCTTCTAAAAAGTATATCATTCACAGCAAATGGAAATTTCCTATTCCTCCATTTGAATACCTACAAAGCTATTAGATCTCCTAGAAAAAAATCCAGCATAGAACAGCTAAATTTTTAAAAGGTTAAAAAGAACATGGGGATGAAAATGTTAAGGCATTAGGTTGGGAAACACTAGCAGAGAGACATAAAAAAGCAAGGATAGTGTCATTATACAAAGTTTATACAGAACAAAATGCATGGATGAATAATGTAACTGGATTACAAAGACCCACATACCATAGTAGGAACAATCATAGTTTTAAAATCAATTGAAGGCAACAGAGAATGAATGTAGGTAAAATCTGTTTCATAAATAAAACCTTAAATGACCGAAATGATATACCTGCATTTGTCTTCAGTGTTGTCCTTTTCTGACAAGATTTAAAAGTAACCTAAAATTGCATGTGTAAAAATATTCATATGTGTAGATAAGAATGTAATTAGTGTTCAAATTTAAGTTTTTCCTAATCTACTTGAAATATTATTTAACTACTTAATGCATTTAATTGACTACTTGCTTAACTTGTTTAATATTATTATTCAAGCTAATAAGTGTTTAGGCCTAAATATGATTAATTATGTTTGATAAGTTTAATGCTTTAATAAATGAATTAAGTTAATATATGTAAAATTAAGTTGACAAATATTTAATTAAATTGACATATTTTACTAGCTTGATGGGTAATTTAACTATACTGATATGTTTCAAAAAGGTAAAATGTACAATTTAATTCGTATTTAATTCAGTTAATGTGTGAAAAACTAAGTTGACAGGTATTTAATTAGTTTGACATCATTAACTATGTTTATTGATTTGTTTTATTTATGGATGCTCTTTAACATCTCAGGTCATCAGCATCCCATTCAATTCAGGGCGTGAAATGACTGGTAAATGTTTCTCATAGGCCTCTTCTTTCAGGCTTGAGATTTTTATACATGCCATAAATCTACAAGGGACTTATGGCTTTACTTCCCTTCCAAAGGAACCTATACCTAGAATTTTTATGCCTGAAAAATCCATTGTCTCTGGGCAGAATTGAACACATGCTCTTGGGTCTACATGGCAAGTACGGTTACCACTAGACCACCAGGACTGACTTAACTAGGTCGATGGGCAATTAACTAGATTGACATGTTTTTAGTTAGATGAAATGCTCTTAATTACATTAATACATGTAAAATTAGGTGGTCATGTATTTAATTAGATTGATGTATTTAACTAGGTTGACATGCTGTTAGGTGAAATGTATTTAATTAAATTGACTGGCATGTAAATATGATAAAAATTAATTCAACATGTATTTAAATTTGATTTATTTATTAAATTCTAGGTTGACATTTGTTCTTCACTACCACCAGCTGTAAGCCTAATCGCAGTTAATAAATACACACATACAAGTTATTTGAACTCTGTGATGATAAAGAAAATGAGCCAATATGCACCAAATTCCTTGGAATCTACATTGATAAATGTTTAACTTATCATATAAATATGCTTTATAAAATTTATGTGTTATATATATATTTGTTAAGAAAATTATCATATTAGTTAGAAGGAGATATATTACTTCTATATGTTAAAATGATTTATTATAGGTTGGTACACTCACATATTACATATGGTATAGAAATCTGGGGAGGAAAAAGTATTTCTAATTTGAATGGAGTACTTATATTACCAAAAAAAAAATGTCTGAGATGCATATTTAATTTAAAAAAAATCTGTTTAAGAAGTATTTAGAAAACAGCTGACACTTACAGTGATATCGTTATATATCTATAAAGTTATTTTGCTAATGAAATCAAAAGGACATCATTAAATAAAGATCATTAATAATACAATACAACAGGAATTAATAATTATCATAGGGAGCATAGGACAAAAACATCAAGCAATAAAGATCCATATAACATAGGTATTATCATGTATAATAAATTTCCAAGTTTCATTAAAACTGCACAAGGTAATTCTTTTAAAAATTGTGGAAAATGTATCTCATTGATAAATGTCTGTACAGATTAGAAGATTATAGTTAGACAATGTTACCATTATTCTCTACATCAGGGGTTCTCAACCTATGGTATGTAAGTGAGCTACTGCCTGGTGGTTAATTTACAAACAATATTTGTCAGTTCTAGTGTAAAAACAACAGATTTTACATTATCATAAAAACTTTTGTGTGATACAGTACAAAAATAATATTAAATTTTAATCCTACAACAATGGCAGAGTGCAATTTGAATATATTAATCAGAGAATAATGGAATACATTTTGTCGTTTGTTTAGCTGCAAGATGCATTTGAAGTTAAGAAAGCTGGGAGTTACATTATTGTTGTGGAATGCAAGATTTTATTTGTTAAATTGTCAGATTTATATGTAGTTTGTGCCAGATTCAAAAGAAATAAGTACATTGATAAGTGGTTAATTAAAGGATTCTGCTCGAAAAGCTCAAAGGGAGAAATGAGTATAAGCGAGTAAATAATTCCACTTTGCCAGAAGCCACTACCCCTAATGCTAAGCATCGAACAGAGGATATTTGTACAAGACAGCAACAAAAAGCCCCATAAACAAGCAATACGAAGTACAATATAAGCTAATAATCATATGGTTTCACATATATTGCAGATGGAGAGGAAACCATCCCAATATCACAGCGTGGTTTGTTATGAAACACTTTCAAATCATTTGATGAAACCTTCCCTTTTGAAACGTCATTTTGGCACTAAAAATGGTGATTTGAAAACACAAACTGTAGGAATATTTTCAGAGAAAACAATCAGACTTGTCATCAAACAAATAACCTCATTTGCAGGATGTAACCTCACACAAATGGAGTATCATTAATATTACCAGCAGCTATAGATATGGTTAACATAATGTTCGGAGACAAGGTAGCACCACAACTTGAAGTGATTCCATTATTCAATGATACCATATCTCTTATGAGTTTTAGATTTGTCTGCAAATGTTAAGCAGCAGTTAAGAGATAAAAATTGCACTGGTCAAACTTTTCAATTCAATTGGATGAAACTACTGACATGAACATGGCCCATCTTCTTAACGAAGAATTCTTGTTTGTGAATCAATGCCTCAAATGAAATATTTTCAAAATTAGACAAATTTATGAAAATTAATGGTATAGAATGGAATAAATGTGTTGGTGTTTGTTCTGGTGGAGCACATGTGATGACTGGGAAATACAGTGGCTTGTTGCAAAGATTAAAAAAGAGCCCCAGAAGCAAAATTTTTACAGTGTAGCATTCATCATAGGGCTTTAGTCGCAAGAATGATGCCTGTTGCTCTAAAGAAATTTTTAAATGAAAGTGTCAAAGTTGCCAACTTCATGAAGTCCAGAGCTATGAATTCATGATTATTTTCCATTGTGCGTAATGAAATAGATGCTGAACAAGATTCTCTTTTACTTCACACTTAAGTAGGGTTTCAAGGGGAAATGTATTGAGCCCATCTGTTTGAACTTCATTAACAAGTGCAGATTTTTCTCTCCCATTCATCCTCAGACTTCAGTTATTTTACTTATGAGCTGTGACTTATTTGACAGATGTATTTTACAGTCTCAACCAGCTGAACAAGAGTTTGTAGGGTGCATTTACTTCCATATTCTTTATACAGGATAAAATTGAGGTTCTTAAGAAAAAAACAAGCTTCATGATAACATAAATCTCTATTGGAAATGCACCTTCCTTTCCATTGAAGATGCTTCCTTAAGTGAAAATAAAATTCCTGTTCATTGTGAACTGGCAGAGAATATTAAGGAGCACCTTGGGAGTCTCATCTCAGATTTCAATATATACTTACCTGAAAACCTGGATTCAGAATTTTGGATTAGAGACCAGTTTTCGATTGCTAACACTTTACCAGAAACCTTAACCCATTCCAAGAAAGACAAATCAATCTATTATGTGATAGAAGTCTCACGCAAATGATCAAGAAGATGGATTAGCAGACTTTTGGCTGGCATGAAAAGATGAATAACCAATGAACTCAGAAAAAGTTGTAAAAAATTTGTTGGTGTTTTTAACTACTTACCTTTGTGAATGTGAATTTTCTCTAATTTATATTAAAAACAAGTATAGAAATAAATTGAATACTGATGCCAACTAAATTCTAAAATTAAGTCAGTTGAAACCAAACATTAAAGAACTGTGTTTAGCTAACCATGCAACATCCTTCGCACTGAGAAAGGGAGAGTCAGAAATTAGTTACATTTGTAAAGTAGCTTTTAACGATTGTAAGTCGAGTACCGGAGTAACAGCATCAGGAATATATGTTTGTCAAAGTGTGGTTATAAATGTATTCCCTATATTTTAACCTTAACAAAATTAATATTTAAGGCCTTTCACAGGACAATCCATTGAATAGGAATATGTTTAACAGTTTTTCTTGAATAAATATCTAATTCTAAATACTAAATAAAAGAAATAAGTCAATAAATCACTAGTATTGTTATAAATGAAAAAAAAAGCTTATTTTGACACCTGTACCACAAAATCTGGCACTTTCCTCATGAAATTTGCTTACTGGTACATCCAATATCCTGTGTTGGATTCTTCTCTGGAAAAGGTTGAGACCCCTACTCTAGATCATGTTATCCAGACATTATATGATTGCTTATTTATATCCATAAACAAATAAATTTCTTTTGCTTGTTTTGATTCATCTGCTTCATAAAATTGATTTTAAAGGTTAAGTAACAACTCAAGATGTAGAGTATTATATTTTTGAGTATTATATTACTTCAATATTTAACTGATCTGATGAATTAATTATATATAAACTCTTAGATACTGGCTTTTACTTATATTCGCAAGTCTATGAGCAATAAAACTATATTATTATTATTATTATTATTATTATTATTATTATTATTATTATTATTATTAATAATAATAATAATAATTTAATAATAATAATAATAATAATAATAATATTAAGTTAAAACCCTATAAATTATTGTAGTGCAAGAACTTAACTTGTGACCCCACATATAGTAAATTTTGTGAAGGAATTTTAGTAGTGTGCATGATAGAGATATTGACCTAATCTAATTTTTTTATGGATGAATCTTGGTTTCATCTAATTGATGCTGGGTTTAGTAAAATCCATCCTGCTCTACCAGAAGTCCCTGCATTATCAAAAGATGACAGTGTGGCGCACCATTAGTGGCAAGAGAATAATAGGCCAAAATTTATTTTAAGAAACAATTAATACCATGATAGGTATGTGCATAATATTTTGCAACTCTTTTTCCATGAATTAACTGTGAGAGAATTTAGCTTCACCACTTTCCTACAGAACTCTACAATGGCACATACAATCCATATCTCCTTGCATGCAATTCATGAAATATTCCACAATAGTCATCATTAACAGCATATGGTCCACTCTGTCCCCTGATTTAACAGCTTACAATTATCTCTGGAAGGTGTTAAAGGAAAAAGTTTACAAGACAAACCCACACACATTAGATGAACTGAAAAATAACATTCATGAACAAATTTCTTCCATTTCTCAGAAGGAATGGTTAATTTCATAAGCCAATGCCAGAATTTTATGGAAAATGGAGGCAGTTTCAGCATCTTCTTGCTTGATAATGATGAATAAATATGCCTTTTAAGTATTGAAGTGTTAGTAATAACTCACATGACAATCACAGCTACAGACTTGCTGACTCCTATTTACCATAGTACCAGCTTGAACTAAGTGATCAGCATTATGTGTGGAGCAGTCCCGCGAAGGAACAATCACCCCATTACTAATACTAAAAACCTATGGATAATATCTTTATATCCATAGGTATTACTAATATATCAAAATAAAAATCTCAAATCGACATCTAAATAAATAAATAAATGCATGTATTATAATGGAAGGGACTCAGTGTTTATCGATGATCTCAATTGTACAAATGAAACAAAATTTCTGATACCATTTTGGCCAGTGACATGTTAAATTAATTATCTTTCATATGCTGCAATGCGTTAAATCACTGTCATTCATACATTCAAACAATAATGATAGAAAAAATAGTATAATTTGCTATTTTTTTCATAACTCAAAAGTATAAATTGTTTGAGTCTGCAAAATTACATTTGTTATTATTGAGCTTAATGTTCAAAGAATTGATGTTAATAAAGAATAAAAAGTAAGCAATGGTAATTATGAACTTGTTTATGCAGTAAGATTATGTAAACATATGTCTACTGACAGCCACTGCAAAGCATTAATCAATGCTATGCCATTTGTTTTGAAATGAAATATTTATTTTCTCAAAATCTTTAAGATAGAGAGGGAAAGATATTTAAACTTTTCCCCCTTATTTAGCTCTATTACCAATATTTTCTGGTAATGAGTTCCCTTCCATCCTGCATACAAGAGTAGGACCATAAGTTTCCGGCCTAGCCAATAAGGAGTACCACCTTCACAAAACCCTTATCTGGTGTCATATCTTATCTGTTAAGTAAATAATTACAACTGTAACTTCCACTCTGCTGTGTTCAGTTGTTCAGATATAGTTGCATAAGGAAAGCTATGTATAGAAGATTGTGACATGTTCAAAATGAAGTATTAGGTTATTATGTTCTTCACAAATGAAATTAAACAAATTGGACAGTGTATATTCTACTGTAAAAGAATGAGGCAAACTTTTTCTAATAGGTTGAGAAGGCATTGAAGATGAAGAGTGTGCAGGTCAGCCCTTGGGGGGTGCTCACTCCTGAAAAACATCGCTCTTGTGGAATGGAAAAATTATGGAAGAGCGACGGCTCAAAATTACAGAAATAGCTGCAAGGTTCGGGCTCTAAAACAACAGTATTTCGAATTATTCATGAACATTTAAAAATGAATAAGGTTTGCGCAAGATCGGTGCCTAGACTTCTTTCTCCAGTCCAAAAGCAGCAACAATTCATCTGTTGTCAGGCATTTTTGGAGCTCTGCCATGGCAACAAGAGAGAAGTTCTGCAAACTATTGTTATAGGAGGTGAAACTATGGTCCTCTACTATGATCCCTTGTCCAAAAGAGAATCAATGGAGTGGCATAAGTCTGACGAAGCACCGCCTCTAAAGGCCAAGGTCACTCAGTCAACCAAGATCATAGCCACAATCTTTTGGGACTGTGAAGGAATACTCTTCATTGACTTCAAGGAGGAACACCATGATAAATGGGGAGTACTATGCTGGTGTACTGCACAGACTACACGCTTTCATCAAAGAGAAAAGGTGAGGAATGCTGAGTGGTGGTGTGCGCCTTCTTCAAGATAATGCACCTGTGAACAAACTCTTGTTGAAAAGGAAGCTGTGAAGAAATGTGGCTTCAAGGAGATAGACCATCCACCATACAGCTCAGATCTAGCTCCCAGTGACTATTTCCTCTTCTGAAAACTCAAGAAGGGCCTTTGAGGAAGGAAATTTAAGTTTAACGAAGAAGTGATGGATGCTGTTTATGCCCATTTTGAGACAAGACCTCTGACTATTTTTGGGGGGAATTGAATTGTTAATTCAAAGATGTGGGAAGTGTATTACAATAAAGGGTAACTATATTGAAAAGTGAAATATAGTTTTTGTTTTTATCATACCTAGAAAATGGTTAGGCTGGAAACTTGTGAACCTACTCTTGTACGTACATAGGGATGGATGGATAAAATAATAACCAGAGAAGCAGAAATTAATGAAACATGGCATAGTTACACAAATAGTGTGATATTGTTCACGTCTTCTTATATATATTAGATATTTGAAATCCCTAAACTTAAGAAGTTTTGACTTAAAGTTTAGACCCTGTTAATAAAAAGCTTATAATTGCATTTTATAAAGCATAATAATTATCAGTGGTATAACTAACATAAAACACTTGTTTTAGATTGTGAAGTTGGAAATATGTAATATTTCTAAGGTGCTTCAAAACAAGCAGAATAATTTTTGTAATATCTTCTTTTTTTTATTATAACATCCTAAAAAAAATATAATTATCTAACATCATTAGGAGAAAAAAACATACATAAGCTACTTTGATCTTCACTGTACCTCGTCATTTACATGGAATACAATAATTGTAGTAAAGTTTTTTAGTATCTGAATTTCTAAATGATTGAACAAATAGTTCATAATAATTAGTTTATGTATTTGCACATCTTTTGTTAAACTTAACAACTTGGAGCTGATCACAATTCAGTTCATTTGTTTAGAAAAGTGAAGATGTTGAAAGTATATTGTATTTTGAAATATTTTTAAATTTAAAGACAAATTTTACATTAGTGTTACAAGTAGAAAATACATTAATGAAAAGCTGAGAGTCATATATAAATTTTTTAATTAAAATACTATTGCCCACATATTACAATTTCAGAATATTTGCACAAATTATAACATGTAGATTGAAAATAATTTAATATTTTAAAAATTTACTATAAAATAATATGTTTTGTGGTTTATTTATTCCATGCAAGATGCATTATAAGGAAAAAAATGTTAAAAATTGTCAAAGATACAGTTTGTTGAAAATTTGATGATGAAAATCTTTAAGATACTAACTGAATCAGCACAGGGAATGTGCCCCTCTTAACATGATCTATATTGATACAGATTCACTTGAAATGACTTCATTAAAGAATTTCTCATATGATTGTAGCTATACTTGGCTTTTTATGTTATCAGCTATTAAAAACACATCAAAGTCACTTTTATATCAGCAATGAAAAAGCATATAAAGGAGCAAGCATATAGTAAAGTTAGCATATTCACAGATGAAAATAAAGAAATAAGTAACAAATATTGAGAAAGAAAGACTGAAAAAAGCACACAGATACCAAAATATTCTATTTCTTATAATGCCATGTTACATTCAATTTTATTTATATATATAGATATATATTTGTGTATAATATGTATATATATAATCAGTCTCATATTAGCCTGAGCTATTTTTTTTTTTAACATTTAGGCAAGAATACACATTTCAGCTATTACAATTATAACAGACATGCTATTTTCAAATACTGCATTAATGTATATTTTAATACATTAATTATATGGATTCATATAAATAAACAATACCATATATTTATTTCCATTTTCCTTCCTGAGTTTATAAAACTACATAGCTTAGTTGAAAATTACATGGGATTAATATAATATAACAATTGGACCCTTACTTTTTTATCCATTGCATGCTTATTCTGATAGAAAAAACAGAGTTAACACTCAGTGCAAAGGAGGAGAAAAATTAGTCGAATAATTATTTGGCAACAGACAGCAAGTTATACAGGATACTTCATATGGCCACCATCAACTGAGAACTCATCTGCATTGATGAGGTTGATGACTGGCAACTCACCTAGTTCTGAAGGAGGAATCAGAGCTTGGGGTTTAGCAAAAGTTCCCACTACTTCTTCTTCGGTTTCCTCCATGACATCTTCACAAGCCTCTTCATTAAGAGTCTGTAAGGCTCCACATATCATTTGCTCTTCCAATGTCACCTATAACATGTAAAAAAATCTACCTCTTACAATCTTAGCCATTTTTGGTCCTTCAGTAAAAGAGGAAAAAAGTTTTCAATCTTTCTTAATATCTTTCTTCACTTTCAAGCCCTTTATCACATAAAGGCAAACTTTAGATTTTAACTTGAAGTTTCATCCACTGTTAATATTGATTTACAATATTTCTATTGGCCATTTTAAATTTAGTTTCCTATTCTTACTCCTTTATAATGCCTCTACTTCCTTATGCATTCATAAACTACTTGACAGATATGGGTACCATAAAGCATATGAAGTTTCAACTTCACTATTCTCCAAATGTGGGGAGATAAATGTAAGAAAATTGATTTTGCACAAATAGCTAAACTTTTAAAATAAATAATACAAATATTATTAATATCTTAAGAAAAGCTGACAAAGAAAATGAGCAATAGTGTGCTCAAAATGAATTGTACAACAAAATGATCGAAACATCAAACCCTTGTTTTGCTTTTATAGTAAATATCTTATGACAAACACAGTACTCTATTAATAAACAAAACATATGTATTATACACATTCTTTTTTACAAAGGAAAAATCATTTGGCTTATGTAACAAAGTATCTAAGTCAATATTAGCCATTCTAATCATTTACTACAGCAATTCACTTGATATGATAGTAATAAACCCTAACAGCTCTTTAAAATAAATAGAACCACAGGTAACTGTCTACTTAGATTGCCCAACCCATCATTTTGAAGGTCTGGTTTTTTTGGCTTAATTTTCAAATACTAACAAAATGTGGATAGAAAAAATGTTGTTTCATACTATTTCTACTGACATTGTGGTTTGTGCAGATAATGCATCTTTTCTTAATATTCACAAAAATTTTAACTGCTTTCCTATCCAGCACAAAGAATTATTCAGCAAGCACAATACTAGTTTAAAAGTAATGGTATTTTCATGAACATAAGTAAAACACACATTATTATTTTTACCTTGAGAAAATGTAAATTTACACGTAGCAAGACAAGTAAAATAGTACTTTGATATTGACAAAAATCTAATTTGGAACTCTCAACATTGATTTTGCTTGAGATAAATTGTAGCATGTGTTCTTGTTAGCAAATTTGAAAAAGGAGTTTCAAAGGATTTTGCTTGTACAGTATATTATGCATTTTTCTAAGTACATTTACATAAGGGTTAATATTATGGGGAGGCAATTCACGAATATCAGAGATATTAAGAATTCAAAAAAACATTGTGAGAACATTGACAGACAGATTAGACAGAAAATTGAACAATATAAACCACTATTAAAAATTCCTACAGGATTAATTTATACCTCTATGATATACTGGTATATAACAATGAAAATTTATATTTTTATAATCTAATTAATTAAATATATATATGAAGCATGACTTATAATGAAAGTAGATAAACCATCATTCCATAGGTTACAGAAAACTCCTAAATACTATAAAGTAATTGGGATGTATAATGCTCTTACTCTAGAAATACGTAACATAAGTGCTCAAGTATTTAAAAATAGGTTATACAAATGGACAACAGAAAATCCTTTCTATAGTTTTCAAGAATTTTAAGAAACATTTATATTATAAGCTATTTATATTCTACATCTATCAATGTAAGTTTCTAAAAAGGTATACAAATTTATATTTCCTATATTACCACTCCATATCAACAGCTTCGAGAGTACAAAATTTATGTGTGTTATGTAAATTGTATTTGACAAAGTCTATGGTAATTTTTGGAATAATTGAATGAGCAGCAGCAGCAGCAGCAGTAGTAGTAGTAATTATTATAAGAGAAATAAGACACTGAAAAATAAAGACTGCACCATGAATGAATGGCTATGGGCAATAATGACAAAAATAATAGACTACAGGCTATGAAGAATGAATAAACTGCTACAGGAATGGTTGGTTCATGCCCATTTCTGGACCTCTTCTGCTGCTCAAAGCTCTCAAACTGGCAAAATACTAAATAAGCTGGTTTAAGCTTTCCAACGGAAACAGGCATAACACTGTTAATCAAGTGAGGCATACAAATGGTAAAAGACGCTTGTTTTTCTGAACACTTTCCACAAAACTACTCTTTTTATAGGGAGAAAATGTATAAATGGAAGGAAAACTTGAAAAATCCTTGGTGACAGGCACATCAGCTAAAACCCAATTGCTCGAGAGACCTGGATATAAGTAAACTGCCAGTGCTTTGAAGATAGAACAAAGTCTGAATCTTTGTTCATTGATGCAGGAATGGTTCAATAATTTCAATGCTAAGCTGAAGAGAGAAAATTGTCATATGTTTCTATTCCTTAACACTGCTGTAGGTCACCCATAGGCAGTAATTGCTAAGATGGAGGATGCAAGCAATGTAAATGAACTTGGAAATCTATTTCTGTGAACTGGAAATAATCTTTATTGAAATTTCTTGAAAATGCTAAGAAAAATATAAAATACAAGGGGTTTCCACCTAGCTGACCCAGCCCATTTTAGGTGTACCTCCTCACAATTACAGAAATGTTAATACAATAATGATTTTATACTAACCCTTTATCAAAATTCGAAATAATTAAATAAAGTAAAAAATTTCCACCTTAATTGCATCAGACTCCAGTCGCTGGTTCATCAGCAGTAGCCTATTGGAATTCTAGGGGCTTAAAATAAAATATTTCAATTACTCTACCTATGCCATTATTTTATCAGCTAGTCACAGTCTCTACAAACTACTACTTCTTTTATTTGTTAAACATACTATAAAGAAATTTGAAATGTATAAAGTGCTAAGAAAAATTTAAATATAAACTACAACAGGGCCTCCACCTATCTTTAGGTATAACCCCACACAATTACAATATTTGATATAATAATACATTTTATACTAACATTTTACCTAAATTCTAAATAGCTAAACAAAGTACAAAACATTGATTGCATAAATTCCCAGTCTCCGGTTCATCAGCAGCAACCTACTGGAATTCCAGACTTGGACCCAATCCAAGGCACTAAAATAAATATTTCACTTACTCTACCTGTACCATTTATTTTGCCAACAAGCTATAATCCCTACAAACTACTAATTCCTTTATTGCTCAAATACTAACTATAATAGTACATTATTCACCTTCTAGGAAATTTCCAATATCCCAAGCTCAATAATTCAATAAATTTAATAATACTTCACTCCCAACTGCTCTTAGACCAATGGCATTTTTATAATCGTACTGTATTCTTTATCATTCAAATTACATATCTTTCAACTGACCATTTTCATTTCATTTTTAACTTCCATAATAACCTTCCCTAATTTGAATATCTGCTCACGATCTTTAAAGATCTTTCTCAATATAATTCCTTTAATCCTCATTACTCATTTCTTATTAATTAAACTTTCCCTCCAAACATTTGTGGCTTTACACTAGAAAACAATAGGAATTTCATCTTCCTTCTCTCCAGAGATGGAACATATTACTGGAATAACATATCCCCTGATTCCTCTTAATTTCCAAACACCTAATCTGAACCAGGCTATCCCTTCTCTTTCATTTTTCTTGCAAATTAAAATATACTTCTCCCTTTCTAGGCCATCTTTTAATTGCTTATAATATGCTAGTGAGCTTGTCTCTCTAATCTGGGCAAATAAAACTAATCTATCCATATCTTCCATTCTTGATCTCACTTCCCTCCAACAACCTCTTCTAAAATATCCAATTTTAACCCAAAAATCTCCTAACCTATTTCTAAATAACTGTTCTCTAATTTTGTTCAACCGGGTATTAGTTATTATACTCAATTTTTTCCTTGATATTTCAGGCATATTTTCATAATGTCAGTATCGAATAGCTCTTGAACCCTAAATAAATATTTCATTACTTTCTCCGTCATAACCCTCTGATGCTTACCTTTCCTAACTCTATCAACATTCCTGTACTTTCAGTATTATTGGGAACTCTCAAAATTAATTACAGAAAATTCTTATTATTAAATTCAAATTCACCATCCCTCCTCTATACCCAAAATTTCCACTTCACAAATCCATTATGATTCAAACAAGGGAGAATATAGCCTTTCAAACCACTTGATAATTATTACTGGCATCCTATATAAACATTTTCTTATCGCTGTCATGGCAATTTTCTCCTTTGCCATTGCAGTTGTTTTCTGTTTTTCCCAACCTCCATTACTACAGAACTTTATGCCCAGATATGATAATTCACTAATCAACTGAATTTCTTTATCTGCCATGAACCATTTCTCACCTTATGCAGTTTATTGCCCTTCTTAAAAACTATGATTTCAGTTTTATTCTCATTCACCTTCAGTCTCCACTCTTCACAATACCTGTCAATCTCACCTCACCGCCACAGGTGGCCGAGGTCGTTAAAGGGTGGACTCATGAGTGGGAGATCTGGGGTCCAAATCCTGCCAGGATTGTTCTCCCTGACTGGGGTTTTTTCCAGGTATTCCTCAGTCCTCATGAATGGCAAATGCCAGGTAAGTACCCTAAACTTAGGCCTGGAATGCTTCCTTCCTTAAAAAGAAATATCCTTTCCGAATTTATCATTTCATTTCATGTATCATCAGTGTGCATCACCTGTGGTGCCTCAGTAGTAAAAACGGGTGTTAAACATACTCAGAATCTAATCTATAGCTAACTTTTCAGCCAATTACTGATATTGAACATACCACCAAGTCATCTGCATAAAGTAACTCAGGGATATCTACATTATTAATTGCATGTATGAGAATTGCTTCAAGCTATCCAAAATATTATCAATAAACAAATTAAACAATATTGGGGTTTAATTTACAACCTTTAATTTACAACTTCTCTCACGTCCCACAGCATTAGTAACTTCATCAAAGTCACATCTAACACAAAATTTGTTTTGATAATATAACCCCTGTAATATACTTATCAATTTCCCACTTAAACTCTTCTTACTTAATTTGTACCATAGAACTTCTCTATCCACCCTATCATATGCCCTTTCTAAATCAATAAATATAGCATACAATCTACCTATCATTTTAATTATAAATATACTATCCACTGTTCTCTTTCCTTTCCTGAACGCAGTTCAGTAGGATGATATTCTCTGATATTCTTCTGACCAATTTTGAATTCTCTCTGCCAATATTCCTATAATTTTTTTTTTCCAAAATTGGATAACAATGCAATTCCTATTTGGTTTACTTTCATTCCCTTCACCTTTGTATATGGGGTGTATATAGCCATATGCAAACTTTCTGGCACTTTCTACTTCTCTTTAATTACATTCATAGAATTTGTTGAAAATGTTAGCCTCTTTTGATTTTCATACCTAATTTTAAAAAACCCTGTAGGTAAACCATAGATTCTACTGCCTTATTTATCTTAAATTTATGAACTTGACTATGAACTTCTTCCTGTGAAAATGGTCTATCCAACACCTCATAATTATTAAAAGCCTCTAAATTCTGACCCTCCCACCCCTTAGTTTCCACAACAAATAAACTCTGAAAATATGTAATCCATTTATTTGGACTCATACCTACATTCTTTCTCCCCCCTTTCACGCATTGATTAATAGTCTGCCAAGCTTGCTGCCCTCTTTCTGAATCTAGCTTTTGCTCAATTTCTGCAGTTTCTACCTGTTCCCCACTCTTGCTTCTTGTGACTGAGCAGCTGCCTGTATCTCTCATGCAATTGGATCATAATGCTCCTATTCATTTCATCATTTCTCTATCTTCATCTTGTGACTGTCTCCCGTACCACATCTCTCATTCCTCACCCTCTTCATCAAACCAATTATCATAAACTTTATTTTTCCCTCTTTTGCTTATAATTATATCACTTCCAGCCCATTTAAGCATAAGTTCACACAACTCTACAGCATCATTACTTATACCTAGGCAAATCATTAAATTAATTTTGTGCACACACAACCTAGCCATTGCTAAATCCAGTATCTCATAAAACCCATCAGCATCAGCCTTTCCAGGGGCCCACTTGTAGCTAATTATCTTAGTACCAGATCCATATGCATCCTCTCTTCTACTGTCAAAGCACTCTTCATTGCACCATGCCACTATTAATGAAAAATGGGAACTTATCTCAACCATGTTCATTATATTGAATTCCCGAACTTTACTCAAAATACTATAGCTACACAATACATAATCCACAACACCAAAATGTTGTCCCTCAACTAGCCCCTCTCAAACCATCAGATACCTCCAAAACCTTGGGATCCAGCCATCATATCAAGTAGTTGATCAACACCTAATGATGAGAATGATTGCTGTCAAAACATGTCCTAATATTGTATACAGAAGTGGAGTTAGTGTTAAAATATTAAATAAATTCTAATAGGATATATATTTCATACATATATTTCATTATCTATAGTTTCCTAAGTGCAATTTGAATCTTCCCTATATGTGTTTTGAGTTGCCTAATAAATAAATTCATTCATTAACAATTTAAGAGCCTTTTTGCAAATGTTAAATGAAATGAAATTTATTGAAAATATATCCTAGCATACTACATAATATACATATTTTATACAAAAGAGAAACTCAATTTTATTAATGTACTGTTACACTAATTTAGAATCATATTTATTTAAACAACTAACATTCAACTTTATATGCATATTATTCAATTTAGTACAAAATAAGTTCAAAAAATAAATGCTAATCTTACTTATATCTCATACATATCTTCTTTCTAGAGTTGCTTGCTTACATTCTGATGCCAATACACATAACTCTGGATTATTAGTGTCCATCATATTTATTGGTGTAATATCATATTCTTATTTATACTTATCTGACCTATTATTTTATGTCTCCCTCTTAATAATTCTTATTCATTTCTCTCTAACTTTGTCCAAATAGCTCCTTATAATTTTTATATTCTTCTCTCCTTTTAGAGTTAAAATTTTTCTAATTCATATTTCCCCATTTAAATTCTTTCATTATGGTTGCCAACTCAGTCTCTGCATAACTTTCATAGACCCAGGACCATGGGTTCAATTCAATAGATTTTTTCAGCATAAAACTTTCTAAGTTTGGCTTCCTTTGGAAGGAAGTACAGTCAATGGTCCTGTGTTGTAGATTTAAGGCATGTAAAAGAACCTCAAGCCTGAAAGAAGATGCTGCTGAGAAAAATTGATTGGCCATTTCTGGCTCTGAATTGAATGGGATGTTGATGACCTGAGATGTTAAAGAGCATCTGTAAATAAATCAAATCAACAATCTCCATAACTTTGTTTGCTTGCAGTATAATACACAATGAAAATCCTTACTGGTTTTTCCACATATTGGACTTTTTACTACATCTTTGTCATATCTTAACCATTTTAAATTCAAACTTCAGTTCTAGCCCATACAAAACCTTCACAACCTGCTTTATTGCACTGTTCTATATACTTTTGCATACTCCATAATATTTTTATTTCCCCATTAAGTCTCAATGAATTTGCTTCTCTCATACTACCAAATTTTTCTTGTCTTTCAATATCTTCCAATCTTATGTTTATTACTTCCCATAATCCTCTGTTTTTATATTCCCTATTTATCCACATGTTTCCCATTGTCAAAGTTCCTGCACTTTGAGATATCTTGGCTCTTGGGTCATTTCTCTTGGATATTGAAACATTCTTTAATAATATCACTCTCTTTCAATATGATAATTTTATATATGTATTTAATAACTCTTGTAATAATTTTTATTTTGGTGGAATGCCTACCTAAATCTAGCAGTACTATACCATTTGGTAATGCTATCAGTAAACTTAAAATTTGTTTCCAAAAACTTATATTTATTTTATCAACATTTTCCCAAGCATTCTCTATATCCAATATTTCCACCACACGTTCTACTATAACAGCCATATCAGACTTTATTAACCACATTTTTTACAATCTTGATAATGGGTTCAAAACTGCTGAGATATTCTTAGATTTGAGTAAGACCTCTTGTGAGAAAATCCTTGATTCAGTTAGAAACTATTACTACAACATCTTTAAAAGCAGTATCTCATTATTTACATGATATGAATTTAAAGGTTAATCCTAACAAAAGTAAGGTAATGGCATATTTGATCATTGTATAAATTGGGAGCATCATGTTATAATTACTTTAAATAATACAAAAAATTTAAGGGTATATTATTACAAATGTTTAAACATAAAATAGACTATAAATTCATCCTGAAATTCACATGTAAATTTTAAATACAAAAAGATTAGCTTTTGTATATATACTTTAAGGCATTTAACATTTTATTTAGACCATTAAGTTCTAAAAAATGTATACTATGGAACTGTGTATACAATTTTATCTTATGGTATTGAATTCAGGAAAGCTGTAGTGTAAATAACATGAATGGAATATTGTTACTACAAAAGAGATATTTAAGGTGTACATGTGGGTTAAAACCGAGAGACTCCTGCAGGAATATTTTTATATAACAGGCTATTAACAGTTTTATATATATAAAAGAGAGTGAGTTATACTAATTGCAATTTCAAAACATAGAAACAACTTAATCAATGATCATCTATATTCTTATAATACAATAGAAAGGATAATTACCATAGAATAATGATCAACTAGAAATCAAGACAAAGAACCTAAAATTTAAGGATTAATCTTATATAACAAATTATCACTATATATAAAAAATTGTAAAGGTATTAGTTTTAAGCTCAATTTGAAGAACTATATATTTGATAAATGTATTTATAAGCTGAATGAATTTTAACTCTAATGCAAATATAAAATGACAATGTTAGAAATTTGTACCCAGTCTATTGACAGTAAATAAATAAATTAATATAATAATAATAATAATAATTTTTGCTTCTTCTGTTGTGTAATTCCTTCCAGTCAACTTACTCTTATAGTGGAATTTTTCCTAAACATCTCTTATAACACTCATAACAGCTTTTCCTTTTGCTATGGCCTTTTTTTCTGTTCATTCCAATTCCTAGAACTTAATCTTGTCCTTAGATAATTAAATTTCCTAAACACCTCTGTTTCTCTCCCACTTAACAGCCATTTTTCATCCTTTCTGAATTTATAACCTCTTTTAAATGACTTCTTTTCAATTATTTTCAATTCCCATTTGTTACAAAAAATATTCACTACTTCGATTGCCTTTCTCAATCCTCCACTAAATATACCCAATTGCTAAATCATTTGCAAAAAGCAACCCTGGTACTTTTTTATTATTTATTACTGGTAAATGCCAATTTCTCTTTGAATCTTGTCCAGAATGTCATCAGTATAAAAATTTAACACTTAATTTACAGTCTTGAAGTTTTCCTATATGTTCATTTTTCATAATGAAACTGGTATTGATAAATAAAATTTTAAATTTTTATTCTTATAATTAGGCTTTTTCAAAAGTTGATAGGTGCAGTCCATAACTGTGTGAGAAAGTGGAACACTTAATAAAAATAACAACAAAAAATTTAGAAATTTAAAGAGAAATCAAACTGATATCGACCATCTAGTAGAATATTTATGTGACTATTATACTTTTATACACTTTCTTTGCCTCTTTTGGTTGTCAATTATTTTTCTGGTAAAATACAGGAACTGTAGCAATTTTAATCCCTTTTCAACTTCAGTAACTTTACTGGACATGCTGCATATGAGGTGTGTTCAAAAAAGGCTGAATGTTTGCTGTGACATCTTTATTGTTCATGTACAACATTTTAAGCCCTGTCCTCAAAGTAGTCCCTTCTACAGGCAATACACATTCCCAATGTTTCTTCCATTTTTTGAAAGCCTCCTGAAATGCACTTTCTGGGATGGCATGCAGGTCTCTTGTTACATTGTCCTGAATCTCTTCTATGGTTTGGAAATGACGTCCTTTCAATGTGGTTTTAATTTTGGGAAACAGGAAAAAGTCTGCTTGAGCTGGGGCTAGGTCTGGAGAAAAGGGTGGATGGGGATAATGGGAGTCTGATATTTTGCCAGATAGCTACGGACAAGGAGCAATGCATGAGCCAGTATATTGTCATGATGCAATATCCAAGTCTGGTTTTTCCACAATTCAGGCCTCTTTCTGGGCATAGCATCCCACAAACATGCTAAAATGTTCTGGTAGACTTCTTTGTTTACCATCTGACCACATGGTACAAATTTGTGATGGACACTGCCTTTGCAGTCAAAAAACACCTTGATCTTTATCCGACTCATGTGTGCTATTTTTGGACGAGACCTTTTGTCCACCCATTGTGACAATGCGCCTTAGTTTCAACATCATAACCATAAACCCACATCTTGTTTACTGTTATGGAGTTCTTAAGTAAGTTTTTATTGCTCTTTGCACTGGCAAGCAGTTTCTGACTGATTTCAACCAGGTCTGTTTCTGATATTCAACAAATGCAGCATGAATTTTGCACTGACACGATGCATCTCAAGTTTCCCACTCAGAATTTCATGGCAGGAGCCTACTGATGCCTACTTCATCAGCAACTTCTCAAATAGTTAAACGATTTCCATGAATCACAGCACAAACTCTCTTGACATGGTCATCATCTGTTGATGTGGAAGGTCATCCCGGCCTGAGATCCTCATCGACAGACATTCTACCATGTTCAATACACTTAAACCATTCATAGCATTGCATGCGACTTATACAGTCCTCCCGTATGCTTGGCTAAGAATTGAAATGTCTCTGCCAAGTTTGTAGCAAAATTTCACTCACAAACACACACACACATACACACACGATATTCTTCAAGCTCTTTTGTTGTCACTTTGTCACTAATCCGATGAACAGCTTGTACATGTGCTCACTTCAGCAGCTGTATCTCGACAACTAGCAGCCATAGCAAAACAAGTCAAATGGCAGTTGGTTGTCTAAGCCTGCCACTAGGTGCGCTCAGTAGCCACAGCCCTCCCTGTGCAGGTTGATGCGCTATTTAAAAAATTCGGTCTTTTTTTTAATATACCTCCTATGTGTTCAGCACTGCAACAAAAACCTTGTGATGTTTAGGTAAAAAAAACTTTAGGGTAATGTAATAACTTTAGGCTGTGTGGCCATTTTGGATAGTAATGTTGGTCTCATTACTTCTGTGTACTGTATTTGAGGTTCTTAATTTGCTTATCTTTGTTCTGGATCTTTAAAGTGCTATGCTTTGCTAATATACTGTAATAATTATTGATAAGATATAAGACATCCTTCTGTACTTTTTTGTTCTTCCACACTGAATTTGCAGTCATATAAAATGTGATCCATAATCAGAAAAAATTGAAAATTTTAGAAGGTTCTGCTTATTCTAAGAAAGTGATGAGCATTACCATTATAATACTATTATTCTGAATGGTACAAGAGTGAAAAAATTAATGAATGGTAAGAACCATTAGGTGGAGTTCTTTTATTCTAGATTCCACAAAAAATATAGCAATTAAAATGATCACCATTTATTTCCCTTGTTTCTAATCAAAACTACATTTATATCCAGGGATTTTTTTCTACAATAATAGTACAGCAACTCTTCCCTTGACAATTCACAGACAAATTATTCTACAGAATGCATCTGCTCATAAATACAAACTTTTTTTAAATTACCATATTACATTTTATTGAAAGATGGGCTAAGGATAATCATTAATAACAAATAACAAGATAGCCAGTGTTTATAAAACAATAAATGAAATGTGGACATAATGTCTTTATTTCTGCTAAGAAAATTACAAATTATAACTTGGTGTACATTCCAGGCTCTTTGTACACATAAGAATAAAGGTTATAATAGTATAACCCTCATGCAAGTGTATACACTAACAGTTATAGGGACTTTTGCTACATGCTTTAAGCAATAATAAGTAGATTCTGAAAAACATACTTGTGATAGAATTCCAAAGTTGCTAAAGATGCTCTCAGTTTTCAATTATTTTTTTTTTGCCAATAAATTGGTTACAATTAAAAAAATCTTATTCATCAATTAATTACATTAGATGAATATTGGTCACTATAATAATAGGGTCTAACTCCTGAAGAAGTATGAACAGTTCGAAAACATTGATTGGGCAGATAAAACTAAAAGAAGAAAGACTCGTACAGTTCTGTTAAGAACCTTTGCTCTTCTTAGCACAAATATATATATTTTTTTATTTACCAGCCTAAAGGATTAACAAGACCACCATCACTTACAACTTTGTTTTAAAAAATATGCACACTTCTAACATGCATGATGTTTCTTCTTCCCTGTTGCATACTTTACTTTTGGTCTCCAAAGCAGAATGACATCCTTGTAGAAGCCATCACTTCACTTATTTTTGAGAGTCCAAGGGTGTTAGTACAGCTCCAACAATCCTAATGAACAGCAGATTGCTGAACATGTTGACATCAGAGCTACTCTCTCTAGTGCCATTATTGAACTTGATTCTGGGTGGAGTCTCTCTCGCATTCACTTGAAAATATAGGAATGGTTTAAGAATGCTTCTTAAGTTTGCAACATTCTCAGGAATTTCATCTGGTTTCTTCATATGTTTGGAAGCTTGGAACAGTTTCTCTTTCAGAAATCTGTGGCAGAATTGCTAAATTTCTCCCTCTTCATAAAAAATATTTTTTTCAATTCCTGTATACCCTTTCTTATGGTTGAGCACAGTAGCAAATGTTGATTATTTCAGATTTTTATTAGAAAGAAGTTTTGTTGTAATTGAAATCTTGAGGTATCCATAAAAAATCACTGTGAAATTGCTGCGTCAGCAACTTTCTCTCTGTTGTGAAGACCGGTTTCACAGAACTTTGAGTTCTCTTGCAGTCTTTGGAGATGTGTGGTAAGTGCGACATACAGTATGTCAATGAAGCTTTGGAATCTGTTCATACCTCAAACTTCTTTAATGGCATAATGAACAAACTGCTCCAACCTATGGCTGACACAGTGCCACAAAATAATTTAAGTTAAGTTGTCTTTTAAGAGCTTGGAGTCTCTATCCCTTAATCCAAATATGACAGCAGCTCTGTCAAAAGCTGATGCAATCAAGTGATCTTTCAAAAAGTTATAGTAATGCCAAGTGCTTTCAATTTACCTAACAAACTTGAAAATACATTTGTTGCAACAGTTTCCAGTTCAATAAGGTCAATGAAGCAATTAACGGTCTTCTTTATGTCAGTTTCATGAAATGAGACATAAAGATACACATTTAACATGGATTTCTGGCTTACAGTTGTGGCTTCATAGATCATAAGAGCAACTTTATTCTTTGAGGCAATTTCTTCCTCACTATAGATTTTCTCATTTCCATGGCAATGTGGCTCATAATATTTATACAAGCATAGGTAGAACAAAGGATTCTACCTATATCAACTCTACTCACTCTTAAAGCTAGATCTCATATTGGAAATTGTAGAATTGTAGTTTTTCTTTGTTCTTTGTAAGTCATGCAGAAAATTCTACATGTGAGTTCTGTTTCTAGACTTAATGCCTTTAAGCAAACTGTTTCTAGTTTTTGTTTGTTATTCTTCTTTTATGTTTGCAAATATTCTTTCTCACAGATGTCAACTGCTTCTTCCAGCTTTCACCATTATATGAAACTTGTCTGAGCACCCATTCTGTGAAATGTTCATAGTTCATAGTTCTGTAAACACCTGCAGTATCTGCACATAGAACATCTCAGATTACCTTTCTTGAAAACAAGCAACTACTTTTTTGATTTGTTCTCATGGTAGCACATATTCTATAAAAGCAGTAGCTATTATTAAAAATAAAATCACTGGACTGTTCCAATTATTCAAGTGAAGTATAGTTTATATGATCCATAATATAATCCTCGTCCAATGAATTATTATAATTATAATACTGAAAGCTGCAATAATAGGTCAAGGTCTATAAATTACTAAGTGTAAGGGTGATTCATTGTTGGACAAATTTTGTTTTTTTGTTCTAATGACCTCGTATATTGTTACTTTCTGGTTGCGATGCTGTCAGATCAGGATCATTTTGTGGTGTGGAAGATGGTTGTTCTAGTGATTTTGAATTGGTTTCAGGTAGTTCTACTGGAGTTTTCAATATCTCTGATTCTTCTGTTTCAAGTTTCTTTGCTGATGCAGCAGTAAACCAGGATATAATCCTTCTTGAAGACATTATTGTCACATATTGACATTATCACAGGAAACAAAAAATGGTCTGTAGTTATGATTGAGCACATAGCTAAATTGCCATGTGCTAATATCTACAGAAAAATCTAAATCTCACATAAAGCGAGAATGTGTCCATAGCATATGCATCGAGCACAAAGCAATGGAAATGCCAATTATTGATACTTGCACAGAAAAAAAGAATAAAGTGAGATTATTTTCAACAGTTATATATATTCGGCTGAAATATAAATCTCCTTAGCTAAACTGCCACGTCTTGATATTTGCACAGCAAACACGAGAAGGAAGCTCATAGGTTCATTCATAAGTTCAGGTATTTATTTTGTTTAAAATAGGCATGCAAAAGGCACTTAAAATACTGAAAAAGGCAGTAATATAATTAAAATAGACATTTATTAAATATGAAACAAAGAGTTATATCACTCATTATTAATAAAAATAGGTATTTAAGATAGTTAATCATTTCTTTATCATATAATTAAAGTATTTAAGCTTACTTTTCTTAGTTACAAATAACAACAAGATTTTTTTAAAGTTATCAACTGTCATAGTCAGCCGCTTGTCAGAGGAAACATTTTTCATCATGGAAAAAGAACATTCTACTTCCACTGAAGTGATGGGAGCATATTTAAAACAAGCTATTTCATAGGAATACATACCAGTTACAACAGAACATTCACTTTTCAGAACATCAAAGTAAAGGTTATCAAGACAAAGTTAAGTGGTTTTGCATAGTCCTGGAGAATGAGCAAAAGATGCTCAGCAACTTCTGGTTTAGTTCATTTTCTGTTTATGCATATATAGGGGAATCAGGCCAGCATATATCTTACTTCTGCATTGAATAAACTGTATGGATGGATTATTACACAGCTGTACTGCTTTCATCTTTCTCGGTTGCAATTGTTTGTTACATTTATGCAGTTGTGAAGCTATCCTATCACAAATTTCCTAGAATTGTATCGTGCAGATTGATACAAGGTCATTTGCCAGGACTATTCAAAACTTCCCTCATCCTCTATATTTCCTGGTATACATATGCCTGAGATAACTATGTGTTCCTTTCATTAATGAAGTTCTGCTATTTAAAGAGTTTAAGTCAATGGGTTGAGGAGAAATTTTTGTTTTTTTGAGGAGAAACTTTTTTTATTTCAATATATTGAAATTCTTTATGTAGTTTTTTTTAAATGCATAAATAATCACAGAAAAATACATAATCATTATTTAAAAAAGTTTTAAACCTTAAAATAGGGAAGGAAAAAAAATTACTACAGTTCACTCACTGATAATTTCTTTTCTTTATTTTTTCCCTTTCCCCCCTTTAATTTTTTCACCCACTAAGTCTGCATTGCTTGTATTTTTAAGAGACCTCACTTGCAAGTTGAACAAGTATTGGTATGTGGTGTATAAAATGACAAGTTTAAACATTTTTAAAAATGTATGTATATAGTTTGACAATGAGCACACAGAACCCATGGCTTTACTTCCCTTCCAAAGGAAGCCATACTTATACGATTTTTACGCCCGAAAAATCGATCGGTCCTGGCCGGGTTCGAACCCGCGATCTTGGGCTTAGGAGGCAAGTATGGTAACCACTACACCACCAGGACCGACCAAATTGTGCACAATGTGAAAAAATCTACATTGGAAAAACAAAGAGAAACATGGGTACACGGTTAAAGGAACATTTCAGGAACATAAAGTACAAGCAGATAGCAGATAGAGAAATCAGCAGTAGCATATTTTTGGACCCAAAATCACGACATAACGAATAAAGCAAAAGTGTTAAAATCAGTACAAGGATCTACAGAACTAGCAACCTGGGAGAAAATCTACATCTACAAATACAAAGACAATCTAATGAACTTCGACACCACCGGAGATGAAAACATTAACTACAGGTTTATCACACCCCCATCAGAGTAGAATACATATTCCTACAGCTCTATGAATGATTAAACAGTTGAACTTTAGCCTGGCTGAAGAGAGAACTAAATGTTCTCGAAACCAGTTCCTTACATTATGACAAGTAAGTGAAGCATTAAGAGTGTGTAGTTCAACTGAACATTACAATGATATCAATTATATGTTTTGCTTCACTGAGCAAGTTCCAACTTACATTTTAACCATAAATCAATTTATCTTATACACAGATAGTAATAATGCTAGCCTCAACTCATAAAAGTTCTAAAAACAAACCATTCCTCTGGTACCGATAGGATTTCCTCTATTGTTTAAAATAAATTTGAAACATATATGATAAACCATTCGTAGAAATTTTGAACATCTGGATGTATATTGCTTTCTTGTTTGAAATCATCTGTAGTCAAATCAATTTATAGGACCGGGGACAAGGAGAACCCAAATAACTAGCAAACAACATTAGTTTTATCAATGTCTATAGTTCTTGAAAAAAAAATTGATAAATAATAATGTCTACTAACAATGCTATTGGAGACCTAAGTGATTTTGTAACAGAAAATTTAGATAAACATACTGCTAGCAACTGAATATTTTTGGATTTATCCAAAGCCTTTGACTGTGTCCAGCATAGGTTATTATTTGCAAAGTTGTATAAGAACAGAGTTAGAGGCAATATACTTGATTTTATAAAATCCTATCTCACCAACAGATCTCTACAACTTAACAAATTATTATTGAGGAAATCACTCAAATTTCACTAATTTAGTTCCACTTACTTGGACATGTTTCAAGGGCGCTTGCCTTCATCGTCAGCATGATCCCAATGTCCGCTTCCCCGCATGGTATTCAGATGTTGCTCCGTAGATTTTATGAACTTTGTGATAAGGTTGCTATTGTTTGGAAGATCAAAATTAACCAAATTTTCTTTGTTTTTATTTATGAATATATTTTCCCACACTGTCAATTCTATTGGTTTTTGAAGAGCTTTTAAGAGTTTTGGTACCTTTTGGAATTCGTGGTTTTTTTGCCAGAAATGGTCTGCCACTGCTGATTTTTCCATGTGTTTATATTTTACATGCCTCATGTGTTCCTTAAACCGTATGGAGATATTTCTTTTTGTTTTGCCTATATATTTCATATTGCAATCTTTGCAAGCAATTTCATAAATGCCTGATTGTTTTTCTGGAGGAATTTTGTCTTTTGTGTTCGTTTTTAGGAGGTTTTTTAAACTACATTTGTTTACTGGAGCCAAAATGATGTTTGCCTGTTTAAAAATTTTTTGGAATTTTTGGTGTGCCCATGGGTGGAATGTGAATTTTTTATATATCTGATCCCCTTTGTAGCCTTTTAGTGTGGCGATATCTTTTATTCGTTTTTTCTTTTTGAATTTTTCTATTTTCTTGTTCACCAGATCTGTTGTGTAACCATTTTTTTGTGCTATCTCTATGATTTTTTGGTACTCCAATTTGTATTCTGTCTTGCTTATTGGAAGGTTTGCTAATCTGAATGTGAGGCTATTGATTATGGCATGTTTATGTTGTATTGGGTTGAGGCTGTTGTTTTTTATGTAATTATCTGTGTGGCTATCTTTTCTGAATATGCCAAATTCCAGTATATTGCCATTTTTTATAATTTTTATGTCCAAAAAAGGAAGAACCGTGTTGTTCTCCAATTCCATTGTAAATTTAACACTGCTGTCTTGCAGGTTGAGCAGTTTTATTGCATCCTCTTTCCAATTTTCATTTACTATTGCAAAGACGTCATCAACATAACGGTACCAACATTTGTATATATATGGAAAAGCCTCAATTATTTTTATTTCTAAAAAACTCATGTAGATATCTGCTAAGAATGGTGATAATGGGTTTCCCATTGCTAGACCCTTATTTTGTGTATAACTGTTGCCTCCGAATGTGAAGTAGGTTTGGTTGATGCAAATTTTGGTGAGGTTCACATATTGTTCTATTGCTTCTCTAGGTAGGTTTATTGAGGTAAGCCATTTCTGTATGACCACTATCAGATTTTCTTTGGGGATGCTAGGAAACATAGAGACCACATCATACGAAACTAGTAGATCCCTATTTTCCAATTTCACATGTCTAATTTTATCTATTAGTTCTGATGAGTTCTTTATGCTTTGGCTTTTGTATTTCGGCAAGGCATTAAATTTTTTTAAAAGGCAATTGGCTAAATTGTATGTGGGTGAATTTATTATATCTACAATAGGTCTCATTTTGTTTCCCGGTTTATGTATTTTTGGTAGGCCATAGATTCTAGGTGTTGTAGGGTTGTCTGGTATGATCTTCTTTTTTTCTTCACTCAGAATTGTTACTTCTATTAATTGTTTTTTTACTGCACTGATATATTTTTGCGTAGGATCTGTTTGCATTTTTTCATAATCTTGGCTGGTTAGTAAATTGTACACACTGTTTTCATAATCTGTCTGATCCATTATCACAATTTTGTTTCCTTTGTCAGCCCTACTGTAAATGACGCCCTTTTCTTTTAAAGACCTGAGTATCCTGTGATATGTCACTTTTTGATTATTTTCTTTTTTTATTATTTGCTTTAGTACTTTTGCACATTGTGATCTTATGATGCTTTTTTCTTCTTCAGGTTTGTTAAAAATCGCTATTTCTATATCTGCTACATATTCTTCTGTATTTCTGGAGTAATCTATACAAGAATTTAATCCTATGTTTAATAGTTGCAATTCTTCTTCCGAAAAGTTTTGGTTTGACTTGTTTATGACATTTTCTATTTTGTTGCTTTTAATTTCTTTCCTAGTTTTAATATTTCGCTGTTTCTCTCGAAGTTTGTCCAGTTTTTTATTTATAGCCTGCCATTTTTGTTTTACTCGGGCGTTTCTAACCTCAAAAAAATTTTCTTCGAGATTTTTCCAAAAGATTCTGCCTAATTGAGGTACCAGTTTTAAATGTAGCTCATAAGTTTTTAAGTCCAAATCGCTTATGGCTTTGTAATGATTCATTTTTTCAACTTGCAACACTTTCCTTTTGGCAGCTATTTGTATTTTGCTGTAATTGTTTTGTTTTACTATCCTCCTTACGAATGTAGGCGTTAAATTTTCTTTTAGGCAAATATTGATGAAATGTATATCTACGGATCTTAATTTTTTCTTAATTCTATATTTTAGAAATTGTTTTATTTTGGGTTTTAGTTCACTAAGCATGTTATTGGAATGGATGTTCACATGGAAAAATCAGCAGTGGCAGACCATTTCTGGCAAAAAAACCACGAATTCCAAAAGGTACCAAAACTCTTAAAAGCTCTTCAAAAACCAATAGAATTGACAGTGTGGGAAAATATATTCATAAATAAAAACAAAGAAAATTTGGTTAATTTTGATCTTCCAAACAATAGCAACCTTATCACAAAGTTCATAAAATCTACGGAGTAACATCTGAATACCACGCGGGGAAGCGGACATTGGGATCATGCTGACGATGAAGGCAAGCGCCTTTGAAACATGTCCAAGTGGAACTAAATTAGTGAAATTTGAGTGATTTCCTCAATAATAATTTGTTAAGTTATACTATATTTCACTGTGAAAATTCCCGCAATTCAAAAACTATTTAAAAAAAAAAAAGATCTCTACAAGTTAAATTAACTTTTATATACAAGGAAAACGAGGAAAAAAAAATGTTACTATCCCAAACAGTTTAAATACAAAATATGGTTTACATCAGGGTCAGTATTAGGTTCATTATATAATTAAATGATATTTATAAAAGCACTGATGATAAATTCATAAGGTATGCAGATGATACATCCGTATTAAATGCAAGAGTACATTTTAAATTACTATATTATTCCACCCTAATTAAAATAGTTGTGTAGTATCTTAAAGTTAACAATTTTCATATAAATATAAATAAAACTTTATCAGTTTTCAAACACCACAGAACAAAAGCCACTCAGTATTTAACTTGTGGATGAAAATCAACAGATTAATCAGGTATATTTAAAAATTTTCCTTGGAGTCATTATTGATAATTATATAGGATAAGCAATAGATAAAAAATGAAATAAAATTACTTCAGGTTGTTTGTGCTGGGAAGAAAATTTAAATTTAATTGTAGTAATATAATAAAAATAATCTATTATGGACTTATGTATATGCACATTTCCTATGGTACAACTGTCTGGGGTCTGTGCAAAAAAAAAGATTCAAATATAATATTCATTTGGAGTGCTAATTGGAACTTGTATAGTAATGCAAAACATGCAATTAATATCATTGTATTACTGAATTAAATTACACATTCTTTTTGGTTACTTTTTTTTTTTTGAATGATTTATTTATGGACGCTCTTCAACAGGTCATCAGCGTCCCATTCAACTCAGGGCGTGAAACGGCCGACAAATTTTGCTCAGAGGCCTCTCTTTCAGGCTTGAGGTTCTTTTTCATGCCGTAAATGTACGACACGGGACCCATGGCTTTACTTCCCTTCCAAAGGAAGTCATACTTAGGATTTTTACGCCCGAAAAAATCCATCGATCCTGGCCAGGTTTGAACCCGCGACTTTGGGTTTAGAAGGCAAGTATGGTTACCACTACACCACCAGGACCGACCCAGCACAGCTTCATTTGTTGTCCTATTTATTTAAATTTTCTTATATTTATTTAATTTTCATCTTTGTCTATTTGACTACTTTTCATTTTTATTTTTAAATTCAAATGATTTTCTATGTGAACTTGTCTTCTTGCTCACTGTGATGAAAAGACTTCTGAGAAAAATTTGGCTGTTGCACATCCGAATTCAATGGGAGGCTAATAACCAAAAATGTTAAAGAGCCCTTAAATGAGAAAATATTTATCTTATTTTCCTTCTTCAATGATATTTTTGTATTGTATCTTCTATCTTATAAATTTTGAGAGAGGTTATCGCAGAAATGGGATGATATACTATAGAAATACTTGAAATTAGTGAAACTCATAGAACAAGTTTTGGAAAAGAAATAATTCAGAAAAATGAAACATTCATATATTCTGGTACAGAAAATAAGCATAAAGAAGAAGTTGGCATATTAATGTCTAAACAAGCTAAAAGAAGTTTATTAGAATGGAAACCTGTTTCCAATAGAATTATTACAGCAAGATTTAAACCAATATCAGAGGTGCCCCAACAGAGGTGTCACCAGAAATTAAAAAGAGCCTTTTTATGGCTAATTAAATACAACATTGAAAGGGATATTAATGGGAGATATTAATGCATAAACAGGTGGTGGTGGTGGTGGTGGTGGTGGTGGTGGTGGTGGTGATGATGATGATGATGATGATGATGATGATGATGATGATGATGATGAAAATGGGCAAATTATGGGAAAACATGCATTAAGAAACTTAAATGACAACATGTTGAAATATGCTATAGCTATAATTTAGTAATAGAAGGATGGAAAGAGTATTTCAAAGAATTATTAAATAATACAGAACAGATGAAAGAGGCACATAATATTCAACAACAAGTAAGTACTTCTATAACTATACCGGTTCATACACCTACAAAAGTCGAAATAATAAAATCTATTGTAAAAATGAAAAAGGGAAAAACCCCAGGTATAGATAACATTATTTCAGAAGCATTAAGAGTGTTTCCAGAACTCACAACAGATATCCCATTATTGAATGATAACGTATAGATATAAGAGATATTATCAGATGATTGGAAAAAAGGAATCCTAATTAGTATACCAAAGAAAGGAAACCTCTTAAGAGTGCAAGCATTGCAAAGGAATAACTTTATTCTCCTTTTTAAAGAAAATTGTATCTAGAATAATTTTTAATAGGATTAAAGAACCTATTGATAAGGAATTGAGAAGAAAACAAGCAGGTTTTAAAATGGTAATCATGAATAGATCAAATTAATACAATAAGAATCATTTTAGAACAGTTTTATGAATACCAAATTCCATTAAATTCGGTTTTTGTTGACTTTGAAAAGGCCTTAAATTTGATTACTTGTAACAAAATATGGGAGACTATGAGGAACTTTGAAATTCCGGATAAAATTACCACGATTATACCACAAATATATAAAAACTTCTCATCTCAAGTGGAACATTATGGTAAACAATCATAGTGGGGTTAACAAGGGTGTATACTTTCACCAATACTGTTCTTAATGGTTTTAGATAATAATATGATGAAAGCTATGAAATGGAAGAGATATATACAATGGGGTCTGTTTGATAAGTTGAACGATTTCCACTTTGCTGATGATCTATGTATAATGGTGCAAAGTTTAAAGGATATAGAAATGAAACTGCTGGACTTAAAAGTGGAAGCTCAGGATAATGGAATAAAAATTAATGCTCAAAAACCCAAAGGAATGAGATTAGAGTAAAAAAAAATACAGATAAATTATACTTGGATGACCACTAGTGTGGCCCTAATTTTTCAACTTTCTAAAGGTTGAGTTCCCATCCTTCTATCTTGTTCCAATCAACAAAAAATGATCTATGAAAATTTTCAGCTCATTTGGAAAATTGCTTGTTGAGCCTGAAATGCTTTCAAGTACATGCAATGACTAATTCCATACAAAAGCTGTATACTCTTCCCTATCTTGAACATTTCCTTTTTTCTTTTAAGAGAAATTTATATGTACTTCCAGGTAAATCCAGCAAATGTTTAAAAACATTCAAAATAGAATTTCCTAAAACTTAATTCAAAAAGTTCCTGAAATAACATGAGAAATTTGAGAAATAATAGGTTCTTTTTAGTAATGCATATAATTTCTATAATTTTTTTGCAACAATAATTTCTATAGAATCAAAACATTATGTGAATGAATAAATATTGAACATCATTTTTCCTAAGAGAGGACTTAGTAACTGTTGGGTATTTTATACAGTCTTTGACAATCTATAAAACAAATTGTTTCTCAGTTTCATCTTTTATGAAAATGTTAATGTAATCCTGAATGAGTGTGATTCCTCTTTCTGCAATCTCATTCACAACAACTATCTTTTCCAGTTTTTAATTCCACTTTTGTAACCAGGATTATTCTTTCAAGTCAAAGGTTCTTTGTCTGCTTTCAATATAACTTGGGCCATATTTTCTTAACTGTTGGAATATTATCACCAAATAGGGATACAGTCACAGTTTCCCGAACTATCAGAGATGGTTGGAACATTTTTTTGCAGCAGTGTTACTGATTTCTGGCTCAATATCCCGATAATTTTTTTACTAGAAATGCAGGCAAGGAAAAAAACAAATATTTTTTTGTGAAAATTATGCATGGTCTCCTTGAAATATCTCATTTAGATACTTTTGGAAAGATGACATGAATTTTCACTATCACCACCACCATCGCTGCTTTGCCTTATTGATGTTGAATCATCAATTTTTTATGTATTGAGCTGATGAGAAGCAAAATGTTCCATTTCTTCTTTTTGCCTTTTTTTCCCCTGGCGGTTTCCATTTCATTGTGGTTCATTGCTCTTTCTTCTTAGTATATTACTTTATCTACCCCAACCATTCAGCCTGGTTATTCTTTTTGGCTCTGAAGTATTAAAAAATTCTTATCCTCCTTATTGTTCATCTAACTAAAAGCATCTGAACCAGCTATGTCAAAGAGATTATCCATAATTTCCACAAAAAGATCTCTTTTAGCAAATTCCACGAGAATGAAGCCCCACCATAAAACGTCTATTTTTAAGAAATTATTTTTTTTAGTGAATTCTGAAGGAATGTCAGCTTTATGGTTATACCAATGGAAGGATTTTTTACTGATCTATCCAAATCTGCATCGATCGTACTTACTAGACACCAAAAATGGCAAAAAATTATAAAAATGTTTCATTTCTCAGTTTCGTTTTATCCATTTTCTGCTTCTCTCTCTCTCTTAATTGGTTTATTTACGGATGCTCTTTAACACCTCAGGTCATCAGCGTCCTATTCATTTCAGGGCGTGAAACGGGGACAAATTTTGCTCAGAGGCCTCTAGTTTCAGGCTTGAGTTCTTTATCGTGCCGTAAATGTACGACACGGGACCCACTGCTTTACTTCCCTTCCGAAGGAAACCATACTTAGGATTTTTACGCCCGAAAAAAATCCATCGATCCTGGCAATCTTGGGTTTAGGGTTTAGATGGTAACCACTACACCACCAGGGCCGACTTCTGCTTCTCTATTATTGATACACTTATCTTCTTGTCATAGAAGAATCCAAGTAGTTCAAAATACAGCAATTACAAATCTGTGATTTTTTCTAAGTGTTTAATCCTTTTCTGCTCTTGTAATTATTGTTGTTATTTTTATTACATTAATTTTCATATATATTAGATTTTTTCCCATTAAAACTCGGCATATAGCCATCAATTAATAAACGATTCGTCGAGGTCGTTAACCAGCAAAAATTGGATGATTGGGGGAGGGGGAAACCTACAGAGAAAATTAAAAAAAAAAAAAACAATTGAAACATCGCTCTAGCGTCGCTATTTTTGCTATATCTCAATGAACTCAGTAAAAATCTTTAAAATAAATTTATATAAGTAGTTTCCAAAAAGCATGCCAATCGGATCACTAAAGAGGGAGGTATGCCAGAAAAACTTTTGGAGATTAAAGCGAAATTTAAAATCGCTCTAGCGGCTGTAATTTTAAACGCTTTTAAAGGAAACTCGTTATATCAATTGAAATAAAGTAAGAAAAACAGTTTTCTAAAAACAATAAAATTGGACTATTAAGAGGGCGGTTTATCTGAAACCCAAATTTTAAAAATCGCCATAGTGGCATCAATATATGATTTTTCGCAACAAAGCTTCGTATATGCCATTTAAATAGAATAATAAAAATAATTTCTGAAAATCAGGGAAATTGGCGTATTAGGATGGGGTTTTGCCTCTATCGCAAAATTTAAAAATCGCTCTAATGGCATTAATGGTTTTTTCACAAGGAAACTCCGTAGATGCCATTTAAATGCGGTAAGAAAAATAGTTTCTGAAAATCAGGTAACCTCCCCATTAGGATCGGGAGGGGGGGGGGTACCTGAAACCCAAAATTAAAAATCGCTCTAGCAGGAACAATAACTGTTTTTTTACAACAAAACTCGGCACATACCATTTAAATCAAATAAGAAAAATAGTTTTTGAAAATTATCAGATTATTGGTCGTGTGAGCATACCTGAAAAACTTTTGGGGGTTAAGCTCAAATTTAAAAATCGCTATAATGGCCGCAATTTAAATTCTTTTAAAGAAACCCGATATATGCCATTGAAATAAAATAAGAAAAATAGTTTATGAAAAACATTGAAATTGTGAAATTGGACTATTGGCAGTGGATGGGTTACCCAACATTTAAAAATCGCTCTAGCGATATTAATATTTATTTCGCAATGAAACTCCGTATACACTATTTAAATAAAATAAAAATCGGTGAATTTGAAAAGTATCAAATTATTGGAAATGGGTTATACCTGAAAAACTTTTGGGGTTTAAGCCCAAATTTAAAAATCGTTTTAACGTCCGCAATTTTAATTTAAATGGAAACTCGATATATGCCAATGAAATAAAATTAGAAAAATAGTTCCTGAAAATCCTATTAGCAAGAGGGTTGCCCACAATTTAAAAATCGCTCTAGCTGCATTAAACTTTGTTTTTCGCAAAGGAACTCCCTATATATCATTTAAATAGAAAAATAGTTTCTGAAAATCGGGGAAATCGATTCATTACCCCCCTCCCCAATGGATCGATTATTAATGAGCTTACTCAAAATTTAAAATTTGCTCTAGCGGTACAAATATTTGTTTCTTCAAAACAAAATTCGGTATATGCTATTTGCGTAAATAAGGAAAATGGTTTATGAAAATAAGCGAAATTGAACTATTTGGAGTAAAATTATACTGGAAAAACGAAATTTATAAAGTGCTCTTGCGTTTAATTTTCTCTATATTGTTTTAAAATAAAATGAGAAATTAATTCAGCATAGTATTTATGACGATGCATATGCTTTATATTTAACAAAAGTATCGACGTGAAGATAGTAGCTGTGAAATTTTAATCCAATATGTTTTTGAGAATTGTACGTAAGAGCGCTCTGAAACAACCTTCAGAAAACGTTTGCGTCGTTATGTTTTTAATACATTAACATTTAAATTAAATTTCAAAGCCACTGAAAGTCCATTAAACTTACGATTATTCTTTGCTGATTCTGTGTATTTATTTGCTTAATACATCGAAATTGTAGTAGCATGTTTTTGTTTTATTGAAACATCAACTTCTTAAATACAGAATGTAACTGGAAACTTTAATTTTAGTTGACGTTACAGGTAGGGCTGACAAGTGTCCTCATGCTGCTAGCCCCAGAAGTGAGCGACAGCGGAGAGAGCCAAAGGTAGTGTGGCACAGCTATTAGTTAGATAATAACGATTCGAGATCAACAGAGCAATAGCTCGGGCGGTTGGAGCGTCGTAATATACTGAAAATACGATAGTGGTTTCGAGTACTATCATTCTATGCTTTTTTTTTTTTTTTTTTTTCCCCTCCCCTGCCGGAGTTAAAGGAGATTTGCCAAAGTTACAACTGGGTCCACCTGTTTCTAGGATTTGCCCGAGGTGAGCCGACAGATTAGGTTAGTTTGTGTATATATGAATTAGTTTCAAATTGGAATTAGAGCATATTTCCCACCATTACAATATTTCACCTGTCTAATAATGCCTTCATTACAGTGATTTACCCATCTTTGTCCATTTATATTTACAAAGTAAAGTGCACATGGATTAGTTCCGGTCTCTGCGCTGTTGCTCGGATCTAGTTAGCCGCTCGGGAGCGCAACACAAGGGCACTTTTCAGCTCTGCCTGTAACGTAAAGTTTATTTTTCTCTATTTAAGCGAATGTTAAGATATCAACGGGTAAGTTCATAAACAGAGTTACATTTAAAAATATTTCAAATTACCATACAGTATAGGTCTATCAGTGGTCATATATTTAATTTAATTACTGGTATATCACTAATTCTTGTGGTTTAATCTCATCAATTATAATAAAATAACTAAAAAAATGTGGCTGCTCTTTTGTAATACTTATAAATTGCAAGAATTCTAATTTTGTTCCCCTAATATCATAACCTATTTCATTTCATTTATTAACAAGGCCTAATTTGAATTTTATATTCATTTTTATTAAAAGTTATTCAACCGGTGAGGAATTTGCTTAGTTTACACAGCTCCTGCATGACAGACATTTTCCTTTTTCCTTGCCTGCAGTTCTAGCCAAATTTTTCCATAAACCTTTCCATTCATCATAGATATGAATAGCTTATCAATGCAGTGGTCACTTCTCCTAGTAGGAATTTGTGCTTTTGCCAAATAATGGAAACTTCTCGAATCACCAATACTGCAATTTCCTTTGTTTTAAGATATTCAATACTTAAATTGTAGGGAAAAAAAACTTAAATCTTGTCAGTTCAAACGTAGTTTGACTCAGACAATTTTATTGGAGATATAGCTAATAAGAGAGACATAAAAATCTTTTCTTAACTTCTGTGACAAAATACCTGAAGAAGTTGGTGCTATTTTATAAGTCTAGGGAAAACAAGTCAGGAAAGTAACTTTACACCAGTGCAGGCAGTTGGGCAAAAGCAGAAACAATTATTGAAAAAACATTTGCTCAAAGACATCATATCTTTCGTAACAAAAATATATAATCTACCACCACTGCCGCCGCCAAATTTTTATCTGTTATACCTATTCCATATATGAGCCTGATAAATTGCAAAGTGTGCACTTCTTTGTGGTGTAGATTCCTATTTTGCAAAGATATGGTGCAAGTAATAATGTCCTTTATTCAATCGAAAAATTGCCACAGCTTATTTTCTGGATTTCTTGTTGTACTTGTTTTCCAGAGTTTACCCATTTGTTACAGTGTGCCTTTGCAGATCATTTCTATCTCAGACTTTGTTTTGAGTTTACAAGCTAATGTTTTGGAACTTAAAATTCGATTTTTATGATACAGTCTTATTCCCACCACCCTTTTTATTCTCCTAGTTTCTCAGTAATGTCTTATTTTCTGCCACATCTCCTTTCATCTCTAATCATTTTTGTTCCACCATCTTATATGCAACATGAGTGCATTTGAATATATTTTTAAAAATGCCATTGTATATTTATTTGGGCTAGTATCTTTCAAGTTTTTGTCCACAATATACCTTATGAAACAGTTTTGATTTATAGTTAATGTGAAAAAGAAAGAGGTTGTCATGCTTGTTACAGTTATCTTATATTATGCAAACATAATGTGAAGAAAACCCAAATAAGCACCCATCAGGATTACATACACAATGGTAGATTTATCAGTTTATAATGTGAAGATGATTTCCTTTAATTCCTAAGTGAACATAGGGCTGAAACAAATTTGCACCATCAGATTCTATTTCTTGACAGGACTTTAACTCTTTTCAAGTTTTATTCATTGCTTTCAATTCCAGTTCAATTGTTCTTCTCCAAGTTATCCTGGGTCTTCCAATTCTCCTTTCCCATTGTTGATTCCAATCTATTGCCTGTCTGGTTATATCTTCAAGTTCTTTTCTCAATGTGTGTCGAATTCATGTCCACTTCTGTTTCCTTATTTCAAGGTCAATTGGGGTCTGATTTGTGATTTTCCAAAGTTTGGCATTGGTGATAGTTTTTGGTCACCATATTTTTAATACATATATCTGAGACAGCAGTAAACAAATGTCTGAAATTTTTTATTTGTTGGATAGTTTTCCATGTTTCACAGCCTTATAACAACACAGATGATACATTTGATTTAAAAAATCTAATTTTTGTGTTTCTCTGAATATTTTGTGAATTCCATAACATTTTTAACATTTTAATAGGAAATCTCCCCATTTTATTTATTTTATATATCTTGTTCTGTTCTGCTATGCATCCAAATAATTTCATTCATATCTTGTGGTCAGTAGCTTGGCCCTTAATCTTCCAAAAGTTAAAATTGTGCTGCTCCTACTTCCTTAACTTGTTCCAATTCACAAAAAAATTATCTGATCTGTGCAAACTTTCGTTCAATTGGACAACAACTACAAGGGAAACCTCATCCACTGACCTACAAGATCAGAATGCGGGTCAGGTAGATGCCAGGAACATATATATATTCCAAGAAGTAATGGACAGTCAAAAGGGGTAATTTTGGTTATGAAATATATATACTGGATGTCCCAGAATTCAACCACAAATTGCAAGGATTGTGGGAATGCCCTAGATAAGCATTTTGAGATACAGAATTTATGGTCTGCAGTTTCTAAATTTCAAGCAACAGCATAAAATCTGATAATGGTAAACATGCCACTATTAAACCTCCATAGGAAATGGGGAAAAAGACATAGGTTCACATGCTCAAATTACTGTCCCTGAATAGCACTGCAGTTATAGGCATACCTAAGTATAATGGTGTAGATATTGCGATGAAGGAGAAATGTTATGGTTCCATTTTATCTGTTTTGTTGTTTAGAACCACTCATACACTCCAACTAATCAAACAAAATAAATTATGTGCTTAACGGTAAGGCTGTGAATGTCAAAGTAGCTCTAAATTTGCAAGAATAAAGCCATTATCTAAGTATTTATGACCTTGACCTATGATGTACATGTAGTGTATACATGTAGTTAGAATATATTTCCTCCACTCTAGCCAACAATGGTAGACATAGTAACTAATTAAAAAATAAAATAAACGGCTTTCTCCAGAGTACAATGTATGTGAACGAAACCAAATATCTAAGACAATAAGTAAACTATTCTAGTGTTCCACCACTGCATGGAAACCAAATAAAAGAAAATTGTAGAATTAAGAGGGGAAAAAAAAATTAAGTGCAAAAAATAACAGATCGCCAGAGATATTGTTTGATGTGTTTAGGTAGTTGAACTCCAGAGAATGCAATGGCCAATTTACAGGAACTTCTCTTCCCAGGAAGTACACCATTCAGATCATTTTGAAATGGGGAGGAGCTCCATCATGCTGTAACCAGAGGGATGTCTTCCAAAAACACAGGCAAAAAAACATGGGCAAGGAGCCATTAGGAAGAAGATATGTTCCAATAATTTGATTGAACATGCTGCCTATCCACATGTTGATGCTGAATCTGTGCTGATAACCAGCCTCTAGCACTGCATGTGGCTGCTCATACTCTCATATATGATTGTTACTATGGTTCAGAATTAGCCCACCTCTTGTGAACATGACCTCATAAGTGAAGAAAAATGAAGAGAAGAAGTCAGGCTGTTCACTTTTCTGCTCCAAGGCCCACCTGCAGAACTCTATTCTGGGATCGAAGTTTGCCGACCCCATGCCTGCACCTTAGGCAGAAAACAGGTAAAGAGTCGTTCTTCGTGCAGGAATTGTGCATGCTGGACTTGACATGAACATGGCAATTACTTGGGTGCTGGTGGAAGGTTCAGCCCAAACCCTGTTAAGTACCTCTTCTCAAAGGCTGGAGTATGACATCTTTGGTTTGCCCCGGCATTGGGCCTGTATATTATTAAAGATCCAGTTTCTGCAAACACTGATGGACATTTTGGAAGGTCAAGCAGTAAGGATGATGTCTGTCTGGAAATCTATCCCTGTGCAGCTATAGATGCATGTCCTGTTGCTTCCCTATAAATCAAGTGCATGTCAGTGAACTCGGCAAATAAAAATTTGTTAACCATGTTTTGGAGCAACTGTAAAAAGTTAGTTGCATTTGATACACAAAGCATAAAATAGCCCATTAATCACTTAGATGACTTTACCTTACACGGAAGAAGTCCTGAACAATAGAGAAGAAAGTTGATTGGTTACGATTTCAGTAGTAGGGATTACTTTAGGCGGATAATTTCCTTGACGAGCATGTAGACCTGTTAGCTCAGTTACAGCGTCATGCTAATAATACAAAAGTAGTGGGTTCGTTATCCTCATGTGTAAACTTTTATCTGTAGTGTGCATACCTTCACAGAATGAACAATTTTACTGAAGTAGCAAAGCCAATAAATTATTTTAAATTTCCCATTAACATTACCTTTTTCCGACTACTTGAGCAAGTCGTGAACATTCTGAATGAAAATCTTTTTTTTTTTTTTTTGAGTAGTGTTTAACGCCCGTTTTTACTACTGAGGCACCACAGGCGGTGGACACTGATGATACATGAAGTGAAATGATAAATTGGGAAAGGATATTTTTTTTTTTTTTTTTTTTTTAAGGAAGGAAGCGTTCCAGGCCTAAGTTTAGGTACCTCCCCGGCATTTGCCAGTTATGAAGACTGAGGAAAACCTGGAAAAAACCCCAGTCAGGGAGGACGGTCCTGGCGGGATTCGAACCGCAGACCTCCCGCTCACGAGTCCGTGCCTTAACGACCTCGGCCACCCGTGGTGGTATGAATGAAAATCTAATTCACACACACATTTATGTTGACATATTAGCTCGGATATCCGATTTTGAAAAAGCGTTATAATTTTGAAACTTTATAAAAGAGATCATAAGTTCCCTATCTCAAAATGCTTATCTAGGACCCCTTCACAATCTCTGTAATTTGTGTGGTTGAATTCTGGGACAGGTTGTATATATTATGTAGGTATGTACATAGAAAGGCTTCTAAAATAAATGTTAAAAGTTTCTTCCTCCATTCGTATACAAAATGCCACTTGATAGGAGACAATTTTCTCAATGTGATGTAACTGTTCCTCACTCATCCACTCTATGCCTCATGAAGTTTTGCACTGGCTATTCAGAGATGTTAATTGGCTTTAGGTATACAAGCTGTTTTAGATCTCCCCACAGAAAAATATCTAATGGATTTTAAATTTGTAGATCTTGCCAGCCAATGCACTGGTCTGCTTCTATGATCCATCTGTAGGGAAATATTCTTTTCAGCTGTCTCCTATCTCCAAGGCTATAATGAGCAGATACTTCATTGTTCTGATGGAATATTTTTTTCTGTATAGTGAGAGGAACATCTTCCAACAATCTTACCAAACTTTTCTGGGCTTTTTGGCCGTGGTATAAAAATCAATTCAATTTATGGTGATCTGACAAATAGTCCTATGGCAGAAATCTTCAAAGGGATAAAATGTATACTTGACATCACTCTAAGAATAGCCACTGAGTGTCAGTAGACATTTAATTCCTCTGAAGATGTCTGCCATAGTGTCAGACGAAACATCAGGTCATCTGAATTGACCATTAGACCTTGGCCAAAAAGATTGGAAAAGTTTGTTAAGAACCAAGATTGGCTGTGAAAGCCTACATATGTATGTATCTTCCAAGAAGTCAGAGACAATATCTTGAAAGAATGATTTTGTAAATAATAGCATCTTGAGTTTTCTCAGAGGTGGTGTTGTATATTTTGGGAATGAGAATGCCAGGCCATATACTAATATTCCACCATATCTGATGCCCTCTTTTATTTATGGCATGTAAATTTTTGCGCTATATGTGTGATTGTTATGAGAGTTGAAGATTCCATCATGAATAAAGAAGACTTTGTTGTCCATATGATATAATCCAGCAACTATGGTTGTATCTGCAGGGCTGCCATTAACCACTGATAGAATTTCAAGCATTTAAAGTGATCATGAGATAGATGTGATGTGTGGCACTGTACAAATAAGAGTACAAGTTGCGTTGTGAAGAATGTCAAATACCAATGATTTATAACCATGCATCATGGAATATTATGTGATCTTAATGTTGGATCTTTTTCCATCTTTTTAGGTCTGTAGAGTGCGTCGAAAGGGCTTTTGGCTAGCACTGACAGAACTGCCAGGGATGATATTGCCTATGATCCTCATCCAATTATGCAACTTTCGCAACAAAAGTGCTTGCAGCTTTTCATCCAAGTTGAACCAAACAAATTTACATGGTATCTAATAATTTAAAAATTTCAATAGCATCATTCAGTCCTCACCCTCTATCCCTCTCAGTTTTTGTTTTATGATTTTTAGCACTTCAGAATGTTATCAGCATCTTATAACAAATCAAATATGTACTTATGCAACAAGGTGTACACATATTAAGTTATCTAAATAATAATTACAATTTCCAAAAACCCTAATGGCTTCATCATCATTTATCATCATTACATCTACTGTGATTCATAAATTCTGTTAAAATATAATGAGAAAGGTAAAAAGAATTGATATAAATAATTTCTTATATAGTAAATGAAACTGCAATTTGAAAATACAATTTTTTTTTATATAAAACTGAAATGCCATTCTTTTTATTACATTTAAAAACAAGGATAATTCCATACCCTTATGGAATTATGTTTTAATAAAAAGCGAAATTGCTCAATCAAATATAAAGAATTATTTAAATATAAACTGGATATGCCTAAGTTCCTGATGAATTGATACCATAAATAAATTGCTGACAAATCTGTAACTGATGTTCTTACCCATGTTTTCATGCATCTTAGAACACTACTTAAAGAGAGAGAGGGGGGAGGCAGGGAGGGAGGAGGAGAGACAGAGGTCAAAACATAACACATTTTAAAAATCATTCCAATAATAATAATGCTACGAATGAACCTAAAGTAAAAATAATATAAATTAGTATTACTAAAACAAATAATTAAAACTAAAATTAATAAAGGAATATATTTTGTTGCAAGCTCCCTGCTTGTGGAGGCCCTAGCCCTGGATGGGACATAAGTAGCTTAATCCCTTCATTCATATTTTGTTTATTATTATTATTATTATTATTATTTTTTTTTATTTAGTTAAATGGTATTACCTCATTTTCTTTAATATGTTAAAATGTCAACAGAATCTGTAGAAATAAAATTCAGGGCGGATGTTGCAGCAAGCAAGCTATCAAATCTGATTTGGCAATTTCTCCCATCAAATTCTGTATGTTTCTGAGGTTATAGCAATCTTTGCTTCTTCAGTAAAAGTATCTAAAAGATTTCTGTAAAATTTGTTTATATTTTCTATTATCTACAGCACTTATGGACATCATTAACTTGAGATGTGAACAAAAGTGGTCAAGTTCCCTTGTTCTATTCTGAAATCATTATTTTAAAGGTTAAATCCGATAATCCAAATAGAAGATAAAAAGAGATTCTCTGTTAAGATTCAATGACAGAAACTGACCAGTGACTTGCGTGATGCATTTGTCATTTAAGAGCTCATAGTTATCAAACATTGCATGATACAAAATTGTAGACACATGTTCAGCTCTGTACATGTTTGTTTCAAATTCGAATTTTGTATTTTCTCTTTCATATATCAAGCTTTTTACAATATCTTGGATGTGCTCTGAAAGTTCCAATAAATTAATGTTCACAGAATGAACTTTTATTGTGACAGGCTTTAGTTGGGCTGAATATTTAGCTGACATTCTGTATTTTTAAAAATTAGTGAACATTACTTTACCACAAACAGCCATCTTGGAGCACTGCTTCAACTGCTAATATTAAACTGTTGGGGGGGGAAAAAAAAAAGTATATCCACACCAAGATATTTTGTCCCTTCACAGAAGTTCTATGATCAGATTGATAAACTTTGTCAATGTTTTTCGAAACAATGTAAAATGGTACCTGATTGGTCAAAATTTAAAAATGGCATTATTGTTCCACTCTAAGTCTCCAAAGGTTAATGTCCACACAGTTGCAACATATACTTGTCACAATAATATATTGCTATGTGAGCAAACTGTCTGAAAAGATTCAACTTTCTAAATAAGGGAAAGTAATAAAACTTTTCCTATTCTTAATAGCTTCTTCCAACCCTTAGTACATCAGGAACTAAATTTTCTACAATTTTGTCATCAATATCCATATAATACAATTTCTTTATAGACCTATCAACAAATGGTTCATCATATTTACACGGTTGTATTGTTGAGATGACTGGAATAAAACCTATTCATTATGTTCTTAGTAATCAGTCTTAATCTTACTATCAAATTTCAAATGAAACCCAATGATAAATTCTTGAAGTACCTAAAGCTCTCCCCCTCCTCCCCTCCCATTGTAAATGTAAATGTGAACAAAAACATATCTTATAAGTTGAGAAATTCCAGGCAGTGAAGTGTTCCATAACAAATGGTTATTAAATTCTTGATTTGTTATATGATACTATATTTCACTGTGAAAATCTCAAACTATTCAAATCTATATCTTTATTTGTTGTTAATGTGTGCATTAACAAGCAGTTACAAAGACCATTTAATTTCCCCCATATACTGTAATGAATCTAACACCAATATATCACATAATTGACTTCCATGCACACTAAATAAAATTTCAGAACTGCTTCTACTGGTTGTCCATTGTGGAGTCCCTATTAAGAACACCTCATGGGTAGAATGTTGCTTTTGCATAAGTCAATGTCACATTAACCAAAGAAGAATTATTTCTGGAATATAATGTCATGGACTTTATTAATTTCTTGTATATTTGTACCTTATCATAAGCCGCTAAGTCAAAATAATAATTATTTTTTTAATTCCCACTATTAATTTCCTTGATATAGTTTTTTTAAATTGCCAAAAGAAGCCATAATTTACTAATCTCTACATACTTAAATGTTGATATTAGAAAACTATAATACATACAGACCTGTGACAGTGTCATTTTAAAGTCTATGAACAGGGCTCTCATTTGATGTAAAGTAATATTCAATTCTTGTAAAATATTTAATTTTCAGTTTCCAGGGAAACAGAATTTTTAAATTTTCTAAAAAAATTACATTTTAAGACACATGCTTCCCAGTTACTCAAGTGCAAATTTCACGTGGTATCTCAGTGATATCACACAAAGGTTAAAACTTTCTTCTTTGCAGTGACAAGAAATTGAATACTTCAAGCAGAGGCGTGGCATTAGGATCTGCGAGCCTGGGGTTTTATGGGGCCTGCACACACCATAAAAAAAAAAGTATATATATATATATATATATATATATATATATATATAATAGGCAAATCAAAGGCCAATTGCACAGAAATGGTCAGATCACAACAGTTTCACAGAATCAGTCTAGTCGAATCCTGCATAGCTGTAAACAATGCTTCACTTTGTCGTCTCTCTTAACATGCGGTATGTGGCATGCTTCTCAGCCCTCACAAAAGAGGAGTGCGAAGTTATTTAAAACTGACAAATTGATACCAAAATATAATATTTTAATTAGAAAATTGTATTTTCTTAGTGTACCAAGAGATCGTATTATGCACATTTTTTCTGAACATTAACTTTTATTATTATTTATTTAACAACAATAGTCTTTTATAATGCTAATTCTGTAATGATGGTGGTGCCATGTAGTTATGGTCAGTCAACTCATTTATATGGTAAACTTTAAACGAACTGAATAAATTTATAATGATGGAGGTAGCAGTTTCTTGTCCTTGGATTGCCAAACAAGCTCTCATATGTTTCTATTTGTTTGATCTACTTCCTCTAACAGCTTTCTTCACATCTCAATTGAGGTCTGTTTCTCTTTATGTGCACTTCAATATTGTATGCTATGTATTTAGTGAAGCTGTGTGTTTATCCTTCAAATTTTCAACATTTGTAAACACTGAGAATCAATATAATATATATGTACTTTTTTTCCTTAAGTGAAGCTTAATTAGCCTTTGATAAGTTTAATTAAGTAGGTTTATAATGAGATAATTGCTTATTTTGAAATATGGGAGAATAAAGATAAAAAAAAAAGGGTATTGGATTGGTAAAGACTTGAGAAAAGTAGCTGACTGGTTGGTTTCACTAAATTATGAAATCAACCACATACACACAAATATGCCCTTCATGTAGGTTGCAGTTGAGAAACAAGAAAATTTCCCACTTGGATAACAGTACACTTGAAAAAGAAATTCTGCCGAGAATATCTAAATATTCCATGTCCTAGTCATATTATGGAGTTGGAGTATGTGAACCCAGATGCAGCATAGCTCTATGATTTCCGTTTGTGAATTTTCAGTTGGTAAGAAGAAACAGAGTTCTAAGAAATATTGCAAACAAAAGAGGAAGAAGATTAAGAGGGCCTACAAAAGTAATTTCTTACTTCTGAAAATACCTAATTCAGCAGAGGAAATTTATTATTTGATTATTTTACCAAAAAACTTGTCTTGTAAAAAAATGGAACATTAATTTCTAGTAAGTCTACCCTATAAGGAAGGCAATGAAAGTAGTCCAAGAAAAAGGAACCTTGGCATGAGTTGATTTCAAACCCAGAAAACATTATCTGAATATATAGTGAACTGAGTAAAGAACTTCTAGTGTAGCAGATGAAGTCAGCAGGCAAATGGTACGTAAGAGATACTATACTTCAATCAAAGACAGTATGTCATAGATCTTATGCCAAAAAGTGTTTGATTCTTGAATATATTAAGAGAAATTTACTAACTTTTCAAGTTCAAGCACATATCTGAAAAGACTGAATTTATAAAATTTGTCAAGTTAACACCAAAGAAACTTCATTATAGCAAGAGCTAGTTAGACATGCCGTATTTACACTCCAACCCTAATTTTCGATAATTATCGGAAAAAAAATATTTGCATAAATATTTCTAATGACCAGGGAAGAAATACATAATTTCTGCTAACGTAAAACCCTCGCTTTCGCATGTACATTGACCAATGACTATTGGTAAGCCGCACCTTAGATTTCGCAATGCCCTTCCTGTTTTCGAGTTCAACGTCTCGCCTCCCGCGTTTAGTGTGTGTAATACATAATTTGGAAGCGTCTAGCACACAAGAGGTGTGAAAATGAGTAAGAGATCGAGTTTTACGGCATTCTTCAAGCTAAATGTTTGGAATATGCTGGAGAAAATGGAGTGTGAGCCGGGAGACGCAAATATGAAGTGCAGCCGTCTAGGCTGGGAAGAACTCTTTATGCGCCGTAAAGAACTAAGTTTGCGGATACGAATATTTCTGTTCCAGCGACTTCCATCAGATTATACCAACAAAGCGACTGAATTTCATTGCTGTGTCACAAGACTTTGGGAACAGCACCAGTTTTTGTTATTTTAATTTGGCAATGCTGATCAAACGGTACTATTCTTTGATATGCCGTCAAATGTACAATCAAGCCGCTGCTGCAAGCGTTCTAATAAAAACTACTGGAAATAAAAAACTACGGTGCACTGTGTAGAAATGACCGCTGACGGCAGAAAGTTTCCCCCATGTTGCATTTTTAAAAAGAAAGCACTGCAAAAAGAAGACTTCCCGAGGGGCACATATGTTCAGGCTCAAGAGAAAGGGATGCTGAATTAATGAAGGACCGGTTGAAGGGAGTGTGGGAGCTCAACCATAGGCCCTGCTGAACAAGAAATCTTTGCTAGTGTTAGACAATTTCCTGCGGCTACTTAATGAATACTGTGAAAAAGCAAATGAACATGATGCAAACCTATCCAACCATTATTCCAGCAGGCCTTGCATCTATTCTACGTCCATAAATAAGCCATTTAAATATCATGTCAGAAGGTTCTATGCAAATTGGATGGGGATGGTAAACGACAAGCATGAAATGACAAAGGGAGGCAAGATCAACGATTCTTTTGTGTAATCTGCAAGTAGATCGTAAGAGCATGGGGACTGATCAATTCCTTACCAGTAACAATATTGATAAGTATAATGATACTATATTTCCTGAGTGCTTTGTATCCTAGATCCAATTGAAGTTTGCAGCTCTTGTCAACATTCTGATGATCACAACTGATTTTACTACAATGTAGTCAATATGTGAGTTTAAACTGAATTTACTGTCCAAATATATCCCTAAATATTTCATTGGTACAGTCCCCTATGATTTATGTAAATATTAACCTCGTTCTTGTCATTTCATTTCTTTGTTATAAGCAGGACCTGAGATTTCTTATCATTCAGCTCTATTTTATTGTCTAGTCCACTTCTCAATTTTCATTAAATCTTGGTTTGCAACATTTCCTACTCCTAACTTGGGTGAACATCTTGTTAGAATAACAATGCCATCTGTAAATGTAATCACTTTTGTATGTTTATTAAACTTCAAAATTAATAATGTACATTTTGTTCCATAGGCTTAGACCACATACGATCCTTGTAGGCATCCTTTCTGAACTTCTCTGTCACATATTTATTGAAAATATTACTTTTCTGCTGTTAAAGTAAGCTGATGATAAATTTCAGATATTCTTCAGACATTCAAAATCTCTTAAGTTCTTGAGGATACTGGGCCACTAGGCTGCATTGAATGCACCTTTAATGTCATGACTTATTACAATTATGTTTTAAAATAAATTTTCTAATAAAGTTTTGGACTTCCATTGCCACATCTATTGTTCCTTTTTGAGGGGTGAACCCAAATGATTATTGCTGAGTAAACTTTTAGACTGTATATGGTATTGAATCCTATCAGTCATTAATCTTTCAAGTAATTTCCACAAAAATTTATGAAATTTATTGGGTGGTATTTTGATATATATATTTTCTTTCCAGGTTTAATAAGAGGAATTACAATAGACCATTTCCATTTTTTTAAGAAAATAACCTTTATCTAGACATATGTTGTATAGCTGTGTGAAGAGTAAAGTAAAAACTTTAATGCCCTTAATAGAATGTTGCTGGTAAACCCAGTCTCTCTAGCAGCATTTCTCGGGTTGAATTTTTGTAAGGCAGATATTGTTTCTTCAGCTCTGAATGGTATATCAACTATGGTGTCTATTGGTTCTTCAACTTCCAACGTAATATTTCTGTGATGTGCTGTTACTTTCATCATTATCTTTGAGCACAAAGTATTTCAGGACATTTTCTGTGACTGTGGTGTACAATTCATTATCTTTCTCAAGTGTTGTCAGTTTAGTTTTAGATCTGTTTTTTTTTTTTTCCATGATGCTATTTTATAGATTACATTCCAGGAATTAGCTCCATTTGTATACATTTTTGTTCCAAATACCCATTTTTCTTTCTCTTGCCTAGGTTGGAACCTGCTCCCTGTGTCTTTGCTTTTATAGGTTTACACCAATGTGGAGTATACTGGAAGTGCTATGATGTTACATTACTTTTGGCCTGTTTAGCGTATGCTTCTTGCTTTAGAGAGAGTAGCACTTTCATTAGCATTAGATCCTTTGGACACTACTTCTAATTACATGATCATTACTCTCTCCCTGGCCTCACCCCCTGATCAAGGCATCAGAATCTGTAACATACACTGTAAATTTTAATTCAATATTAGTTTTCATGCTTTAATGTGTAGAATGTTAGGTTAGCACTTTGTAAACTCATTTCAACTTCACTTTCATTAATGTGCTTAGCCTTTAAACTTTCACTTGTTAAATTGGAGGCAAGAGATTCCAACTTAAACTGAGCAAGTGCTTGGTCATTAAATTTCTATATGAGTAAATTGCAGGCAAACACATTTGTTATACAACATGTTCTTAATGAATTTAGTAAAGTGTTTGCCAGTTTCTGGATTTTTATGTGAATGTTAAAGCAATTTGCACAAATCACAATTTGTTATCATTTTCTGTTATCAAAAACATCAATGCCTAGTTACTGTAGATAATATTTTGATAATTATAGTAGTACATATGCAACTATATTCATCCTTACTTGGAAATTACTTTTCCTGGAATATCCTGGTTCTTTCTTCTTTGCTACTTTCTAAATTAAATGCTTATGCATGAATCAATGGGAGGGTGCCATATAAGACATAATTTTAGTAACATAATACTTAAACTCACATAGCAATGTATGGAACCTTTACCATGACTTAAATTTTGCCTCCTGCATTGTCCTTTCATATTCTGTTTTCCCAAAATACTTTGCCTCCCTTTCCATCCTTAGATTTTCATTTATTGTAGTACTCTGATAGTGTCTTCATAATGCATTTACCCTATTTTTTAAAACCAATAGTTTATCCTACCAGGAATGATCTATTGGTATTTCTCTTTCAATACATATTTTGCCTTTATATTTTTGTTGATTTGATTTACTTAAAGATGCTCTTTAACATCAGTGTGCCACTCAATTCAAGGTGTGAAACAGCCAATAAATTTTGCTTAGAGGCCTCTTCTTTCAGGTTTGAGGTTCTTTTATGTACTGTAAATTAAGACATGAAATTTACCACTTTACTTCCCTTCAGATGGAAGCCATAATTAGGATTTTTATGCCCAAAAAAGCCATCAGCCCTGGCCGGGATTGAACTTGTGATCTTGGTTCTACAAGGCAAGTATGGCACTAGACCACCAGGACCGACTTTGCCTTTCTAGACATCGTGAATGTTGAATGATTTGCTGCCTTGACTGTAGAAAAGAATAAGATTATTTTTTGTCATCTGCAATCATCATTCAATTCCATAATCCATTATTTTGATATCTGCATTGTTGTTGTCGTAGTTAAATTTAGAATGCAAGAGAACTCAAATTTCTAATTGTTTTCAAAGTCCTTTTTTTTATTATATATCTAATTGTTAACTGCCTTGTTACTCTGAGTTTAAATGCTATACAAATCTGTGATCTGAGCAGCTTACTTGAGTAGTACACTCCCATCTGTAGCAGGTGTGTGTGTGCGTGCGTGTGTGCGTGCGCATGAGTGATTGCATCATATTCCTTAAAAAAAACTTATGAACATTGCTTATCCACAATTGTGTGTTATCCTCCAGCACAAAAATGCTTTACAGATAACTGTGATTCATATGCTAGCATTAAAGATTTCAAGGAAACCCTATTGACAGGTCTTGAAGAAAAAATGGTCAATAAGAAATGGGTTTCAGTGCACAGTGCACAGCTGTTCATTTGAAACCATTTGTATATCAAATGAAGATTTTGTTGAAGAGTTTTCAGCTTAGCTAAACATGATGAAAAAGCATGACTTCATTGCTATAAAGCAATCTACTTTCTTTCAAAAGAAGAAAATTCATACTTTGCCCTAATGAAGCAGTGGTTACAAGTGCTTTTGCAAGTATAATTCATTTCTTGCGAAAGACAGAGCCCAGTCATTCCACTAAAACAATTCATTGGCAACTGTTCACTCATTTGTATTGTACTAATGAAAATGAACTGAAACATAAGAGCTTTATTTTCATCTCAGTATGAATTAAACATGACAACATCTGTTCATATCTTTAAAAAAAAACTGCTTGCTCTTTTAGAATCAAAATTGCTTGATCCCAAACTTGCAAAATCTTTATTATTTTTCAGACTTTTGGAAGCTTAATACAAAAATAAAAAAAAATAAAAAATGCTTTTAATTGATATCATTGTATAATTCAGTTGAACTACACACTCTTAAAGCTTCACTTACTTTTCATAAATTACATTTAAGTAAAAAATGCTTTGTCAATTTGTGTAACAACCAGAGCAACTTCCAAGACATTTAAGCAGAAAAGGAGATTGTGGGTAACAGGCACAGTTAAGAAGCTTGTACCAAAGGCTAGCCTTCAAAACTTTGAACTTTGATTAGGGGAAAGCATACATTCTTACAATAAGCTTTTGAATATTACAAATATTACCTAAAAGAAGACAGCTTTTAACAAGTATGCTTTCATGAAGCAGTTGCTGTAACTGAAACTCATAGTTTCATGCCTATCTCCTAGTATCAAATGAAGTTTTAGCAACCAAAGTATTTTCAGCTTTTGAAAAGAATATTTCAATCATATTAAACTTATTTCCCAAATTGATGATGTGCATTTTGACAACATGAATGGTTTTGTGGCATGTGTCTATGACAACATGTGGTATGTAGGATGTATTTTTTCAGCTGAGACTTTTGAATGAGAAGTTAAAATATCATTCTTATATCCAGCTGGATCAGCTACATCAGTCTCTTATCAGTAAACCAGATGTTCCCACCATGCCAGGAAACTTCATTGCTTAAAAACTGAATCAACAAAAGCTACAGATAAAAAATACCAGCTAACCCCATAGGAAATGACAAAAGCATTCAGTATGCAATTTAAGAAACATCTCAAATGACATTGACAACAAAATGATTCTAGTTATCGTTAGATAATGCAAACCTCCAAAATTTGAAGTGAAAAATGAAATATTAGAATTCATTGTATGCTCAGATGGACTTCAAATATTCTAGTTGAGCAGCTTATGAAAAAATAGGCATATCAGCAGATAACACAAATAAATTTCGTTAGATTAAAAATAATGGAAAATAATGTTTTATAAATTAAAAGAACTGTGTAGGCCAATATATGGTATGGGCTGTGCAGCCCATATAGGACACAATGTTGTATAGTCTGCTTTGGATATTTTGACAGCTGATAAAGAAAGGCTTGCTGATGCACTTAGTGTACAAGAAGAATGCCTGAAAACAAAGTTCTTTCATGCAAAATGTCGCTAATTTGTATTCAGCTGCTGCAGACTACCTTTTTGATCAATTTAAATTATAAAAATATACACCAATGAAAAGAAAATGAAAGAATGGAATGTCTCTAACAAAAGCATTACTGAGGTGGACAGAAATATTCTCTTATGTCAAGGAACAAAATATTCATTATAAAGAAATTAAACTTATCTTCGCTCCCCTCTTTTCCTGTGCTTTAATGCCTCATTGGAAAGGATCTTTTCACTGATGAAATTTCTGTGGACTTCTGATAATAGTCTGCAATTGCACACTGTAAAGTCAATACTAACTATAAAGACACACTATTGAAATGTTTCATGCTCAGAATTCTATGCATTGATTTCCAAGGACAGAAAACTTCTAGAAAAAAAAGGTATTAATCAGAGAGGTACAGCAACAACTTCAGGAAGGATATGAGTCAGCACCAATAATAAAATATAACTTTTCACAAGTCTTGACCTGTTACTTAATTTAATATTGATACTTCATGTATCAATATTAAATTAAACTCATCATTTTTTTTCATATACATGTATTCTACTTATTTTTTCCCTTGTCTTGCTATATCTTGTGCATCAGATTTTTTTGTACTCTCCCACCACAATTTTCTTGGATGTTGCAAGTTTTTGTTTCGGAATCTGGGAGTCCTACTTTTGAACAGCTGTGCTAAAGTTACTATAGCAGCCCAGTAAACAAGGTACTTGACTAAGTACTCTTAAACCAGGCTTATATA